>CANJKZ010000024.1:3802500-4286558 GCA_947471745.1 Closterium sp. Naga37s-1
ATTGCTGGCGAAAAGTATCTATAGATTCCCCGAAAAAGGCGGACTTTGCGTGCGCGGGAAGGAGGCGAGGTGAGTGATATTGGCGCGTGTTGAGGGACGAATGGAGAAGCGAGTGCGGAACGGAAGCCATGGCTGTGCCAGTTTCGATGGAGGATGCTGGATTGGGCTAAACAGGCCAGAAATCCTGATCGCACGTAAACTGCTAGTGACGATTGTATGCGATACAAATGTTCTCGATATGCTTGCTGACCCCGATGCAAGCCGGACGCTTGTACCACATATTCGGTGTTTTCTTAGAGTCCATACTAATTCGAATGCGTGAATTGAGACACGCTGTCTACACCGTGTGTAAACTCACTGCACCGTAATAAACGAGCACTCGGTCAGACTGTGCTGTGCACACTAGCAGACTAGCAGTCAGCAAGGCAACAACCAACCAGTGATGACCACTCATGTCAGACTGTCATCACTCACCTCAACATAAATAGAGAGTCAGCAGGAATGTCAAGGACGCTCGAGCATAGGAATCCGAAACGCATTCGGAGGCTATTTGCGCTCCATTTCTACACGATGACTCGTTGCGACGCATTTGGAGGCTATTTGCGACTGATTGCGACATGGGATATATCTTCCGAAACTGGTGATCGCGACTGGCTCACTACTGTCGCGTCGCGAAGTACTCGTCGTTCCATCCCAGTCGGTATCATGCAATACCGCTCCACCGCTGTATTTTCAAGACCGCTCGATCCCACTTCCACGGTTGATACTACTGGCACAGCGCTATGTCTTACATGAAGGGATTCTTGTTCTCGCCATCACTTGTAATCAGTGAGTCAAGCGTTTGACAGATATGGCCGAGCGGTACGGCATAGAGGAGTACAGGCGGCACATGGATTTGGCAGTATATGCAATGGAGAAAGAGAAGAGGCTGCGACAGATGGCAGGCAATGATTCGGTAGGCAAATTCCAACAACTGATTGAGTCATGATCGCATTGGTTCGGTAGGCATCGTGTTTGTGAGCGTCTGTGTCTTATTTTGACGTATGTATCTTCAACTTGATGTGCCCCACGTGTTCATATCAGATTCAGACATTGCTCAGTCAGCTGCGCGCGTGTGGTAGGCTTAAGCAAAGAAAACAACAGCAGTATATTTCCGCTCTGTGTCTTATTTTGACGTATGTATCTTCAACTTGATGTGCCCCACGTGTTCATATCAGATTCAGACATCCCATTCACTCTCCCATTCACTCTCCCATTCACTCTCCCATTCACTCTCCCATTCACTCTCCCATTCACTCTCCCATTCACTCTCCCATTCACTCTCCCATTCACTCTCCCATTCACTCTCCCATTCACTCTCCCATTCACTCTCCCATTCACTCTCCCATTCACTCTCCCATTCACTCTCCCATTCACTCTCCCATTCACTCTCCCATTCACTCTCCCATTCACTCTCCCATTCACTCTCCCACTCACTCTCCCATTCACTCTCCCATTCACTCTCCCATTCACTCTCCCATTCACTCTCCCATTCACTCTCCCATTCACTCTCCCATTCACTCTCCCATTCACTCTCCCATTCACTCTCCCATTCACTCTCCCATTCACTCTCCCATTCACTCTCCCATTCACTCTCCCATTCACTCTCCCATTCACTCTCCCATTCACTCTCCCATTCACTCTCCCATTCACTCTCCCATTCACTCTCCCATTCACTCTCCCATTCACTCTCCCATTCACTCTCCCATTCAATCTTTCCCACTCACTCTCCCATTCACTCGTTCCCATTTAGTCTCCCATGCCCTGTGTTATGGTATTCCCCCCCCTCAGCGTCCCCTCACGCAAGGAGAGGAGACAGCTTGCTCGGCAGGGGAAGGAAGCGGAAGGCAGGGGAAGAAGCAGCAAGGGAAAGGGGAGGGGTGGAAACAGCAGGGGTTGGTGCGGGTTGGGGGCCACACAGAGGGGCAGAGGAGGTAATATGACAGGGAGAGAGAAATAGATAGGGACAGGGATAGGGAGAGGAGAAGCAAGGGGACAGGTGGGTCAGGGATTCAGACAGAAGCAGGGATAGGGATAAGGAGAAGGATGGGGGCAGAGGGAGGAGGGAAGGGGGGTCGGATGGGGAGCAGGAAGAAGTTGGGGCAAGGGGGGCAAGAGGTGGTGGAGAGAAGGAGGGGAGGTTTGAGTTCATCACCCAGTTTGGAGGGGGTGTGGCGAAGGATGAGGGTTTTGGAAGGGAGAAGGAGAGGAGGAGAGGAAACGAGGAGGAGAAGAGGAGAGGGTACGGTGGAGAGCGGTTTGAGAGGGGTTTGAGTAGGGATATCTCGGTTGGGTCCCCTTCACCTGCCTCTTCCAAGCAGTTGCCAGCTGTCAAGTGGGTTGATGGTGTAATGTGTCAGCTGTCAGTGTAGCGTGTGTTTGTCAGGTGTCGTGACTGCCTGCTTGTCTTCCTTGCTCCACTGTGTGTGGTATACCACACTGATTGAGACGTATCAGAACATGAAATCGCCTGCTCGACGCCATGCTTGCAATGCAATGCAATGCAATGCAATGCGATGCAATGCAATACGATGCGATGCGATGTGTGTGCTGAGATGTCCCACCCGCCCAGTGTGTGTATGTGTTTTGCTTTTTTCGGAGTGCCACTTGGACTGGACCACTCCTTCCCTCTCCACTTCCTCCCCTCTTCCCCGCATCCGTCGCTTGCCTGCGCCATCCACGCTACCTAGAATGGCAGAGGCGGGCAGGGCAGTGGAGCGAGGGGCGAAAAAGACTGACTACCCAAACCAACTCAAGAATTACTTCTTTACTTTCCCTCTCCCCGCTTCCTCCCATCTTCCCCACTGCCGTCGGTTGCTTGCGGGATCTGATACATGCCGCCATTGTCAGATATGGATGACTGACCCCAAAGTCCGGGCTTGGGAGACGTGAGTGGTTCATTGCTCTGGGATGTTTTGTGCGGCATTAGCGAATTACTGCTCGACAGGATGTGGGTTGCAGTCCTCTCCAAACCTCATTATTCCGACCGTTTTTCCGTGCCTCACACTTACCGCTTACCTGTTCGCCCTGCTCCCATATGCACACGTGTCCTCAGGTGAATGGAGCAGAAGTGATGGTCTACACCCACACTGCTGTCAAATCTCTCCCTGACCTTCACCGGGCGGCAAGACATGTCCCGATCTGTGAAGCTTTCCAAGGAGCAGATCGACCGACTCATCCACATGCTGCTGTCAGACGAGCACAAGTGAGTGTGTTGGTGAAAAGCATATGTTCCTCGCTCCTGTTCATGCTGTCATCCACATCTTAAATATATCTATTAGTCCTGTGAGTTAGTCAGCTGATCTGTGAAACTTCACAAGGAGAAAATTGACTGTCAGTCGAGCATTAGTAAGCCGGTCAGCTCAATCAAGTCTTAAAGTCCTTATGCTCGTCCGACGAGCACAAGTGCATGTGCTTTACTTATATCTTTTGGTCCTGTGAAGCTTCCCAGGGAGCAGACTGATCAATGGGTCGGTTGATCTGTGAAGCTTCCCAAGGAGCAGACTGATCGACTCATTCACATGCTGTCAGACGACACAAGTGAGTCAGTAAGCATAAGTACGTGTGTTACCATCGGTAGTGACTGTGTTTTAAGTGTATCGTTTAGTGCTATCAATGGTCGGTTGATCTGTGAAGCTACCCAAGGAGCAGATTAACCACACATTTCCGTGTTGTCAGACGAGCATAAGTGAGTGACTTACCACAAGGTGAGCTTGTTAGTTCAAACAATTTGGTTTGTCCATGCACATGCTCTCATGCACTACACAGGTGTCAGAAAAGAATAAGTTTTCGTGTTAGTAGAACTCGTCAGGCATAGGCAAGATTGCATTAGTGCTCGGTTTTGGCTCACTGTACCATGTCAGATCCCGTGTGCTAACTCATGTATCCCCGCTGCTTGTAATGAGACAAGTTTTGAGTCGACTCCAAGCTCACTGTACCCATGTCAGATTCCATGTGCAAACTCCTCTATCCCCCATGCTCATGCGTCTCCCAACCTTCCAGGAAGGTTCTCTTCAACGTGGCTTGTCGCAGGCTGCGCCCGGCCTTTCAGATCGCCAGGGGGCACTTCCGCCCTGAAGGTGGCCAGGGGGGTGTGGCAGCAAATCCTGCTACCCCTGCTGCTGCCAGCAGCAGCAGCAGCAGCAGCAGCAGCAGCAGGCAGCAGCAGCAGCGGCAGCAGCAGTGGTGGGGGGGGGGGGGGGGGGGGGGGGTGTTGGGCCGGTGTACCCGCTGCAGAGTCGCATCAACGGTGTGATTTTCATCATGCACGAGGCTCGGAACGCACCTAAGGTTCGGGAGCACTGCCGGGAGTGGCTGGCGGCTCGGGGCGTTGTGATTGGCAATGTGGGGTCGCACTCACAGCCTCACTTGCTCCCTCACACCCACGCATGGCCTCTCTGGCACGGGGCACAGCAGCCACATGCCTTGCACTGATCGCCTTTCCAGTGCCGGGAGTGGGTGACGGCTCGGGATGTTATTGAAAATGTGGAGAGACAATCACAGGCTCGTTTGTTACCTCATCAGGCATGGCCCCTCGGGCACGGGGCACAGCAGCCGCAAGCCCTGCGCTAGTTGCCTTGCCATTGTAGGTTGTCACATAGGAAGTGGCTGGCGGCTCGGGGCGTTGTGATTGATAGTGTGGAGAAGCATGCACATGCAAACTTGCTCCCTCCCACCTACGAATGGGCGCGGGGCACATCTGCCGCATGCCTTGCAGTAGCCTTTTGGCTTGCCACTGCCGGGAGTGGCTGGCAACTCGGAGCATTGGGATTGATAATGTGAAGCCACACACACAGGCGTACGGCACTTGTTCCCTTGGACAGTGTAAACTCTGCCTTGCATCACGCAGCCAAGATACCGTAGAAAGTGCTTACTTTGAGTCTGAATTACAACAGAAGGCAATAAAGTGTCCTGTCAAAATTCAACATGTAGCCTATAAGCAGGACCAGCCCTAAAGCTTGACCGCAAACTTCTCCTCAAACAGCTTGTCTGAACAGTGTAGAAACTGCTGCAAGCATACCGCCTTACTTTCCGCATCCGAATTCACAAGCAGTTGTTCTGTGGCAGCTCTCTCCCCTCGCCCATCACCCCCTAAAAACACCCCATTGCCACAATTCTCCCCTTCGCACTGCTGCTCTTGCCTGTCACCTGTTCCTTCACTCTTTGTTTCTTCCGCCCCACAATCAATCCTCTCCACTCCCTCCACTTTGTCCGACACAAAACCAAGCTCGCTCCTCTCTTCTCCAGCTCTTGTGAAAACAACCCTCCTGTCTCCAACACTTGTCTGACCAACCATATCACGTGCCACAACAGCATAGCCCAATCGCATCAATGCCAGATGCCGCGGTCTGATTCGTCGATCCAAACTGTACCCAAGAAAGGGAGGAAAAGCAAGCACCTCCGTTATAGAGAGCCCCATGTCCCGTTTTAAGTACTCCAGCTTGGGCTTCAGGTTTGTGTTCCAGGTGCAGCGGATCGACGATGGGTACTTCAGAATCAAATCCACCACCAATTGACGAGCCCTGTATCTCTTGGCACTTAGTGCCGAGTTACACGCTCGTGACTCATTCTCCCATTCCAAGCAAATACCCCTCTCACCTTCTTCCCATCCTAGTGTCCCACTCCCCTCTTCTGCATTGCTCTCCTCCAATGCATCTTTCACTTCTCGCACAAGCTCGCTAAAATTCTCCTTCATGCCATCTTCACTAGAATTTAATACCGTCGGAAATAGCGCCACCGCCCGCATAGCATTCTCTTGGCCAATCAAATCACCCAATACCTTCACCTTCTTTTGCATATTCTCCTTGGATAGTTGCAGAACCTCCGGGTATGTCCTCGCCACTCTTCCCGTTGCCTCCTCCCCTATCAGCTCCACAAAGAACCGGAGCTTGAGTAGAAGGGTTTCTGGGCTCAAACAGAGGACGGTGGAGGCACGGCGGAGCACAGAGCTTGCAACGGAGAGGGAGCCTGGGGGAGTGAAGGACTGGAGTATGGCGACACTCTCTGCAATGCGATAGGGAGGGCTAGAGAGGATGGTTGGACACCTCAGGATGACACTGCTTAGGGAGCTCGTGTCCAAATGCTGCTCATCTACTTGCTGCTTCAGGGGGCTTGTACTGGTGCTATCTGCTTCTTCTTTCCCTCCACTTTTCGCTTCAAGATAGGCTGATAACATCTCAACCTGAATATTCACCGCCTCTTCTCTCCTACCCAAGATGGGCGGACATCCCTCTAATCACACCCAGCTTGTCCTCGGGAATTCCCGCTCTTTCCACCAGAATGTCCAGGTTCGTTGAACGTGGCTCCCTGCAGAGTAAGCCCAGTCCACGTCGGAGCACAGAGCCCAATCTGCTTCGGCGGACGTTTTTAGCCAAAAGGAACTCAAGCGTATTCTGAATCTGTGGGAGGGGGGTTCGGGGCCAGGCAGGGCTTCTCAAAGTGATGTGCACGATGTCAGCATTGGAAATGCCGTATGACTGGAGGAGACGGACACGTGGCAGAAAGTCATTGGTGGGATGGGAGCGGAGAAGTTGCGGGTAAGAGGCGAGGACGGAAGCGAGCGTGGAGGGGGAGGAGATGCCGAGGTGGGAAGAGAAGAAACGGTAAAAGGAGAGGAGGGGGGAGCGAGAGGTAGCACGTGGGGTGCGAGATGTGGTGCCTGGTGAACCCTCCTCACTCGCTTCTGCTTCTGCTTCCTCCTCCTCCTCTTCTGTGTCCATTCCATCCTCCTCCTCGGCTGCCGCCGCCGCCGTCGCCGCCGCCGCCGTTGTTGGCTCCGGTTCTTCCTCTCCTTTCACCTCCTCCCGTCCCTCAATCCTTCCGTTCCCAGGCCCCTCCTCTTCCTCCTCCTCTTTCACAATCTGAGGTCCGTACTTATTCATCAGCACTTGAGCAATCATTGCCACTGCCTCTTCCTCCTCCTTGGATGCTCCCGCCTCTCTGCTCTTACTCTCGCTTCCTACGCTTCTTGCCTTCTCTTTGCCTGCTCTCCTCCCTCGCCTCGTACCCCGAACTTCCTTTGTTCCCCCCTGCTTTTCCTTCAAATTTCTGATGCTCTCCTCCCCTTCTCTATCAGCACCCGCCTCCACTTTCCCCACTTCACGCGCCTCAAACCCCGTCCCAACGGTCGGCCTGTCATCGGCCGTCGGTTGCATTTGAAGGTTTGCGACCGGCGCCTCTGGAGAGCCTGCTGGCATGGAACCGTTTAATGCACAGCATCTGATCGCAATGCTCCGATCAGGGGTTCGAATCCTTACGAAGGATTTCTGTACCGAGTGGTGCAATGGGCCGAATCCGAGCTGGTACGGGCTCGACCATGACGGAAATGCAGATCTGAATGGACTCACGCGGTTCCTATAAAGAGATCGAGAGGGACGAAGACAGGTCTGCGTGAAGTCTAAGCTGTTGATCGACGTGGATGAAGGAGCTACACACGCCATGGCGAACAGCAGGGGAACCGAATTTATGAATAATGTCAGTAGCTCGCGACTACATTGAGCGCTCCTAAGCAATTCGTCGTTTAAAAAACCTTGCAGATACTAAAAACCGCTCTTGTTTCTCGTGATGGACAACTCATAAAATGGTCGAGCCACTGCTACTTGCCCAGAGGAGCTCTCTGCCTCTTGCGCGTGCCGTCGAATGAGGCAGGGCGAAGCAGCACATGGATTCTAGAAGACAGGGATTCGATATGTGCTGCTCGAGTGTCTCCTCAAACGGCAAGCTCGAGATAGGCGAGAAGTGAAAGCTCACCCCTCCCCGAGCGAAAGTGACGTTGGAACTGTGACAATTCCGAAATTATCACTTCAGCATTGTCACCTCGGATCTGTCACTATTGGGATTGATGAAAGCTTGACTCGTGTGTAGGGTGTGTGAGGTCGTGTATTTCTTGCATTTGCACTATGTTCTATATATTGGTTGGCTGGCTGGAATAGGTTAAAAAAAGGCATAAGAAGGATATAAGAAAGTCAAGCTACATATGAGTGCTAACGAATCTAATTTATTCTGAAATAGGATATACATCGTTTTGTTTGCAATGTATTCTGGAACATCCAAGATGCATTGTAGGTGGTTGCAGGAAAAGACTAGCCTCTTGTGCTGGACGGAAGGAGTGTATAAAGAAGGGCAGACGCATTGTAAGTGGTGTGCAGAGCGACAGCTGGCAGCGCGTTGTTGGAGTAGACCGCGAGCGGGCCTGCGGCAATCCCAAGGGCCATGTTGGGGAAGAGGAGCGAGAGGGAGAGGTGGAAGAGGGCGAAAAGGGCTGCCGACAGCATGGCAGCGTCGACCCTGAGGGAAAGAGAGGCATGGAAGGGGTTCGCATAGGGAGGAGAGAAAGCTGACAATCATTGGTCCATTGCCATAGTTCACAAGGCAACAGTAATTAGTCTTGCCTTGTGTTTGTAATTACAAACATAGCTTACATTACCTTGGCTTCAATTCTTAGATGTACCACGAGAGGCAAGGGTAAGAGGAAAAGAACGAGTGCTGTTACATTGATGAGAGAGAGGCTGGACTTTGGAGAGTCGAGCGACTGCCCCATTCCATAAGGAAGACAGTGGGTAGAAGAACATTGTCAAACCACACAACCCAGCCCTCTCCCGAGCCTCTCACCTGCGGAGCCTCTCTTGCAGGGCCGTGAGCAGCAGCCCTCTAAACAGCAGCTCCTCTGCTACAGCCGGCGACACCGCCACCCACAGGAACAGCTGTAGCAGGTCCAACAGGGGGAGGGCCGCGGCGGCTGTAGCAGAGGCAGCTGTAGCAGCCACGCCCCCTCCATTCCCATCAGGCAGCAGCAAAGGACCTAACAACAATGCTGTAGCACTCACACCATCCCCCCCTCCTCCTCCTCCTATTCCTGCTGCTGGTTCTGCTAATCCCCCTGTCGCGCCTCCTCCAGCGCCTGATTTGAGAGAAATAAAAAAAGCAGAGCCCATAAAACAGGAGCCCCTGCCGCCCCTGCTGCAACCGCATTCCACCAGCTTTCGTTTCCCCCCGCTAACGCTCCCATCTCCCCGCCCCTGTCCCCGTCCCCTTCACCTCCCCGCCCATCAGCTCTCCCCCCCTCCCCTCCCCCACTCCCCCGCGGAAGCTGCAACTTGAGGGTTGCGCGGAGGGGGAACCCGCGGTCGCTGCACCAGCAGGAGAGCGCGGGTAGGACGAAGAACAGCCATTGGACGAGCGCGAGCAGGAACGGCGCGGATTGAGGAGGCGCAGCGCAGCCGTGCCCCATGTAAGGAGAGAGAGCACATGCTTGAGTGCGAGGGAGTGTGTGAGCTTGTGTGTGCAAGGCATGCGGCGGCTGTGCCCCACGCCTGAGAGGCCATGCGTGGGTGGGAGGGAGCAAGTTTGCATGTGCATGCTTCTCCACACTATCAATCACAACGCCCCGAGCCGCCAGCCACTCCCTATGTGACAACCTTCAATGGCAAGGCAACCAGCGCAGGGCTTGCTGCTGCTGTGCCCCGTGCCCGAGGGGCCATGCCTGATGAGGTAACAAATGAGCCTGTGAGTGTCTCTCCACATTGTCAATAACATCCCGAGCCGTCACCCACTCCCGGCACTGGAAAGGCGATCAGTGCAAGGCATGTGGCTGCTGTGCCCCGTGCCCGAGAGGCCATGCGTGGGTGTGAGGGAGCAAGTGAGGCTGTGCATGCGGCTCCACATTGTCAATCACAACGCTCCGAGCCGCCAGCATCCACTCCCGGCAGTGCTCCCGAACCTTAGGTGCGTTCCAAGCCTCGTGCATGATGAAAATCACTTCGTTGATGCGACTCTGTAGCGGGTACACCGACCCAACGCCCCCCCCTCACCACTGCTGCTGCTGCTGCTGCCGCCGCAAGTGTTGGTGCTGCTGCCGCTGGTGCTGGCAGTAGCTGCCAGACCCCCCTGGCCACCTTGAGGCTGGAAGTGCCCCCTGGCGATCTGAAAGGCCAAGAGAAGCTTGCGACAAGCCACGTTGAAGAGAACCTTCCTGGAAGGTGGGGGGGATTCGGAGAGGCATGAGTAGGGTGGATATACCAGCAGACTTACGCAAACCAAAGGACTCACTTGTGCTCGTCTGACAGCATGTGTATGAGTCGGTCGATCTGCTCCTTGGAAAGCTTAACAGATCGGGACATGTCTTGCCGCCCGGTGGAGGTCAGGGAGAGATTTGACAGCAGTGTGGGTGTAGACCATCACTTCTGCTCCAATCACCTGAGGACACGTGTGCAGAATTTGAGCGGAGGAAAACAATGGAGGAGGACCAGGGTCGAGGAACGAGATTCCGAAACAAGAAATTGAGGTGTGGCAGTGCGGTTCGGAAGTGAGGTTCGTAAAATAGGCTGCAGACCATGCGAGTTTCATACGGCACCTCATCCATTTGTGGATTTGCTAACGAATTGGATTTCAAAGAAAGTTCACACTTAGATAACTACGAACTGTGTGTCTCACTCACCTCATCCATGTCAGCAAGCTGCAGCATGTACTTGATCCGATCCATGAGCCCTTCAAACAGCACGCGGTCCCAGACAGAGAGAGGTTCGTGCGTGGTGATGTGCGCGCACATGCGCAAGGGAGAATACATATGAATCACGGCTGTCTGTGACTCTCTCACCTCATCCATGTCAGCAAGCTGCAGCATGTATTTGATCCGATCCATGATCTGCACGGCTGGCAGGTGCAGGGAGTTGATCACCTCCAGCGCCAGGTCGAACTCCTGTTCCACCGACAAACACTGTCACTTCGACGCGGCGCCTATCAGTGAGGAGTGGGACGAGCAAGGCAGGGACATGATCAGCCAGTGCACGTGCACGGCTGGCAGGTGCAGGAAGTTGATCACCTCCAGCGCCAGATCGAATTCTCTTTCCACCAGGAACCAGTAACTTTGCCACTTCGACGCGCCACCTGTCAGTCAATGGGGGGAAAGGAATATCAGCTGGTTGCAGCCCGCGAGCAGAGGAGAGAGTAGAGAGGATGGTGGCTCCGAGTGGAGAGGCTACAGAGCCGCTCACCACCAGCGGTTAACGGCAGATAACGGGTAGATAGGGGAAAATAAGGGGAAGACAAGGGGAAGATAAGGGGATATAAATGCTTATATGAGTTTGAAGCAGCTAACTGCAGCCCGCGAGCAGAGGAGTGCGTAGAGAGGATGGTGGCTCCGAGAGGCGAGGCCACAGGTCCGCTCACCACCAGCTGTGAGGGGGGTGGGGCGAGAGAGGAGAGCTGGGGAGTGGTGAGGTGAGCTGAGGCGAGAGAGAGGAGAGGGTGGAGAGGATGGTGGTCTTCAGAGGGCACAGATGGTGATTCTCAGCTCTCTTTCGCAACTGCGGGGAGTTTTGAGACGTCTCAAAATACTACTTCTATCAAGAGTGGGGAGCTGGGGAGTGGTGAGGTGAGCTGAGGCGAGAGTGGAGAGGATGGTGGTCTTCAGAGGCCACAGATGGCGATTCTCAGCTCTCGTTTTGAGGCCTCAAAACTAGTCTTCAGAGGCCAAAGATGGCGATTCTCAGCTCTCGTTTTGAGGCGCCTCAAAACTAGTCTTCAGAGGCCACAGATGGCGATTCTCAGCTCTCGTTTTGAGGCGCCTCAAAACTAGTCTTCAGAGGCCACAGATGGCGATTCTCAGCTCTCGTTTTGAGGCGCCTCAAAACTAGTCTTCAGAGGCCAAAGATGGCGATTCTCAGCTCTCGTTTTGAGGCGCCTCAAAACTAGTCTTCAGAGGCCACAGATGGCGATTCTCAGCTCTCTTTCGCAACTGCGGGGAGCTGCGGTTGCAAAGAGGAGAGCTGAGGAGAGGGAGTTGAGAGGGTGGAGAGGATGGTGGTGCCTCGCGCTGAGGCCACAGGACGACACGTGGCAGCACGGTACTGCTGGTCACCGCGAACGCCAAGGAGCACGTGTAAGTACACTCCGTACGTCACCAGTAACAACAAGGTGTATATAATTGAAGAGCATCAGATTGAATTATCGCTATTAACGAGGATGATTTTGGTTAAAGGCACCTTGAGAACGTTTCCGCCTTGCTGCGGGCGCGGAAATGCGCCCATTCCTGGCGGCCCTCCGATCGCGCGAATTCCAGCTCGCCGTTCGATCTGCTGATGGACATTGTATCCTACGGCTGGGATCACACGAACCCCCCGTTGCTGGCGAAAAGAATCTTTTGATTCCCCTGAAAACTGTTAGGGATGGTTCAACGAACCACGAAACCTACGGCGAGATGGGGAATGACGGCGGAATGGAGCGCGTGGGAGATTCTAGATCGAAGACGGTGGAAATCGGCCTACGGTGGATATTGGAAGCTACGGCGTGAGATGCGGGAATGAAATGGAGAATTCGAGAAGAAACGTGCTAGAAGGAGGAAGAGAGAAGGAGAAACATCGAGAATGAGATTGACGGGAGAGAATGTGGTTCGAGACCAAGGCGCGTTCGAGAAGGTTCGAGATTCGGACTCAAGGAGTGTTCGGTGAATTCGGCTCGGCTGTGTGTGCGACTCGGGGTTAAACGAGGCGCACGCGATTATTTGGGAAACAAGTTACGTTACGAATCGCGTTTTGTATCTTGTTGGACTATAAAACTGCTTGTACTCATTCAGGAAAATATACCAATCAGATTCTGAAAATTGCTGAAGTGTGTATTGACAACTTCAAGCAAGGCTGCGCATATCATTGGAATCGGGTGATCGTGGAGAACACGATAAGCAATAGCAAGTAGACTATTGCCAACCTAGAAAAACGCGGATTCGCGTGCGCAGGAAGTAGGCGAGGTGAGGGATAGTGGCGTGCGGTGAAGGACGAATGGAGAAGCGGGTGCGGAACGGACGCCATGGCTGCCGGGTCAAACCTGAATCCGTAGCCTCGATATAGTAATAGTTATATCCTGTCGGAGCTGAATTGAGAATGAGGGCGCAGAAATCCTTATCACAACCAGCCTCATGTTGGCAATTGTACGCGATAAAATGCGTTTCGGTACGAAAGGTGTCTGTTCGATGTTGCTCTGGGTGGATGGTCTCAAGAGTGGTTAGCAACGGAATAGTTGGAATAGAAACGAATGGGGTACAAATAAGCAACCCTAGAAACTGTACCCCCTAGAGTGCAACTCACTACAGCCTATCATATCAATGTTCAACATTTGACACACCCCCATAGGCTAAGTGAGGGGCATCAAAGCAAGCAAGGTGAACAAACGGTCACAAGACCAGTCAAAGCAAGAACCAAGACAAGCTCAGGGTGGATCTCAAGGACACCACACAAATTCCAAACGCAAGCAAGCGGCCACAAGGCCGGTTCAAGAGTTCACTAGGATATAAAGACAAGGCACAACAAGCAGACCAAGCAACAGGACTACAGCAACCGAGGGCCTACCTCAACTAGCCCCAACTGCACACAGAACCTGTGGTGGTCACCAAGCGCCAAGGCCTTGGTGAAGACGTCTGCAGTGTTGGCCTCTGAGGCCACAAAGTCCAGGCGTGCCTGGCCGCGTCGCTGCAGCTCTCGCAGGAGGAAGTACCTCACGTCAATATGCTTCACTCTGCTCTCCAGTCGAGGCTCTCGACACAGGAGGATCATGGCCTTGTTGTCAGCGTACAAGGTCGGTGCAGAGCGAGGCCGCTCACCAAGGTCGGCGAGCAAGAAGGTCAACCAGCGAAGCTCCTGTGCCGCCATGGCACCCGCGTAGATCTCTGCCTCTGCACTGGAAGTAGCCACAGACGACGACCGTGTAGACCTCCACGACACAGCACCAGCTCCCAGACTGAAGCAGTAACCCTGACTCGAGCGCTGAGTCTCCACGTCGTCAGCGTAGGAAGAGTCACAGTGACCAGTCAACGCCACTGGCCGAGTCCCTCCAAGCACAAGCCCCATGCCTGATGTAGTCGCCAGGTACTTCGCCACCCTCACAGCAGCTGTCCAGTGGACATGGCGGTGTCTCCCAGTCGCAACAAAGCGAGAAAGGATGCTGAGGGGAAAGGCGAGGTCCGGTCGAGTACAAGTCATCAGGTACATGAGGCAGCCCACCAGCTCTGCGTAGGGTCCACTGGACTCAAAGGGCTCGTCAGGAAAGGGGCCCGTGATTCTGTGGTCAACAGCAAGAGGAGTGGGCTGAGTGGTGGAGAACTGGAAGTCGAACCGCCGAAGGACCTGCTGCACCATGTGTGACTGCGTCAGTGTGATGGTGCGAGCGGCTCTGTCCCGGGTGATCTGCAAGCCAAGGTAACGCTGCAGCTCACCCAGGTCATTGCACTTGTGTCTCTTCTGCACTTCGGACTTCACCTGAGCCAGGGCTGCCCTGTCTGCTGTAGCAAACACCAAGTCGTCGACGTAGACAAGGATAAGGAAAGGAGTAGAACCCGCTCGAACAAACAGCGACGGGTCGGCGGAGGACGGGCTGAACCCAAGGTCACGAAGCGTGGAGCGAAGAGTGTCGTGCCACTCACGGGGCGACTGGCGGAGACCGTAGACTGGTCGCCTCAGGCTCCACTGGGTCCCAGGTGGGAAGGTGTCAGTGAAGCCAGGAGGACGGCGCAGCCAGATCTCCTCGTGCAGTCGGCCCTGGAGGAACGCAGTGGAGAAGTCGAGGGAGTGCAGCTCATAGTCTCGCTGCGCTTCTATGTGGAGTAACACCCGAAGAGTAGTCATCTTCGGGGTCGGGGCGAAGGTCTGGAAGAAGTCAACTCCCTCACGCTGACTGAAGCCCCTAGCCACGTAGCGCGCCTTGAACACCGGCGGTGCTCCAGGCGGCCGCTTCACCTTGAAGAGCCACATGCCATCGACTACGTTCGCCCTGGGAGGGGGAACTGCGTCGACGTAGGTGCCTGTGGATCTCCAAGACGCCAACTCTGAGTCCATAGCCGCTTTCCACTGAGAGGCCCACGCCCCTGACACTGCCTCGCGGTAAGTGCGAGGAGTCGGTATGTCAAGGGCGTCGGGGTCTCCCTCAGGGGAGAGCAGCATGGCACACACAGAGGGAGAAGCGGCTGCCCAGTACTCCAGCTCAGACTCTCTGTCCTCTAGGACGTCACAGCCAAGGGCAAACCCACCCCCGACGGACAGAGGACGGTAGGGAGGAGCTGGCACCACACGGGTGGCGTAGTCAAGGCGGCTGGCGGCAGCAAACTCAGCGACAGCGGCAGTAAGAGCAGAGACCGACGACGGAGGGAAACGAGAGTCGGTGACAAGAGTGGCGAGGACACGTGCGGCAACAGGACGAACAGTGCGGTAGTAGTCAATGATAGGAGTGGGGAGGGCTGGGAGAGAGGACGGAAGAGGAGACGGGAGAACGGACACAGGAGAAGGAGAACGACGACGAGACGTACAAAGGAGGGCAGTGTGGAGGTCAGTAACTGGGGACGAGTGAGGAGCACGCGGAGGACAACGAGTGACCAAGTCGTGACGGACCGAAGGAGGAGGAGACTGGGGAGGAGGAGAAGACCAGACCGCCGGACGGTCGTCAGGAGGAGGCAACGGAGGAACAAACACAGGAGGAGACTGGGAGCGGACAGGAGGAGAGGAGGAAAAACCAAGGGCCCGCAGGCCACTCACAGGTGGGAACAACCGCCGCTCCAGAGGAAGCTGCGGTGGCGGCTGCGGCTGCTGCTGCTGCGGCTGCTGCTGCGGCTGCTGCTGCTGCTGCCGCTGCTGCTCCAGAAGGTCCAGCAGCTCCTGCCGCTCCCTCTCCAACCGCTCCTGCTCCTCACGCTCACGCCGGCGGGCAGCCTGGAGTCGTGTGTCGTGGCGGTGGGGAGGCGGAGTGGACTCCGCAGAACCAGGGTCAGACTCCTCAGACTCAGCACCCCCAGAACCAGCACCTCCAGTGCCCAGACCTCCAACTCCAGCACCCCCAGAACTAGCACCGCCAGTGCCAGCACCTCCAGCTCCTGCACCCCCAGAACTAGCACCACCACGAGAGAGGGAGCGACGGGAAGGTGCGTGGGAGACCTGAGACAAGTCCCTGACTGAGCATGCCACGTAGGCGAGGGAGCGATGGGTGGCCAAGGCGGTGGTGCCACAGGACGGTGCGGTGGGTGAGAGAGCGACAGGAGCAAGACGCAGCGACTGGACTGGACACAGCGACCGGACCGGACACTACTACCTGGCTAGACACAACAACTGGACTGGGGACCTGGGCCGGAGGGGACGCAACGACCTGAGGGGAGGACGCGACCGGGGAACGCTCGGTGTGGAGGACGTAGAGACCGGAGCGGGGCTCCCTGGTGAACGTGGCCAGAACAGCACCTGTGGTAGCGTCTGTACAGACTGCAGTCCGCCCACCCCCCACGAAGGTAACCGTGATCCCCCTGTCCTGGAGGTATCCAACACCCACCAAGTTCCGAGTGAACGAGGGGATGTGGAGGCCGCGCAGGACACCCGAGGGGACCACAGGGCACGGGAGGGTGGTGGAGCTACGCGCAACGGCTGGTCCAGAGGTAGGATCAGCCAGAGCCACCGACACAGGTGTGAGGAGTGGCGTAAGGGTCGTGTGGTCGCGGAAGAAGCACTGAGACGCGCCCGAGTCCAGCGTGAACGACAGAGAGGCCTCAGCCGGAGGGTCACCAGACCCAGTCGCTACACAAGCACCTAGAGCAGCAACATAAGCACCTAAGCTAGACAGGCACAAGGCTACACTAGCAGGAGGCAAGCAGGCTAACCTACGAACACGCGAGCACACAGATCCATCAGCACTAAAGTCAGCATCAACATACAAAGCATGCTGACGCGCATCGTCCATGGACAGATCAAAGACATCAATCTTACGGGCTAACAGACGAGACCAGCGAGGCGTGACCGCCAGAGGGCCCCAACGAGCCCGGTAGAGGTCGTCGAGGCGGCGGAAGCACCGCGCGGCAGAGTGGTCGTCGCGACCACAGAGACAGGGGCTGCCCGGCCCGGTGACGCACCAGTGGGTGCAGGGGCCAGCGTCACGGCGAGGGGGGCGAGGGGCCCAGCTGGAAGAGCTGCTGCTGCGGCCGGTGCTCCCAGGGCCTCCCGGACCCCACTGCGGCGGGGGACCCCAGTGCTGCTGCGGACCCCACTGCAGCGGGGGCCCCCACTGCTGGAACTGCTGCTGTCCCAGCTGCTGTTGCTGTCCCTGCTGTGGCTAGTGCTGCTGTGGCTGCTGCTGCTGGGGGGGAACGCCCCCACCGGTCGGGCCACCACCTGTGGGTGGGCCTGTCTGTCCTGCACCTCCTCCAAGGCCCCCTCCCCCTGGTGCACCACCGCCGCCGCCGCCGCCGCCTCCGCCACCACCGCCGCTCCCACCTCCACCGCCACCTCCACCGCCGCCTCCACCGCCCCCACCTCCCCCCTTCCCGCCCTTCTTGCCACTCTTGCCCCGTTTCTGCCAGTCTGCGGCAGAAACGGCAGCAGTGTTCTCAGAGACCGACACAGCAGCAGAAGCGCGGGTAGCAGTGAAAGTGGGAAGCTGAGGGGCGGCACACCCCGCAAAGAGACGGGGGGCCACCGCATCAGTGGCGGAGGCAACGGTGAGGAGACTGCTCTCGATGGTCCCTAGAGCAGTCGCTAGGAGGTCGATAGTGAGCTCAGTGGGGTGCTTCTGAAGAAGCGCGTCGCGGGCAGTGGCAAGGCGGTCAGGGAGGCGGGTGACTAACCAGTGAACAGTGAGCCACATGGGGGGGGGAGCAACAAGAAGCTGTGCGTCCGTACAGGCAGCGCGGAAACCGGCGTCAAGCGAGCGGAGGTGAGTCACTAGGTCGGAAACAGTCGCAAACGAGCCTAGGTCGGGAAACACAAACGGCATGAGGAGGCGACTGAGGGAGGCAGAGGAGGGGGTGGAGTAGCGAGCAACAATAGCCTCCCAAACCCCCTGTGCAGTCTCCACCTGGTCAAAGTGGGCGGCCTCAGTCGGGGGGAGAAGCTCCGACAGAGTGAGAGCGGCGGCTGCGTCACGCGAGAGCCACACGTCCCTGGCCAGGACCCGACGGTCGTAGTCCGCCTGGGCCGTAGGGGTCGGCTCCGGGGCGGTCGGCAGGGCGGCGGGGGACGGGGGGGCCTGTAGGGCACCAGACGCGTGAGCCCACAGAGTGGCGCCGTCCTGCCGCTGGCTGGTGAGGAAGCGTGTGGTCTGGCGCTGCCAGGTGCTAAACTCTATCGGGCGTCCCTCCGCGTCGAAACGGAGGCGACGAGACTCCATGACTGATGCCATGCTAGAGGCGGCTGGAGCTCGGCAGAGGCTGAGCTAAGAACGAGGAGGAAACCTACGGAGCGCCAGGAGGGAGAACGGCGGAGTGAGAGGCTAGGAGCACTGAGTGACCTAGGCTAGGCGTGAAACGGAGGATCTCCAGCTACAACGGCTAGGGGCGCGATACTAGCGGCTAAACGGCCCGAACCTAGGCGGGCGGCGAGAGAGAGCGGCTGCCAGCCGCTAGGTGATAGACCAGTGTCAGTAGAGCTGGGGAGGGCCCCGCGCACAAGGCGGTGGCGGGGCTAGGGCGCGTGCCAAGGGTGGGTAACAGGAAGAGAGGGGCGGGGGGGGAGTTTGCGACGGTGGAAATGGGCGGGGAGGGCGGTTTTGACGGTGGGAATGGGCGGGTAGGGCGGTTTTGACGGTGGGAATGGGCGGGAGGGCGGTTTTGACGGTGGGAATGGGCGGGAGGGCGGTTTTGACGGTGGGAATGGGCGGGGAGGGCGGTTTGACGGTGGGAATACGGGCTAGGTCGAAGGCTGGGGCGACGGGCTAGGGTGTACGGGCCGCGCGTGGGCAACGGGCAGGGCGCACGGGCGCCGCGACGGGCTGGGGCAGAGCCTATGGGCGTCGCGACGGGCTGGGGCAGAGCCTACGGGCGTCGTGACGGGCTGGGGCAGAGCCTGCGGGCGTCGCGACGGGCTGGGGCAGAGCCTATGGGCGTCGCGACGGGCTGGGGCAGAGCCTACGGGCGTCGCGACGGGCTGGGGCAGAGCCTACGGGCGTTGCGACGGGCTGGGGCAGAGCCTACGGGCGTCGCGACGGGCTGGGGCAGAGCCTACGGGCGTCGCGACGGGCTGGGGCAGAGCCTACGGGCGTCGGGACGGGCTGGGGCAGAGCCTACGGGCGTCGCGACGGGCTGGGGCAGAGCCTACGGGCGTCGCGACGGGCTGGGGCAGAGCCTACGGGCGTCGCGACGGGCTAGGGGCAGGGCGCGGGCTAGGCGCGGAGGGTGGAGTGGCGCGGTTTAGGCGCGGAGGCACAATGGGTGCGGATGTGCGAGCTAAGCGCGGAGGGCGCGGAGGGCGCGGAGGGCGCGAGTGGAGCCCCTGTCAGCGGACGGGTGTCCACGTCACCTGCACTTTGGCTCAAAAAGCAATGACCCACTTTTGAATCAAAACTGTATTCTGTAATGTTACAATCCCAAAAGGGACTTAGCAAAGGATCGCTCAGGGTTGATCGCAGAGTAGTGTTGCAGCGGAAGTTTGAATCTCAGGTCAGAGTGAATGTAAATGACTGAGTTGATAATAGCATGCATACATCGAGTTTATACAAGAATACAGGGGAATACGAAAAGACCTAGACTAGCCATGTACTCTAAGGGGTACATTCCCTTATTACAACCGAATTCAAACCGTGCGGCGCGGGAACCCGTTTCAAACCTGTTCCCGCTCTTTTCACTTCAAATGTTTCTGCCTGCACTGGTCTTGGTCAGACGGTTGCTGCGTCGCTTCGACTCTTCTGACTCCTCGACTTCGTACTCGGTAGAGTCGGCTCCTGCAGCATACAGGAATGCCTTCTCATAAAACTTCATATCGTAACACTCCCCTTCATTCCTGGACGCGGGTGGAGCTGACTCGCTTGACTACTCCGGTGAGGTCAGAGCAGTGTTTGTACTGCTGACGTGGCAGGCGCTTGGTGAGGAAGTCTGCTGCCATCTCAGTGGTCGGGCAGTAGGCGAGGTCAACTTTGCCTTGGTCGATTTCGTCCTTGACGAAAAAGTACCGAAGCGCGATGTGCTTCGTGCGGTTCACAAGGCCTGGCTTGTTGGTGATACTGATGGCACTCTGGTTGTCGCAGTGAAGACGAAAGGTGGGCGAAGTTGGAATTTTCGCCTCCTATAGCAGCTCCTGCAGGTACAGGCCTTCGCGAACTGCTGCTGTCGCGGCGATGTATTCTGCTTCAGCCGATGACAGGGCAACCAGCTCCTGCTTCTGCGAGTTCCAGGAGATTGGCCCAGTTGGTTCCAAGCGAAAAACGAAGCCGGTTCGGGACCGTCGATTTGCAGGATCAGTTGCATGATCTGCGTCCACGTAGCCGTTGAGGTTGAAGGAGGTGGTAGTCAGTGTGGAGTAGGAGAGCCCAATGTCAGGGGTGGAGATGAAGTACTGCAGGGCGCGCTCCAGGTCCAGCTGGTTCTCAGCTACTGGCTTGCGAGAGTACTGCGCCAGTTGGCTGGCGATGTACGAAAGGTCGGGTCGGCAGGTGACAGAGGCGAATAGCAGGCACCCCAACTTCTGCTGGTACATTTGGAGTCCTGCGGGCGACAGAGGTTTGTTGTCCGGTTTGTAGTTGGTGCTGGGGCTGCGGTAGGGAGTTGAGAGTGGTGCGGGTGAGATTTTGAAGCGTTCCCCCAGCTGTTCTGCGTACTTGGAGGCTGACAGATGAATTGCTTCTGGCGCGTAAGTGATGTTTAACCCCAAAAACTGCTTCACTTCGAGGTTGATGGTGATATCCACGCGCTGCGCCAGGTTCTCCTGAAACTGATCAAGGAGTTTGTTGCAGGTGCCCGTGTACAGCAGGTCGTCGACGTAGACTGTCAGGAGGATGTAATCGCCGCTGAAGTGAAGGCGATACATTCCCGGGTCGTGTGGGAGCTGCTTGAAACCGATTTCGAGGAGGATTTTGTGCAGATGCTGCTGCCAGAGACGAGGCGCCTGCTTGATCCCGTAGAGGGACTTCTTCAGTTGGCAGACCCTGGGATCACCCTCTCCGTAGGTGTGCGACTGCTCCACAAAGATGGTGGCATCTACCAACGCGTACAAAAACGCGTTCTTCACATCGATCTGTCGCAGTGGTAAGTGCTTCGCGGCGGCAATGGCGAGTAGAATCCGGACCGAGGTGTGGCGACTGACGGGAGCGAAGGTTTGATCGAAGTCGATGCCGTGGCGCTGATCGTACCCGCGTACGACCCAGCGTGCCTTGAAATGCTCGATAGTGCCGTCGGCGTTAGTTTTCAGGCGAAAGACCCATTTCCCGCTGAGCACCCTCCTCCCCTTCACTGCTGCACGATCGACTAGGACCCAGGTGTCACGTGATTCCAACGTCTTGAGCTCCGCATCCATCGCAGCACGCCACTCCTTGGCGTGAGGACCGGTTAGGGCCTGGCGAGGATTCTTTGGCTCCACGGCCCGTGCAAGAGTAGAGACGGTTGTGTGCAGGCCGAGGAGTTGAAGGCCTGACACATTGGTGGTGTCTGTGTTGGTGGGGACTTCCACCACGTCGTCGTCTCCGCTCTCATAGCCGGGTGCCTCGGTGCTTGGCTCTGCTTGGTGTCGTGATGGTCCTGGCGCGGGGTCATCGTCGCTGTCGTCGTCGTCGTCGTCGCGCGGGCGAGGTGGGATGCTGGGATGTTCGTCGGTGCCGTCGTGGTCCAGTGCTGCTGCTGCTGCTGCATCTTCCGGAGTCGCGAAGCTGCGACCGTGGTTGACGTAGCCGCGTGCTTCGTTGCGGCGCTCGTCCTCGATCCACTGCTTCAGGGTGAGTCGCTCATAGAAAAGGATATTGCGTGCGGGGACAACCTCCTTGCTGTCCATGTCGAGGATGAGCCAACCCTTGTGCTCATTGCTGAGGCCCAAGTGAATACCCCAGCGCGCGCGATGAACGAACTTGCCGATTGTGGCCGAGGTCGGCCGGTATTGCACCTGCACCCCCAAACCCTCAGCATGGAGGGGTCTCCCCTTGAGCCGGTCCACTTCATGTGAGGGGACAGGTTATCCCTGTTGGCGGTGGTGGAGAGGAGGTTGTGCAGGCGCACCGCGTGGTTCATGGCGTAAGGCCAGAACTTCTTTGGCAGGCCGGACTGGTTCATGATGGCGCGGACTTTGGTCATGAGCGTGCGATTGACCCTCTCGGCGACGCCTTGCTGCTGGTGAGCATAGGGGAGAGAAATCTCGTGTTTAATCCCCTTCTCGGTGAGGACACTCTCCAGCTCATTGCTGCGAAATTCCTTTGCCCCATCACTCTGCCAGATCTTCAGTTTCCTCCCCGACTGTCGCTGCGCGTGCGCGAGGAAGATGCGGAACACCTCCGGAGCCTTGGAACGGGCGTCAACGTTGGCGATCCACACGTGGCGTGAGTAGGCATCGATGAAGGTAAGAGTATACTTCTCGCCGTTGATGCCGTCGTGGGTGAGTACGATGAAATCGCTGTAAACTTTCTCCAGCTTTTTGTAGCGGTTGGTACTCGGCTCCAGGGAGGGATAGGCGCTGTGAGAGAGCGCAGCTGTGGGACAGACAGTGCAGGTGGTTGGGTGGGGGGTGGTGTGCTGTAACTCCGTTCCGTCGGGGCGCAGCAGTGCTCCTGGCGGAAAGACTTTGGCGCGGAGGCAGTTGGCGAGGGTCTGGCGCGAGGGGTGTCCCATCCGCTGGTGCCAGAGATCATCTTCGGCGCGGATGCCGGAAGTGCGCTTGTAGCGGGTGTGATGCTCTGCTTCTTCTTCCGCCGTGAGTTGCGGGATCTGGAGTGGGGGTTCTTCCTCTTCTCCTGGTTCTGCTTCGCTGGCCGGCTCCTCTGCTTCTGCTTCTGCCGTTGCCTCCCCTTCTGCAGGTGCCGTTGTGAGGTAGAGCGCGAGGAATTCACGGTCAGGGATGATAGTGAGCGGGGTCGTGGTGCCTTCGATGAAGCGAGCAAACGGATCTGGGCGAGAGATTGGACCAAGTGAGTCCTGTAGAGGAGTTGGTGGTATATTCCCCTCCTCAATCTCCGACCAACGATCACGC
The DNA here is from genome assembly GCA_947471745.1 of Closterium sp. Naga37s-1. Classification (NCBI taxonomy): domain Eukaryota; kingdom Viridiplantae; phylum Streptophyta; class Zygnematophyceae; order Desmidiales; family Closteriaceae; genus Closterium; species Closterium sp. Naga37s-1. The sequence continues at coordinate 3,825,435 of CANJKZ010000024.1, forward strand.
CATCGATGGGGCGAGGAAGGAGGTGAGCGGGTGAGCGGGGGACGACCGAGTGGAATGGCGACGCGAGGGGATGGTTCTCCACGCTCAGCTTGCATCTCGCGTTCCATCTCTTCTTCTTCCTCCTTTGTGATTGGCGCATCCACGTATTCGTTTCCTCCCCATCCGCCGGTGTTTCCCCATCCTTCCGTGTTGACCGTACCACTGGCACTGGCTCCCCATCCTCCAGTGGCGGATCCCCAGGTTGCTCCGTCGCCTTCTTCTGGTTCGTAATCTTCATCTCCCCATGCGCCACGACGTGCTGTCTCCTCGTCCCATCCAGCCGCGACACGTTCCTCAAACAATTTTTGTTTCTTTTCCGCCCGGGCCTTGTTCTTCCTTGACGCTGAGCTCCTCTGGTGCGTCAGGATCTTTCCAAGCCAGCTCAATTTCACGGCGGTAAACTTCGCGGGTGTAGGGACGAGGTCGTCCATCGTCGTCGAAGGTAGTGGTGTTGGCTTCTAGGACGAACCGGAGCGTTTCTGCATATGGTGTTGGTCGTTCGGCACGAAGCTGCCCGAAGTCGTCGTTTGGTTCACCAAAAATACGGTGAGTTGTTACTGCAAGCTCTTCTTGTGTCATGCCCGTAGGTTCTGCCTCGGCGCTCTCCGCTTCCTGAATTGCCGCTTGCTCTCTTTCGACTTGCTCCGTGCGACTCGCGGTGGGCGTGTGGCAGGTGGTGCAGAGACCGTTGATGTCGGGGTCGTGCAGATTGATCTCGCGGGGATGAGGACTGCGGCGAATCCATGGTCGTCCGTCCGGGTGCTCCCATTTGCTTGTGTAGGCAAATTCGAGGGGAACAAGGTCCACGAGCTCGTCGGATGAAGCTTGGCAGGAAGGTACGTCGAAGTCCAAAACATAGATCCCGTTGATCGAGCGGGCTCGCCCGAGATACTTGAACGATTCGGGGGGGGTATCCGGCGGGGCGTACGTGAGTATGAGATCGCGAGTGGCGAGGTCGGTGGTGAGAATGACGCCACAGTCACGAAGTTGTCCGGCCGAGAGCAGATTGAAACGGAGATTCGGAACGTAGAGCACGTCGTTGAATGAGATGTGTGTGTTACTATCTCGTGCTTGCAGAACGACAATGCCTTGTGAGTTGGCGCGCAGCTGCTCGTTGTTGGCGACGGTAACGTAAGTTGGGGGGGCGCGGCTCAGATTTGAGACGTAGCGCGTAGATCCCACCATGTGCTGCCCGCAGCAGCTGTCCAGGTACCAGGTGTTGTAGTTGTCGGTATTGCTTCAGCGCAGAAGTAGCGCCAATCGCGGAGTCACCAGGGTTGCCTTGTAGCGACTGTAGAAGAGAGGATCTTCGTCCTCCTTCCATCCCACCGGTACGTAGTGTTGATTGTCACTCTGACCTGAGATTCAAACTTCCGCTGCAACACTACTCTGCGATCAACCCTGAGCGATCCTTCGCTAAGTCCCTTTTGGGATTGTAACATGGTATGAGAGCTACTCAGGGATTCTTCGCAACTTCACTTCCGTGAAATTCGCCGAACCAAGATCTGGCGAGCGGCACACGCTCCAAGACCAAGATGGCCGGAGGATCCGGAGGCCAAGCAAATCTGACGGCTGAAGGACAATCCAATCCGGCTGCGACAAATGAGGCGACAACCACGATCGGCACTGCCGCCCTCGAGCAACTTTTCGCTCAACTTTCAACTATGGAAAAAGAACTCCAAGACCTGCGCAAAGGCGATGCGGGAACCTCTTCCCAACCAGCACAACCTGGACAACCGGCTGAGAAAAGCCGCGATACCGCCGCGCATACCTTCTCCCTCGACACAGACAAATCAACAACAACTGCCCCCCGTCCAAGTGATGAAGCCATCAACTCTGCGCAAACTCGCTTTCTTAGCGTTTCAAAAATCAAAACTACTGCCGCGTTTGACGGCAAGGACTTCTACACGTGGAGTTTCGAGCTTGAGCTCCTCCTACAAACGGCGCAGATCTACCATTACTTCGACGGCTCCTATCCTAAACCGGTGGAAAACACCGAAGTCGCCAGGGCTCAATACTACAGTGAGTCCCTCATGGCCTACAATGTGCTGCTACGCAACATGACGCCTGCGGAACAACTCAACATCCGCTCCTACAAAGAGAGCGACGCTCCAGCCTTGGAAGCTTGGAAGCAACTCGTTGAAGTTTATCAGCCGAAGGATTCGGTCACCGCCAGCAGGCTTCTGCAGCAACTCCTGGAGATAAAAATGGGGCACGGGGAGAAAGCGAATCCTTATATCAACCGCTGTCGTAACATCCGTGACCAGATCACGAAGCATGGGAGTACGATCTCAGAAGAGATCTTCGTCAATATAGTCCTCCAAGGACTCGGGCCTGAGTGGAAGCCCTGTAAGGCGTTACTCCGACAGCGAGGGACAATTTCAGAAGCCGAGCTATGCGCCGCACTCCTGTCCGAACAGCAGGACATGGACTCGAGCAGAACAAGCTCCGCGCCGCGCCGAGAGCGCCTCGCCTTCTACGCAGACAACCGTGAAGAGCGACGACAACCAAGGCGCCATTATTGCAAAATATGCAAGGTCTTCGGACACTCAACGGATCGACGCAAGTCCCGATCCAACTATCGCCACCCAAATTCCACTCACCACAACAATTGGGTCGGCCGACAAGATGCTCGTCATCCCCAGTCTCAGCAACAGACACCTCGTCCTCCTGCGCAACACCAACATCAGCAAAGATCTCAAGGACCTCCATCAGGAGCCCCCAAAAAACATCATCGCGAACATGACGACGCGCCGACGTCGCTCTGATGAACCTGACGAGGAAGACGAGATTCAAGGAAGATTCCTTGAACCAGAAGAGGGATGGAATAACCCCCTCACTGAAAATTACTACTACCAGTATGACGAAGACGAGCAGGATTGGAACCTGCCAATCACTTTGCGGGAAAGCCCGCCGCACGACAATCAACACTACGTACCGGTGGGATGGAAGGAGGACGAAGACCCTCTCTTCTACAGTCGCTACAAGGCAACCCTGGTGACTCCGCGATTGGCGCTACTTCTGCGCCGGAGCAATACCGACAACTACAACACCTGGTACCTGGACAGCTGCTGCGGACAGCACATGGTGGGATCCACGCGCTACGTCTCAAATCTGAGCCGCGCCCCACCAACTTACGTTACCGTCGCCAACAACGAGCAGCTGCGCGCCAACTCACAAGGCATTGTCTTTCTGCAAGCACGAGACAGCAACACACACATCTCATTCAACGACGTGCTCTACGTTCCGAATCTCCGCTTCAATCTGCTCTCGGCCGGACAACTTCGTGACTGCGGCGTCATACTCACCACCGACCTCGCCACTCGTGATCTCATACTCACGTACGCCCCGCCGGATACCCCCCCCGAATCGTTCAAGTATCTCGGGCGAGCCCGCTCGATCAACGGGATCTATGTCTTGGACTTCGACGTACCTTCCTGCCAAGCTTCATCCGACGAGCTCGTGGACCTTGTTCCCCTCGAATTTGCCTACACAAGCAAATGGGAGCACCCGGACGGACGACCATGGATTCGCCGCAGTCCTCATCCCCGCGAGATCAATCTGCACGACCCCGACATCAACGGTCTCTGCACCACCTGCCACACGCCCACCGCGAGTCGCACGGAGCAAGTCGAAAGAGAGCAAGCGGCAATTCAGGAAGCGGAGAGCGCCGAGGCAGAACCTACGGGCATGACACAAGAAGAGCTTGCAGTAACAACTCACCGTATTTTCGGTGAACCAAACGACGACTTCGGACAGCTTCGTGCCGAACGACCGACACCATATGCAGAAACGCTCCGGTTCGTCCTAGAAGCCAACACCACTACCTTCGACGACGATGGACGACCACGTCCCTACACCCGCGAAGTTTACCGCCATGAAATTGACCCGGCTTGGAAAGATCCTGACGCAGAAGAAGAGCTGAGCGTCAAGGAAGAACAAGACAAGGCCCGGGCGGAAAAGAAACAGAATCTGTTTGAGGAACGTGTCACGGCTGGATGGGATGAGGAGACAGCACGACGTGGCGCATGGGGAGATGAAGATTACGAACCAGAAGAAGGCGACGGAGCAACCTGGGGATCCGCCACTGGAGCATAGGGAGCCAGTACCAGCGGTACGGTCAACACGGAAGGATGGGGAAACACCGGCGGATGGGGAAGAAACGAATACGTGGATGCGCCAATCACAAAGGAAGAAGAAGAAGAGATGGAACGCGAGATGCAAGCTGAGCGTGAAGAACAATCCCCTCGCGTCGCTATTCCACTCGGTCATCCCCCGCGCACACGCTCACCTCCTTCCTCGCCCCATCGATGGCGCGATCGTTGGTCGGAGATTGAGGAGGGGAATATACCACCAACTCCTCTGCGGGACTCACTTGGTCCAATCTCTCGCCCAGATCCATTTGCTCGCTTCATCGAAGGCACCACGACCCCGCTCACTATCATTCCTGACCGTGAATTCCTCGCGCTCTATCTCACAACGGCACCTGCAGAAGGGGAGGTAACGGCAGAAGCAGAAGCAGAGGAGCCGGCCAGCGAAGCAGAACCAGGAGAAGAGGAAGAACCCCCACTCCAGATCCCGCAACTCACGGCGGAAGAAGAAGCAGAGCATCACACCCGCTACAAGCGCACTTCCGGCATCCGCGCCGAAGATGATCTCTGGCACCAGCGGATGGGACACCCCTCGCGCCAGACCCTCGCCAACTGCCTCCGCGCCAAAGTCTTTCCGCCAGGAGCACTGCTGCGCCCCGACGGAACGGAGTTACAGCACACCACCCCCCACCCAACCACCTGCACTGTCTGTCCCACAGCTGCGCTCTCTCACAGCGCCTATCCCTCCCTGGAGCCGAGTACCAACCGCTACAAAAAGCTGGAGAAAGTTTACAGCGATTTCATCGTACTCACCCACGACGGCATCAACGGCGAGAAGTATACTCTTACCTTCATCGATGCCTACTCACGCCACGTGTGGATCGCCAACGTTGACGCCCGTTCCAAGGCTCCGGAGGTGTTCCGCATCTTCCTCGCGCACGCGCAGCGACAGTCGGGGAGGAAACCGAAGATCTGGCAGAATGATGGGGCAAATGAATTTCGCAGCAATGAGCTGGAGAGTGTCCTCACCGAGAAAGAGATTAAACACGAGATTTCTCTCCCCTATGCTCACCAGCAGCAAGGCGTCGCCGAGAGGGTCAATCGCACGCTCATGACCAAAGTCCGCGCCATCATGAACCAGTCCGGCCTGCCAAAGAAGTTCTGGCCTTACGCCATGAACCACGCGGTGCGCCTGCACAATCTCCTCTCCACCACCACCAACAGGGATAACCTGTCCCCTCACATGAAGTGGACCGGCTTAAGGGGAGACCCCTCCATGCTGAGGGTTTGGGGGTGCATGGTGCAATATCGGCCGACCTCGGCCACAATCGGCAAGTTCGTTCATCGCGCGCGCTGGGGTATTCACTTGGGCCTCAGCAATGAGCACAAGGGTTGGCTCATCCTCGACATGGACAGCAAGGAGATTGTTCCCGCACGCGATATCCTTTTCTACGAGCGACTCACCCTGAAGCAGTGGATCGAGGACGAGCTCCGCAACGAAGCACGCGGCTACGTCAACCACGGTCGCAGCTTCGCGACTCCGGAAGATGCAGCAGCTGCAGCAGCACTGGACCGCGATGACACCGACGAACATCCTAGCATCCCACCTCGCCCGCGCGACGACGACGACGATGACAGCGGTGACGACCCCACGCCAGGACCATCACGGCGCCGAGCAGAGCCAAGCACCGCGGCACCCGGCTATGAGAGCGGAGACGACGATGTGGTGGAAGTCCCCACCACCACAGACACCACCAATGTGTCAGGCCTTCAACTTCTCGGCCTGCACACATCCGTCTCTACTCTTGCACGGGCCGTGGAACCAAAGAACCCTCGCCAGGCCCTAACCGGTCCTCACGCCAATGAGTGGCGTGCCGCGATGGATGCGGAGCTCAAGGCGCTGGAATCTCGCGACACCTGGGTCCTAGTCGATCGTGCAGCAGTGAAGGGGAGGAGGGTGCTCAGCGGGAAGTGGGTTTTTCGCCTGAAAACTAACGCTGACGGCACTATCGAGCGTTTCAAGGCACGTTGGGTCGTACGCGGGTACGATCAGCGCCACGACATCGACTTCGATCAAACCTTCGCTCCCGTCAGCCGCCACACTTCAGTCCGGATTCTACTCGCTATTGCCGCCGCGAAGCACCTGCCACTGCGACAGATCGACGTGAAGAACGCGTTTTTGTACGCGTTGGTACATGCCACCATCTTTGTGGAGCAGCCGCACACCTACGGAGAAGGTGATCCCAGGGTCTGTCAACTGAAGAAGTCCCTCTACGGGATCAAGCAGGCGCCTCGCCTCTGGCAGCAGCATCTGCACAAGATCCTCCTCGAAATCGGCTTCAAACAGCTCCCGCACGACCCGGGAATGTACCGCCTTCACTTCAGCGGTGATTACATCCTCCTGACAGTCTACGTCGACGACCTGCTGTACACGGGCACCTGCAACAAGCTCCTCGATCAGTTTCAGGAGAACCTGGCGCAGCACGTGGACATTACCATCAACCTCGAAGTGAAGCAGTTTTTGGGGTTAAATATCACTTACGCGCCAGAAGCAATTCATCTGTCAGCCTCCAACTACGCGGAACAGCTAGGGGAACGCTTCAACATCTCCCCGGCACCGCTTTCAACTCCCTACCGCAACCCCAGCACCAACTACAAACCGGACAACAAACCACTGTCGCCCGCAGGACTCCAAATGTACCAGCAGAAATTGGGGTGCCTGCTATTCGCCTCTGTCACCTGCCGACCCGACCTTTCGTACATCGCTAGCCAACTGGCGCAGTACTCTCGCAAGCCAGTAGCTGAGAACCAGCTGGACCTGGAACGCGCCCTGCAGTACTTCATCTCCACTCCTGACATTGGGCTCTCCTACTGCACGCTGACAACCACCTCCTTCAACCTCAACGGCTACGTGGACGCAGATCATGCAGCTGATCCTGCAAATCGACGGTCCCGAACCGGCTTCGTTTTTCGCTTGGAACCAACTGGGCCAATCTCCTGGAACTCGCAGAAGCAGGAGTTGGTTGCCCTGTCGTCGCTGAAGCAGAATACATCGCCGCGACAGCAACAGTTCGCGAAGGCCTGTACCTGCAGGAGCTGCTACAGGAGGCGAAAATTCCAGCTTCGCCCACCTTTCGTCTTCACTGCGACAACCAGAGTGCCATCGGGATCGCGAACAAGCCAGGTTTCGTGAACCGCACGAAGCACATCGCGCTTCGGTACTTTTTCGTCAAGGACGAAATCGACCAAGGCAAAGTTGACCTCGCCTACTGCCCGACCACTGAGATGGCAGCAGACTTTCTCACCAAGCGTCTGCCACGTCAGCAGTACAAACACTGCTCTGACCTCACCGGAGTAGTCAAGCGAGTCAGCTCCACCCGCGTCCAGGAATGAAGGGGAGTGTTACGATATGAAGTTTTATGAGAAGGCATTACTGTATGCTGCAGGAGCCGACTCTACCGAGTACGAAGTCGAGGAGTCAGAAGAATCGAAGCGACGCAGCAACCGTCTGACCAAGACCGATGCTGGCAGAAACATTTGAAGTAAAAAGAGCGGGAACAGGTTTGAAACGGGTTCCCGCGCCGCACAGTTTGAATTCGGTTGTAATAAGGGAATGTACCCCTTAGAGTACATGGCTAGTCTAGGTCTTTTCGTATTCCCCTGTATTCTTATATAAACTCGATGTATGCATGCTATTATCAACTCAGTCATTTATGTTACAATCCCAAAAGGGACTTAGCGAAGGATCGCTCAGGGTAGAGGGTAATAGGACTTGGAGGCTATGTGCACAGCAAGGGGCTCAAACTGGGTATCTACTCTGACGCTGGGTGAGTGGGTGGGATTGGGCAGTTGTGCAGATTGTATGAAGTGCAAGCGGCTCAAGCTGGGAATTCAAACCTGTTGGGGCCAAGGCCATTTACTACATGGCATGTAGTGTAGAGAACGAGGTGACTTTTGAGTCGACTCAAAAAACATGCCATGTACATGGCATGGCATGTAGAGAACATTGGAAAAAAACGGAACGGATAGTGCAGACTGTGATAGAGGTGAAACAGAAGAGGGGTATAGAGGACTAGAGGTGGTAAACGGAGGGAGGGAGGGCCCTGAAAGATTTTCCGGCACCAGTCCTTTTTCCCTAGTGTGTGTACCTGCGTGCCTTGCTCCCTCCACCCACCCACCCCCACCAGCGTACGCACGTGCGCATTGAAGCCAGGCTCGCTGTGGCATGAGGCAGTGGATGCTGAAACCTTTGCTGAATGGGTGGGTGTCGCACACATGCGCTCACTCTCTAGCAACTGTGGCACATGCTTCCTGGCACATGCTTCTGGCACATGCTTCTGGCACATGCTTCTGGCACATGCTTCCTGGCAGGGAATCGGAGTGAACAGCACTTGCCATGACTCTAGTCTACGTGGCAGCTATGACCTTTGTTATCTTCTTTCATTGTGAGGGAGAAACGATGAAGTACGTGCATGTTTCCTTGCTTGCGGCGCGTGCATGTGGCAGGAAGTGAATTATCTCAAGTACGACAGTTGTGCCACATGCTTCTTGCGCATGCTTATATCTGCTTAGAATTCGCCTTGCTTGCTTGTGGCACGTGCACGTGATGTGGCAGGGAGTGGATTATCTCAAGTACGACAACTGCTACAACGATGGAAGCCCCAGCGTGAAGCGGTATGTATGCTAGCACGGGTGGTGTAGGGTGCGCGTCGCTAGCAGTTGCTCTACACTCGTGCTCGGAAGCCCCACCACTCTCATTCTGGCGCTTTGAAAACGGCTTATGGTAGACAATTTGACCAACTAGTGTTGACTTTCACAAATCATGTGCTAATCTGACCAACTAGTGCATGTATGGGTGGGTGAAAGCACGTGCCCCCACCACCACAGTTTCCATCTTCAACGCATGCCACCATGCAAGATGCCCTTTAACTTCCATGCCTCCATGCTTCTCATACTCCCCCCACCAATGCCCCTCATGATTCCCCATCCCCCCCATCCCTCCCTCCCATGCCTCCCACTGCCATCAGTTACACAGCCATGCGCAATGCGTTAGAGGCCACTGGGAGAGGCATTTTCTTCTCCATGTGTGAATGGTGAGCTGATTTGGGTGAAGGATACGTGAGCCCCCCTTGCCTGACAATCCACTCTCCCAGCTACACACACAACCATGGCGACTGGGAGAGACATTTTCTTCTCCATCTGCAAATGGTGAGCTCTTGTGGATGAAAGAATAATGACTGATCGAACACAGGATTCGGTACGTTATTGGTGAGCGAGATTGTAAGGATGAGAGCTGATGAGAGATCCTAGGAGTGACCCCACACAGGAGTCCATTTTGGAAATGTGCCATGTGCGGCAGTTTGTAATGCTAGGAAACACAGGGTATCTTATCGCAGTCAGTCACTTCCGTCCTTCCCTTCATGAGCGTTTTCTGTTAACAGCTAGGCAGCCACGCTTTTAGATCACAAGATTCGAGTGCCAATGCCGCACAAGTGACGAGGTGACTTCTGGGTCAAATCAACATTTACCTTTCATCGTTACTGATATTCATTGAGACATGCAGCCTTGCTTCCAGGACACAGCAATTGAATAGCAGTGCTGCTCTCTCTCCTTTCCACTCATGCTCTGTTAATCTCCCCAATTAAGTCATTGTACGCATTTCCCTTTTGGTCTGCCACGTGTGCTGCTGTCTGCAGGGGACAGGATCTCCCTGCTCTGTGGGCGTACGGCGTGGCAGACATGTGGCGCACCACCCGTGACATTGAGGACACGTGGAGCAGGTGAGGAGTTCCACGTGTGTGAATGGAGGAGGGACACGGGGATGGAGGAGGGACACGTGGATTAGGTGGAGAGGGCCATGGGACACGTGGATTAGGTGGAGGGAACTAGTATCCTCACGTGTGCTATCAGCCTGATTATGGATACGAATTGGAGAGTAGGGGAGAGGAAGGTGCCTTTTTACTAGACTCAACGGTCACCTTGCTTTATGAACCGTGGAGGGAGGGAAGAGGACGGGGTGATGGGGGATGTTGGTGAAAGAGTGGAAGAGAAGGATCATTGGTTATTGGGGGAGTGTGAAATATTAGAGGGGAGTGTGAAGGTTTTTGGAGAGGGAGGAGGGTGAGAATGCGTAGTAGAAAAAAGGGGGAGGATGGGAGTGGAAAGGAGAGGAAGGGAGCGACAGAAGGACGTGTGTCGAAACTCACCAATTCCATCTTCCATCTTCATGCACGTGTGTGGCGCGCTTCACATGCTCGTGGCACATGCAACATGATGCGCATTGCAGACGTGAACAACAAGTGCATGTGCCGTCAGTAATGACACCTTGCCTCCCTGCTTTTGTGCATGCATGTGGCGCGCTGCACGTGGCACATGCAGCATGATTCGCATTGCAGACATTAAAAACAAGTGCATGCTCCCTTAGTAACGACACCTTGCCTCCCTCCCTGCGTCTGTGCATGCATGTGCCATGTGGTATGTGGCATGTGGCATGTGCCATGTGGCATGTGGCATGTGGCATGTGGCACGTGGCATGTGGCATGTGGCATGCGGCATGTGGCATGCGGCATGCGGCATGTGGCATGTGGCATGTGGCATGTGGCACGTGGCCCTCTTGCAGCATGATGCGCATTGCAGACATCAACAACAAGTGGGCCAAATACGCCAAGCCAGGCGGGTGGAACGGTGCGTACCAAAGGGAGATTCAAAGGTTCACAACACAGGAGGTGTGTATATCAAATCCACATTGGAATGGGCGGCGATTACATTCAACTTCACTGCATTCAACTAAATTGCGTTGATGCCACATCATGCTCCTATGGTCTGCCGCGTTTGCTTTTTTTCTAAACCACTTTTGAGAATTCTCAAAACTGGCCGCCTTTGCTGCCCTTCCCTCCTCCTGCTGTTAAAAATGAGCCCATCTCACTGACCTTCAATCTTGGGGCTACAGGGTGGGGAATCACATTGTCTCAATGGCTCCACCATGCATCTGGGATTCGTACTGCCTCCGACCCTTCCTCCCAAACACCCCCCCACCCCCTTGAGACCCGGACATGCTGCAGGTGGGGACTGACTTCCGCCCTAACATACCCCCCCCTTTCCCCCATCCCCCACAAATCAGACCCGGACATGCTGCAGGTGGGGAACTGACCTCCCTCCTAACATACCTCCCCCCTCCCTCCCATCCCCCGTCCTTCAGACCCGGACATGCTGCAGGTGGGGAATGGACACTCTCTCACTTCTCCTATTCTCAACCCCCATCATGACTCCCCCGTTTCCTCCCAACCCTCTCCCCCATCAGACCCGGACATGCTGCAGGTGGGGAATGGCGGCATGAGGCAGTCCGAGTATCGTGTGCACTTCAGCCTCTGGGCCATCATGAAGGTGCGATGGGGAGGGTGGGGCATCATGAAGGTGAGGCTGCGTCTTTTCATGTATACATGCTTACATGCGTACATCATGCATGAAGGTGAGGCAGGGCCATCATGAAGGTGAGATGGGGGGGGAAGGGCATCATGAAGGTGAGATGGGGGGGGAAGGGCATCATGAAGGTGAGATGGGGGGGGAAGGGCATCATGAAGGTGAGATGGGGGGGGAAGGGCATCATGAAGGTGAGATGGGGGGGGAAGGGCATCATGAAGGTGAGATGGGGGGGGAAGGGCATCATGAAGGTGAGATGGGGGGGGAAGGGCATCATGAAGGTGAGATGGGGGGGGAAGGGCATCATGAAGGTGAGATGGGGGGGGAAGGGCATCATGAAGGTGAGATGGGGGGGGAAGGGCATCATGAAGGTGAGATGGGGGGGGAAGGGCATCATGAAGGTGAGATGGGGGGGGAAGGGCATCATGAAGGTGAGATGGGGGGGGAAGGGCATCATGAAGGTGAGGATGCGTGTTGTTCTTCCCAGGTCCTTGGATCCAACTAGTTTTCACGTGTACCTACCTACATGCATGCATGTGCTCATGAAGGTGAAGCTTTTCTAGGTTACACTTAAAACCTCCCACCCACCCGCCTATCTGCCACAAGGCGCCTCTCCTCATTGGCTGCGCCTGGTGGTTACCACGGACTCGTTCTGCAAACCACGCACTTCCTGTACAACTTTGGAGACGTCTCAAAACTCATAGGTTTTTGAGACGTCTCAAAACTCATAGGTTTTTGAGACGTCTCAAAACTCATAGGTTGCTCCTGGTGGTTATCGTGGACTCATTCTGCAAACCATGCACTTCCTGTACACACCCCTTCCGCTTACGCCCTCCCACCAGGCACCCCTCCTGATTGGCTGCGATCTCTCTGCTGCCTCGAATGACACCATGAGCCTTCTGAGCAACAATGAAGTGATTGCCGTCAACCAGGGTAGGCGCTCTGAGTCGACTCAAACGTGTGTTCTGAGAAGGTGTGGTTTAATTCGATTAAGAACACGGCTGCGACATCTTTTATGGCTCGAATGAGACGATGAGCATTCTGAGCAATGACGAAGACTTTGCTGTCATCCAGGATACGCGCTCTTGCTGTTGTATGTGCATGCTGTAGCTTGTTACTCAAAAGTAGGTTGTATGAGGTGTGCCCAAGCAAGGGGTGCCCAAGCAAGGGGGGGTGCGCCCAAGCAAGGGGTGCGCGCCCAGCAAGGGGTGCGCCCAAGCAAGGGGTGCGCCCAAGCAAGGGGTGCGCCCAAGCAAGGGGTGCGCCCAAGCAAGGGGTGCGCCCAAGCAAGGGGTGCGCCCAAGCAAGGGGTGCAGGTGCACAGAGTTAAACTAGCCTACGTTCACAAGATGTTCCGAGGTGGTTCAAGCAGGTTATCGTACATGCACACGTCCATTCCACTGACATGTGTCGTGCTGTGATTGGTGCGATGCAGATTCACTGGGAGTGCAGGCACGGAAGGTGCAACTCTCTCATAACTCCCTGGTGGAGGTGAGGTCAATTCTCTTTTGCACGCCATGGTGTGAGTAATAGTGATAATCCCCCTTATTTTTATCGTCTAAGTGGTATGATTTCTTTCATTTCAGTGATAAAGGTCACTTTCAGTTATGCGCTTCTGAAAATTCACTTTAGATGCCTCCACCTTACACTTTTATTTTGTGACCTTGCCCAACCTGCAGGTCTGGGCCGGACCTCTATCTGAGGGTCGGCAAGTAGTGGCTTTGGTGAATCGTGGTGCGAGGAGCGAGAATGTGACCGTCAGCTGGAAGACAATAGGGCTGAATGCGGTGCAGCGGATGTATGCGCGAGACCTCTGGAAGGTGAGTGACTGAGTAGCAGCAGCTTTTTCCAAATTTCATTCTTTCCCCCCCTTTCTTCACTTCTCCCAAGTACACAAAGTCTCTCTTTATGGCGCAGCAGACTTGGTGGAGGTCTGTGCATACCTCTCAAAGCCCTTCTTTCACCCCCCTCCCCCGTCCCCACCCCCCTCTTCCCTCCATCCGAGCTCCCCCAGCCTCTCATTCGCCAACTCCCCGCTCGTTTCAGAGTCGTATGTGTGTGGTAGTGAGAGGTCTCAAAACCACCATTCTTTCAAGTCCCCACCCCCCTCTTCCCTCCATGCTCTTTCTCCCAGCCTCTCATTCACCAACTCTTCGCTCGTTTCAGAGTCGTATTTGTGTGCACACGTACATACACGTGCATTTGCAACGCACACACGCACATGCACACATGCATGCACATCACACTCACATGCACACATGCATACACGCGCGCTTACGCACACACGTGCACACGCACGCACGCACACATACACACACACACACACACACACACACACACGCGCTACGCGCACACACACACACACACACACACACACACACACGTGCACACGTGCGCGCGCGTGTACACGCATACCTCAGGCACACACTCATGCATACGTTTACTCGTTCACACACACCAGCACGATATCTGTTATGTTTCTCCACCCCATGCTCCTTCTGTGGTGCAGAAAGCAACATTGAATTCTGCCATTTCTGGAGAGCTGAGCGCTCGTGTTGCGAGCCATGACGTGCGACTGTTTGTTCTCAAGCCTGTACCAGATGTCTAAGGCTTGCTATGAACCGGATGGCACGAAGCCATGAATACGCCCTAAAATCTGTAAACCAGGCCAGGAACAAGCCGTGGGGGACCATGTCTGCTCTCTTATTCTGATCTTGTTTGTACGCGATAGAATGCCTCTCTGTACGCAATTTAATGCTCAGTACGTGAAATAATACTTCATCTGTACGTAATATAGTGCTTCATTGGTAGACGAGTAGGTTGATGTTGAATCGCTTTTGGAATGATGACTTGGAGCTTCCGTAAGTGGATACAGATTACATGTCTATAAGGGTTAGGTACTTCTCATGAGGATAGTTTGCTACACCGAGGGTGTGGGGTGGTATTTTCTTAATCGATACCCTTTTTCTTGCGACACTGATCCGCGCGTAACTGCCTAGCCAATCGTGTCTTATTCGATTTGGCTAAATAGACCCTTCTGAACCATAATTGAACTGCTATAGACCGTGTTTTTTCAGTCCGGATGTCAGTATAGCGGACGTCAGTCTAGCGAGATAGATAGTGTACATTGCGGTCCCAAGCGGTAAAGTGTCTAAAACCGTTATTTTGCCGTCTACCGTCAGACTGTAACGTGTGGCACACTCTCCCTCTCAACCCCGAAAGGTCCACTGACGACCAGAGTCTGTCGGCCAGTCACGACGAATCAGCAGACTCGGTCAACGGTTTCAGAAGCAGGAAGAATTCCAAGAACCCCCTCTCCACCTTCCGGCGAGCTACCACCGTTACCATCGCCTCGGGGATGTCGCTGCGTCCCCTCGCTTCTGTCGCTAGGCCCTTGGGATCGTCGCTTTGCTCCGACTGACTGACAGCCACCGGTTCGCCAATACAATACAGTAGAGGGTGGGACGGATGCGAAATCCCATCAGCCACCACTTCGTACATTTTATCGCACACTGAAAGGGGAACCCACCCAGCTTCAGATCAGAGAACGAAAATAGAGAGCGTGCCGTACTTACAAGGTTTCCGTCGGCATTGACCAATCGCTTGAATTCCTTCTTGCTTGCAGGATATGTTTTTATTTTAGGTCTTCGTACAGGCGAAGGCCTGCTAAATCTTGGAATCTGTACTCGAAGGGGTGTCGTGTCTTGCGTAGCCGTTATAAGAACTTCGGCCGTCTGGTCTCGTCGGGAATGGCTCGGACGTTGAGATCTCGTTGTAGGGTGCTTGCCGCTGTCCTCCTGGCTGCCGTCATTGTCGCGGATGCCAGTGCAAGCGACCATAGATATGGCCAAGGGGACAGCGTGCCTTTCTACGTGAACAAAGTCGGTCCCTTCAGCAACCCGAGGTGAGATGCTATGTTTATGATTTGACGCAAGTATTCTGCGTCTAGTGGCGACTGACGCTGCATCAGAAAATTGTGTGTAAAGTTTTAGGCAGTATTGGGACGTTGAGGCACAAATTTTGGGGTTGAATTGGTTGTTTTCCATGCTCCCCGTAAATGGAGTGTTGTATTGTCCAAAACTGTCCGTTTCCGCGCAGCGTGTAAACTGTTGTTTGCGGCCCTTTTTTTCTGCTACAGTGACCTCGCGCATTAGTACCTAAACTGCCATACTTGGCCCGTTATTGTTGTGTTGGCGCGTTTGTTTCACAGGCAGGTTACGGGGATGGGATTGCCAGGCAGTTTTCTCACCTCCCAGCATTTGGCGAGGATGGGGGGGAAGACGTCAGTGTTTGGCAGTTTCAGGAGTGCGTGTGAGTTGTGTGCGCGCTCGATGCGGTTGGCTCCTCGCTTCTCGGAAACGTGTAGGGTTACCGTTACCGCTTGAATTAGTTTCAATCAAACGTGTACGATATAAATGAGTCGTGAAGATAATTTGTGACACTAATGAGCACGATTACTACTACGGGTTAGTGTCACCAATAGGCAACAGTATTAGACGTCACATCCGATATTAGCAGTACTGTTATGTTATTCGCTACTATCGTTGCAGCGTTTCATTCAATTGCATAATATTCTATTTATGCGTCAAATTGGCGCTATTATAATAAATAGTATTTACAATCAGGAGCAGTTACATGAAAAGAAACTCAAATCATTCAGGCTGCATGATATCCATATGACCAACGTTCATTTCACAGGCTGAATGCATACAATACGACGACTTCAAAATGCGTCAAAACCCACAACCTGTCATTTCTAGAATTCTGAAAACCTGGCACCAGACGTGAACATGCACGACAAACGGCAGATTGTTAGTTCTTAAAACAAAAAATTGGTAATACAGGAAACGGGTGGGCCTTAACATGCAATAAGCGAGTTTTACCTGCAGACCTGGGAACACTGAGAAACGACATGAAGTATCGTTAGCTTCAAAGAAAAAAACGATAGGCGCAATAGCAGGTCGTTCGATGAAAAGCACACTCCCGATCGCGATGTACCTGCTCGTGACAAGCTAACGAGGATTAGTTACTTGTAAGGCAGAAGGTCGTTCGACGAAAAGCACAGACTCCCAATCGCGATGTACCTGCTTGTGACAAGCTAACGAGGAATAGTTACTTGTAAGGCAGAAACAGATACGGTACGAAATTAACGAGGAAAGGATCTAATATAACGCGACGGGAATAATCAACGTTCAAACAAACAAAGGCAGAGAAAAACTAGAAACAACTCACAGCGTAGTCTTTCAACTCTCGGTAACGAACTGATTGGGACACCACGGCTATGCGGCAGATGACGACTTCGCTGACCTTCGAGAAACCAGGCAGTCGAGAAACCAAGCAGTCGAGAAACCAAGCAGTCACTGGCGGCGACAGAACGGGACTAGGCACTAGCGAGAGAACGAGACTAGGCACTAGCGAGAGAATGAGACTAGACATTACCTGCTCTACTTGCTTTACATGCTCAAATGGGAGTGTTCAGAGATTGGGAGCAAAGCAGGAGGTGGAAGTGAAGCCCAACTGATGAGGCCACACTTCTGCCTCGTTGGCGCTGGTGTGGCGATAGGACAAGCACGTTGCATAAACCGATTGGTTTGTGCAATCTTTTTTGCTTTGCTGGTGTGTGTTGGCACGAGAGTGCTCGGTGATTGGTTGGTGTTGTTAGGTGGGGTTGTCAATGTGTGATGCCAATTGGTCGCTGAGGCATCAATGTATCACTGGCATAAAACCAAATTGAAATGTTCATACGAGCGCCTGAGTCAGCAGCGCTCGTTCCGGCTGCCCGCCATCCGTATGAACTTTTCAGAATGTCTGATATACTGTTCATTCTGCTGGTCGAATAACATTTCCCTTCGGCGATGCTGTAAGAAAATTCCATGCACTGACACAGGAGCAACTGCTATATTTCGCTCAAGATGCCCGAAATGAGAACTCACGCAAAAATATAGTGTCTGAAGGCCTTCGTCGTCTAGCGAGGCACAACGCGAAACTGACAGGTGCACAAGGGTTCGCTCTAGTGACGTGGCAACAGTCCAGATGGTCCCACATTCCCCAACGCTATACGGAAGTGACGCAGGGAGGTCTCGTGCAGATGTCGTCAGTAACAAGGCAATGGGGACATGTACAACTAAAATTTGGTTATACAAAATACATTTCAGAATAGATGCCATAATGGAAGCCACACAGATTTGGCTAAGTGTTCTGAATTTTTAAGGCTGCTTTTTTTTTATGAAAACGATTGAACATTGTTTTCATTACCTTCATACAGCTGAAAGAAGGCCCAAATGCTCACATTGGGTTGTTTTATGGCTCCAAATGTACTCACATTTCTATGTATTTTACCGCTCACAAACACCATGATTGTAGTCTACATCATCAATTAAGTGGCTCTCTTGCTTCCCCTATACCTCCTCTACTATTGTGCAAAACAGGGTTGATGTTGCAAAAATTTACAAACAGCACCATGTCAAGCTATACAAGTGAAGTTCGTATCACTTGACATCTCATTCTCTGGCCATCACAGACAGACTTGTTTTTATTTTATTTTAGTGGAACTATGTGCTGCTTCTGTGACCTAGTAAGGTGCCATGCTGTTACCATAAGGCTAGATATGTTTTGCATGCATTGTTATGCAAGGGAAGCGAGAATCTAATGTAGAGTTGCCGGCGTTTGGATTCTAGTGCTGTGTAGTTGTGCGAATGAGCTCAAATCAGTTCCTATGGCAAGGGAATGGATTGAAATACCTGAATGTGTGAAGAAATGGTGCTAAAAAAAACAAACAGGCGATGAAACGGTGACATGTTGCGTACTGGATATCTTTGCACATTTTCAGGCCATCGAACGCACAAACAAGCGTCACGTGCTGCGCAGTTGGGCGAATGAGGTCAAACCAGTTCCTATGGCAAGGGAATGGATTGAACTACCTGAATGTGTGAAGAAATGGTGCTAAAAAAAACAACCAGGCGATGAAACGGTGACATGTTGCGTACTGGCCTATCCTTGCACAGATTCAGACCATCGAACGCACAAACAAGCTTCACGTGCTGCGTAGTTGTGCGAATGAGGTCAAACCAGTTCCTACGGAAATTTAATTCATTGAACTACCTGAATGTGTGAATAAATGGTGCTAAAAAAGTCAACCAGACGATGAAACGGTGACATGTTGCGTACTGGCCTATCCTTGCACAGTTTCAGGCCATCAAACGCACGAACAAGCGTCACGTGCTGCGTAGTTGTGCGAATGAGGTCAAACCAGTTCCTATGGCAAGTTAATTCATTGAACTACCTGAATGTGTGAAGAAACGGTGCTAAAAAACACAACCAGATGATGAAACTGTGGCATGTTGCGTACTGCCATATCCTTGCACAGTTTCAGGCCATCGAACGCACAAACAAGTGTCACGAGCTGCGTAGTTGTGCGAATAAGGTCAAACCAGTTCCTATGGCAAGGTAATTTATTGAGCTACCTGAATGTGTGAAGAAACGGTGCTAAAAAACACAACCAGAGGATGAAACTGTGGCATGTTGCGTACTGCCCTATCCTTGCACAGTTTCAGGTCATCACACGCACAAACAAGCGTCACGTGCTGCGTAGTTGTGCGAATTAACTCAATCCAGTTCCTATGTCAAGGTAATTGATTGAATTACCTAAATGTGTGAAGAAAGGGTGCTAAAAAAGGCATCCATATGATGAAACGGTGACATGTTGCGTACTGCTCTATCCTTGCACAGTTTCAGGGCATCAAACGCACAAACAAGCGTCACGTGCTGCGTAGTTGTGCGAATTAACTCAAACCAGTCCTATGTCAAGGTAATTGATTAAATTACCTAAATTTGTGAAGAAAGGGTGCTAAAAAAGACATCCATACGATGAAACGGTGACATGTTGCGTACTGCTCTATCCTTGCACACTTTCAGGTCATCAAACGCACAAACACGCGTCACGTGTTGCGTAGTTGTGCGAATTAACTCAAACCAGTTCCTATGTCAAGGTAATTGATTAAATTACCTAAATGTGTGAAGAAAGGGTGCTAAAAAAGACATCCATACGATGAAACGGTGACATGTTGCGTACTGCTCTATCCTTGCACAGTTTCAGGTCATCAAACGCACAAACAAGCGTCACGAGCTGCGTAGTTGTGTGACCGAGGTCAAACCAGTTCCTATGGCTAGGAAATAGGATGTACTAGGGATATGTGTGAAGAAATAGAGGTAAAAACAACACCCAGACGTTGAAACAGTAGCATGTTGCGCACAGGCCTATCCTTGCACAGATTCAAGCCAGCAAACGCACAAACATGCGCTACGTGCTGCGTAGTTGTGCGAACGAGATCAAACCAGTTCCTATGGCTAGAAAATAGGATGTAGTAGAGAACTGTGTGAAGAAATAGTGCTAAAAAAAGCATCCAGACGTTGGCGAGCTGACATGTTGCGCACAGGCCTATCCTTGCACAGATTCAAGCTAGCAAACGCACAAACATGCGCCACGTGCTGCGTAGTTGTGCGAACGAGGTCAAACCCGTTCCTATGGCTAGGGAATAGGATGTATTAGGGAACAGTGTGAAGCAATAGTGCTAAAAAATGCATCCTGACGTTCGCGAGCTGACATGTTGCGCACAGGCCTATCCTTGCACAGATTCAGGCCAGCAAACGCACAAACAAACGTCACGTGTTGCGTAGTTGTGCAAATTAACTCAAACCAGTTCCTATGGCAAGGTAATTTATTGAACTACCTGAATGTGTGAAGAAATGGTGCTAGAAAAGACAGCCAGACGATGAAACGGTGACATGTTGCGTACTGGCCTACCCTAAACCCAGTTTCAGGCCATCGAACGCACAAACAAGCGTCACGTGCTGCGTAGTTGTGCGAATTAACTCAAACCAGTTCCTACGGCAAGGTAATTGATTGAACTACCTGAATGTGTGGAGAAATGGTGCTAAACATGGCAGCCAGATGATAAAACTGTGATATGTTGCGTACTGGCCTATCCTTGCACAGTTTCAGGCCATCAAACACACAAACAAGCGTCACGTGCTGCGTAGTTGTGCGAACGAGCTCAAACAAGTTTATATGGCAAGGTAATTGATCGGAATACCTGAATTTGGCATGATGCGGCGGCGAAATGTGAATTTATCCTTCTCTGAATAACTTAGGTGTTTCTGTAATTGATAAGATTGGAGCTGATTGCATTTGTCCCTGCCCTACAATGCGTGTAGTTTTGCTGTCCTAATATATTATGGTTTCTCTTCCAACCAAAAAGTTTCACATACATTACAAATCGTATTTAAAAAACATATTGTAAATAAAACCTTTTCAATTCTTAGAGTGGATTCACATGATATCGCGAAACTAGAACCAGATGAACAAACGCCATCAGATGACGTGGCAAAGCAAAATTGTTTGCACGTGAAGATCGAGATTGACCCGTGCAGTTTAGTCTGGCGTAATCTGCAGCATTCTGCAGCTCTCTACCTGATCGAGCCTCCCCGTCAGGCATCGTCAGGTTCCCGCCAGTAAACTGCCATGTTCTTCCAGCCTAAAACCTGCTCGTTTTCCCCTGAAAGTCGCGATCCGAGATAATCACGAAAATCAGCCACAACAGACAGCAACCGCCAGTTTACCCCCGCGTCTGAACTCACAACCCTTCCCTTAGAGTAAACGGCCAATTACAGGGCACTCGGCAACCCTAAAAAAAAGCTAAGTACTCATCACCCAGTTTTAGGCAGTTCGACAATTTTCTGATGTGGGTGGACGCTCGAAGAAGTAATTTATTTAGTTTTTTGTTTTTGCTTCCATTCTGACTCGCCACTCTTCATTTCAGAATGTTCCGTGCTTCTTTTAGATTCTGTTATTTTTCACTTGTGAAGCTAACGTATGCGCCTTCCGTGTTCACCGGTTTGGCTCCAAACTCGTTTTCCGCAGTGAAACATACAAGTTCTTCGATCTCCCGTTTTGCCAGCCAGGTTCGTTCAACAGCAAGTTGCTCAGTCTTAGAATTCTGCAAGATTCGCTTTCTTTGTGTCTTTCTTTCGTTAAAAATTGCTCAGCCTGTGCTTGCGTTTCTTTACGTTGTACTACTGCTACAACCCTCTCTTTCCAACTTCGATGTTTCACTCCCATGATTCGCGACCTTTCAACCCAGCGTCGTCGTTTCACGCAAGTCAATCCGCTTAATGTGTGTGTTCAGGAAAGCTCAACGAGAAGCATCAATCCCTCGGCGAAGTGCTGAACGGCGATCACATGGTGCGGGCCCCTTACGACCTAAAATTCCGCGTAGATCACGAGCGAACGACGCTCTGCAAGCGCACTCTCGGCGTTAAGGACGTCCAGAAGTTCCGCGAGGCGATCCTGAATGACTACTATTTCCAAATGTACTTGGACGACCTCCCGATCTGGGGTTTCATCGGGAAGGTTGACAGTAAATCTCCATTTTCAGTGACATACATTGACACGTATGACAAGGTTGATAGTGACACGTATGACAAAAACCACCACATTTCCATTTTCACGCACATACATTTCAACGTAGGGTATAACAACGACCGCGTAGTGGAAATCGGCGTGGCGACTGATGGGGATAGCATGGTGGAGATGGAGATGGACAATAGCGAGGATACGGAGATGGAGGTGAAATTCACGTATTCCGTCTCGTGGAGGCAGACGGATACGGCGTTTGAGAAGCGCATGGACAGGTACACGCGGTACGCGTTCCTCCCGCAGCATATGGAGGTCCACTGGTTCTCCATCCTCAACTCGTGTTTCACGGTGCTGCTGCTCGGCGGCTTCATCGCGACCAGACTCACACGCATCTTCAAGAGCGACTTAATCAGGTACGTGACATTCGCAATCGTTCTAGGTTTTAAGATTCGTTAGGCTTCTAGAACGATTTCGACCAGTACATGACACGATCTGATCTACTATTCTTTTTCGAATCCGTCGTTTCGCGCGTGTTCGTCAACCCTTCATTTACTGCAGTAGGACGGTCAAGGAATGCCACTTTGTCGATTCCTGTGTTGATTGGGTGACTCGGTGGTTTATGGTGTTGTTGCAAGAGGGTGGTGAACGGTCTGACCAGGACAGTGTTGCTGCAGCGTGTCTTATGGCATCTTACAAATAAAGGATCTTTTGCGTAATTCAGGTACTCTAATGACGCGGGGTCGTTACAAGAGCCGGAGGAGGCTGTTTGGAAGTCCATCCATGCCGACGTTTTCCGCTTCCCCGAGAACAAGGAGCTTTTCTGCGCCGTTCTTGGCAGCGGCACTCAATTGCTCTTCCTGTGAGTTTGGTTACCTTTTCACTAGTACACTCTTGCTGAACAGTGCGATCTAATTCGGTCTGGTTCGTTTCTTAATCTGTCCATGATGACAGCATGCATGCAATTAATGTATACCTCATTAGAATCTTTAAGCTGCTCCTCCTTGATTTGTCAAGCCCGTACCAAATTCGCATCTCTTTCCGTGCTTGCTTTCTGTCCGTCAGGGTCCTTTTCATGTTTATTCTCACTCTCGTGGGCGTGTTATACCCCTTCAATCACGGTGCGTCATGGACGGCTCTGGTGGTGATTTATGCGCTGACCTCTGGAATCGCTGGGTACACATCTGCGTCTTTCTACAAGCAGATGGAGGGGACCAACTGGGTGAGTAAAATGTGAGCACCAATTTGGTGCCATTAGGTCGATACGTGGCAGCAACTTAGGGATTAGCATTTGTGTTGGGTACATGTCTGCGTCTTTCTACAAGCAGATGGAGGGGACCAACTGGGTGAGTGCAATGCAGTGAGTGTGAGTGCATTGCAATAAAAGAGAAACCCGGCAATGCGTCGTCACTCAGATGAGAAACCTGTCCTGTCTGTAAGACGCTTCAAGCAGTGATCTTATCCGCTTATTCTGTTCCCCACCCTCCCTTCACCACCCCCTCTACCCTCCTACCCTCCTCTTCACTTCCTTCCCCTTCTCTTCCGTCCCCTCCCATCCGTCATTTCAGGCGCACAACATTGTGCTGACGGGGTGCATGTTCGGCGGGCCGGCGGTCATCTCATTCTGCTGCCTCAACACCATCGCTGCTGTCAACAACTCCACCAACGCCAACCCCTTCACCACCATCATCACCCTCACCCTCATCTGGACCCTCATCGCCTTACCCCTCCTCGTGGCCGGCGGCATTGCCGGCGAAAAAAGCACTGCTGCAGAGTTCCAAGCACCCTGCCGGCATTCCCGGGCCTCAAATTACCCGAGGGCGATTCCGGTGCTGCCCTGGTACCGCCATGCAGCCCCTCAGATGGCCATCGCTGGGTTTCTGCCGTTCAGCGCGATTTTCTTCGAGCTGTATTATATCTGTGCGGACTGGTGGGGGTATAAGGTCTACACGGTCTACGGCATCCTCTTTATAGTGTTCATCAATTTCATCATTGTGACGGCGCTCATGGCGATTGTGCTCACCTACTATCAGCTTGCAGCGGGGGACCACGAGTGGTGGTGGAGGTATGATTGCTCAACCTCTCAACCTCTCAACCTTTCCGGATTTTTACTGCCTTGTCTGTATATTGGTGACGTATGAGGGTATATTTGAGACTTCTCAGGAATACCCTGCAACTCCAAAGTCACCTCAACCTTTTCCTCCTTTTCACCGCTTCGTCTGTATCTTGCTTCCTCCTTGCTTTCTAACACCTGAGCTCCTAGGGTGGACGTCTTGTCAGTGTCTTACTGAACTGGCTGGCTGACTGTCTGTCCCATTCCCCTCTCCCTCTCCCCCTTTTCCATCCACTCAGGTCAATGCTGTGCGGTGGCTCCCCCGCGCTCTTCATATTCGGCTACTGCGTCTACTACTACCACGCGCAATCCCACATGACCGGATTCATGCAGGCGTCTTTCAACTTTGTCTGCATGGCGTGCATCTGCTACGGCTTATTCCTCATGCTCGGCGCTGTCGGCTTCTGCGCCTCGCTGGCCCTTGTGCGCCGCCTCTACCGCTCATTTGAGTGCAAGTCAGTGTTTCTTTGGGTAGGGAGGGAGGGGGAGGGAAGGGAGGGAAGGGAGGGGGGAGGGGTGGGGAGGGGAGGGGGAGGGGGGTGGATGGGTAGGGGGAGGGGGAGGACGAGGACGAGGAGGAAGGAAGGGGGGCCGCCCCAAGCAAGGGTTGCGCAGGTGGTTTTAGCATACTGTGATGGTTACACTTGACAAATGTTGCATTGTGATTGGTGCAGATTCACTGGGAGTGCAGGCACGGAAGGTGCAACTCTCCCATTACTCCCCAGTGGAGGTGAGATCATTAGACCCTCTCTTGCATGTCATGGCTTGGATAAGCATCACCATGGCCTGAATGTTTGTCACCATGGCTTGAAGATGTGTCACCTAGGTAAGCAACACCATGGCTTGAATAAGCATCACAATGGCTTGGATAACTGTCACTACAGTACTGCGTTCGCTAGTTCACTGACAAAGCTTATTATCAGTGATTTTCTTTACAGGAAACAAATGTGCGTCCTTGCCCAACCTGCAGGTCTGGTTTAGGGTCGGCAAGTAGTGGCTTTGGTGAATCGTGGTGAGAGGGACGAGAATGTGTCTGTCAGCGGGAAATCAATAGGGCTGATTCCAGCGCAGCAGGTGTATCCGCGAGACCCAAGAGAGGTGAGTGACTAAGCTGCAGGACATTTGTTTTCATCTTCTCGCTCTCTCCCGCACCTCCTTCGTTCTGTGCGATGCAGTGGATGAGTGCTCGAGACCTCTGGGAGGTGTGCGTACCTCTCATAGTCTCTGTATCACCCCCCTCCCCTCGTCCTCACCCCCCTCTTCCTCGCTCTCAAAGCCTCTCGTTCGCCAACTTCCTCCTTCATTTGGAAGTCACACACACCTGTTTACAAACGAGCATGCACGCGCATGCACACACGCACAAACATACACACGCACACGCACGCGCGCGCGCGCACGCACACAACACACACAACCCGTGCTCTGTTCTGCGCACATTTCTCAAACCTTCCCACCCTCTTTCTTTCACTCTCCTTCGCTGTCCCTCTTCCTCCCCCTTCCCAATAACGTGTGTGTACACACATGCACACATACATGCAGACACTTACTCTTTCACACACAACCAGCACGATCTCTCTTCTCATGTGTCTTCTCTGCTCCCCGTGTTGCTTCTTCTGTGGTGCAGAAAATCCACCTTGAATTAGGCCGTCTCCGGAGAGCTGAGTGCTCGTGTTGTGAGCCATGACTTGGGACTGTTTGTTCTCTGGCCCGTACCTGATGCCCAATTAATGTAATCTGGCCCATAACATAAGCCTTGTTCGTGTTATATGGGGCAGACCAGATGCGTAACCCAGCTGAAGTTGGGCTGTTACCGCATCTTGTCAAATTATCTGTGTGGTGGATAGATTTCATTGTAGGTGGTGCGTGTATCAGATCCTTATAATGTTCACAGTTTCCTTTCGGGACAGTTATTGTTGAAATGGCTTATCTCGGGGCTGGATCTCAAAGTTAGCGAACAACGGAATGCTTGACTAGAAAGGATTTGGGGTACAACTAGGAAACCCTAACATGTTTGTACTCACTAAGGAGCACCTCACTACAGCCTATCACAAACATCAACATTTGACACACCCCCATAGGCTAAGTGAGGGGCATCAAAACAAGCAAGGCAGACAAACGGTCACAAGACCAGTCAAGACAAGAAGCAAAGCAAGCTCAGGGTGGATCTCAAGGACACCACACAAATTCCGAGCACAAGCAAGCGGCGACAAGGCCAGTTCAAGAGGTCACTAGGATATACATAGGAAAACACAACAAGCAGAGCAAGCAACAAGTCTACAGCAACCGAGGGCCTACCTCAACAAGCCCCAACTGCACACAGAACCTGTGGTGGTCACCAAGCGCTAGGGCCTTGGTGAAGACGTCTGCAGTGTTGTCCTCTGAGGCCACAAAGTCCAGGCGTGCCTGGCCGCGTCGCTGCAGCTCTCGCAGGAGGAAGTACCTCACGTCAATATGCTTCACTCTGCTCTCCAGTCGAGGCTCTTGACAGAGGAGGATCATGGCCTTGTTGTCAGCGTACAAGGTCGGTGCAGAGCGAGGCCGCTCACCAAGGTCGGCGAGCAAGAAGGTCAACCAGCGAAGCTCCTGTGCCGCCATGGCACCAGCGTAGATCTCTGCCTCTGCACTGGAAGTAGC
The DNA here is from genome assembly GCA_947471745.1 of Closterium sp. Naga37s-1. Taxonomy (NCBI): domain Eukaryota; kingdom Viridiplantae; phylum Streptophyta; class Zygnematophyceae; order Desmidiales; family Closteriaceae; genus Closterium; species Closterium sp. Naga37s-1. Next base: position 3,852,142 of record CANJKZ010000024.1, read on the forward strand.
CACAGACGACGACCGTGTAGACCTCCACGACACAGCACCAGCTCCCAGATTGAAGCAGTAACCCTGAGTCGAGCGCTGAGTCTCCACGTCGTCAGCGTAGGAAGAGTCGCAGTGACCAGTCAACGCCACTGGCTGAGTCCCTCCAAGCACAAGCCCCATGCCTGATGTAGTCGCCAGGTACTTCGCCACCCTCACAGCAGCTGTCCAGTGGACAGGGCGGTGTCTCCCAGTCGCAACAAAGCAAGAAAGAATGTTGAGGGGAAAGGCGAGGTCCGGCCGAGTACAAGTCATCAGGTACATGAGGCAGCCCACCATCTCTGCGTAGGGACCACTGGCTCAAAGGGCCAGTGAGTCTGTGGTCAACAGCAAGAGGTGTGGGTTGTGTGGTGGAGAACTGGAAGTCGAACCGCCGAAGGACCTGCTGCACCATGTGTGACTGAGTCAGTGTGATGGTGCGAGCGGCTCTGCCCCTGGTGATCTGCAGGCCAAGGTAGCGCTGCAGTTCACCTAGGTCAGTGCACTTGTGTCTCTTCTGCAGTTCGGACTTAACCTGAGCCAGAGCTGCCCTGTCTGCTGTGGCAAAGACCAAGTCGTCGACGTACACTAGTATAAAGAAAGGAGTGGAACCAGTGCGAACAAACAACGACGGGTTGGCAGAAGAAGGACAAAACCCAAGGTCACGAAACGTGGAGCGAAGAGTGTCGTGCCACTCACGGGGTGACTGGCGGGGACCGTAGACTGGCCGTCTCAGGCTCCACTGGGTCCCAGGTGGGAAGGTGTCAGTGAAGCCAGGAGGGCGGCGCAGCCAGATCTCCTCGTGTAGTCGGCCCTGGAGAAACGCAGTAGAGAAGTCAAGGGAGTGCAGCTCGTAGTCTCGCTGTGCTGCTACGTGTAGTAACACCCGATGAGTAGTCATATTCGGGGTCGGGGCGAAGGTCTGGAAGAAGTCAACTCCCTCACGCTGACTGAAACCCCTAGCCACGTAGCGCGCCTTGAACACAGGCGGTGAACCAGGCGGCCGCTTCACCTTGAAGAGCCACATGCCATCGACTACGTTCGCCCTGGGAGGGGGAACTGCGTCGACGTAGGTGCCTGTGGATCTCCAAGACGCTAACTCCGAGGCCATAGCCGCTTTCCACTGTGAGGCCCACGCCCCTGACACTGCCTCGCGGTAAGTACGAGGAGTCGGTATGTCAAGGGCGTCGGGGTCTCCCTCAGGGGATAGCAGCATGGCACAGTCAGAGGGAGAAGCAGCTGCCCAGTACTCCAGCTCAGACTCTTTGTCCTCTAGGACGTCACAGCCAAGGGCAAACTCACCCCTGACGGACAGAGGACGGGAGGGAGGAGCTGGCACCACACGGGTGGCGTAGTCAAGGCGGCTGGCGGCAGCAAACTCAGCGACAGCGGCAGTGAGAGTCGAGACAGACGACGGAGGGAAACGAGAGTCGGTGACAAGAGTGGCGAGGACAAGGGAGACAACAGGACGAACAACACGGTAGTAGTCAGTGATAGGAGTATGGGGGACAAGGAGAGAGGACGGAGGAGGAGACGGGAGAACGGACTCAGGAGGAGGACGACGAAGAGAAGAACAAAGAAGGGCAGTGCGGAGGTCGGTAACGGGAGACGAGTGACGAGCACGCGGAGGACAGGGACGGACACGAGAGTGTGGGACACCGGGTGGAGGAGACTGCGGTGGAGGAGAAGACCAGACCGCCGGACTGTCGTGAGGAGGAGGAAACGTGGGACCAAAGGCTGGAGGGGACGGAGTGTGAACAGGAGGAGAGGAGGGAAGACCAAGGGCCCGAAGGCCACTCACGGGTGGGAACAACTGCCGCTCCAGAGGGAGCTGCGGTGGGCGCGGCTGCGGCGGCGGTGTCTGCTGCTGCTGCTGCTGCTGCTGCTGCTCCAGCAGGTCCAACTGCCGCAACTCCTGCCGCTCCCTCTCCAACAGCACCTGCTCCTCACGCTCACGCCGACGGGCCGTCTGGAGACGCGTGTCGTGGCGGTGGGGAGGCGGAGTGGACTCCGCAGAACCAATGTATCCAGCTCCAGTCTCCTCAGAACCAACACCTTCAGTGCCAGCGCCTCCAGCACCAGCACCCCCAGAACCAGCACCTCCAGGACCAGCACCCCCAGAACCAGCACCGGCTGTGCCAGCACCTCCAGCTCCAGCACCCCCAGAACTAGCACCTCCAGTGCCAGGACCTCCAACTCCAGCACCCCCAGAACTAGCACCTCCAGTGCCAGCACCTCCAGCTCCAGCACCCCCAGAGCTAGCGCCACCTGCTTCAGCACCTCCAGCTCCAGCACCCCTCGAACGAGCACCCCCAGACCGAGCACCGCCAGCTCCAACACCAACCGAGTCCACAGTAACCTGTCGCGGTAGTGCCGAAGGCTGCTGAGGAGACTGTGAGGAGGACTGCAGAGAGGGAGACGCTACCTGACATGCGACCGAGGGTAGAGTGGTAGCGTGGGACACACCAGACGGGGATGGACCAGGGGGGGCGGGGGTACCGGCGGAGGTGGAGCAGGAGGAGGAGAGGGGGCGAGGAAAAGGGGGGGAGGGGGTACCGGGAGACCTCGACAGGGGTACCGGGTGTAGTAGGACACGGATTCGTCAAACCGGACGTCACGGGAGTCTAGGAACTGGTGGAGGGGAGGGTGGTAAAAGGACCAGTCGGCAGAGTCCACCGGGAAACCAAGGAAGACACAGGGGACGGCGCGAGCCGAGAGCTTTGTTAGAGGTCCACTGGTGATCCACGATTGATCCTAGGGAAGGGTTACAGGCCCGTTGTCCTGGGGGGTTATGGGCGCACTGACCCGCTACTTAACAAGCCCTTTTATCCCAGTGGTCTAGTGACTGGGATTCTGACATGGTATCAGAGCGAAGGTCTCGGGTTCGAATCCCAGTGTGTGCACTTCGGGCATCCCAGTGCGGGGGGGTGTCAGAGGTCCACTGGTGATCCCCGATTGATGCTAGGGAAGGGTTACAGGCTCGTTATCCCGGGGGGGTTATGGGCGCACTGACCCGCTACTTAACAAGCCCTTTTATCCCAGTCGTCTAGTGACTGGGATTCTGACAAGCTTGTCCGCGGAGGTGTCGCGAACAAGCGCAAGGCAGCCCCAGACACGAAAGGCCGACCCAACACAAGGGGACCCGGTCCAAAGACTGGTCGGTGAAGCCTCGGGCCGCGAGACGCGCGGCTGGAGGTTCAGCTGGTGTGCGGCGTAGCGAACCGCGTAGGGCCACAGAAAATGGGGCGCACGGGCATGGATCATGGACGTGCGAGCAATGTCCATGACCAAGCCAATGCGGCGCTCAGCAACCTCATTCTGCTGTGGGGACTCCGGCAGCGTCCAAGACTGTACGATGCCCTGTTCGCCGCTGAATCCGCCAAGAATGCCGGAGCGAAACTCGCCCCCACGGTCGGAGTGTAGACAACTGACACGACGACCACGAGTGCCCTCAGTGGCCAGAAGCCACCGGATCAGCGTAGCAGTCACCTCGGACTTCTTCGCTAGAGGAAACACTGTGGTGTACCTGGAGAAGTCGTCGACGACCACCACAAAGTAACGCTCCCTCCCAGATCCCTGCGTCGGGGCAGGGCCCCAGACGTCCAAGTGGAGAGTCTCGAAGGGAGCAGTGGCCGGACGAGGAGGAGTGCAAGGGGGGGCAAGTGAGGTAGGGAGCGACGGAAAGGTGCGTGGGAGACCTGTGACAAGCCCCTGGCTGGTCATGCCGCGGAGGCGGGGGATCGACGGGTGACCAAGGTGGTGGTACCACAAGACGGTCCGGTGGGTGAGGGAGCGACAGGAGCAAGACGCAGCAACCGGACAGGACACCGCGACCGGACTAGACACTGCAACTGGACCAGACACGACTACCTGGCTAGACACAACAACCGGACTGGACACCTGGACTGGAGGGGACGCAACGACCTGAGCGGAGGACGCAACCGGGGAGCGCTCGGTGTGGAGAACGTAGAGACCGGAGCGGGGCTCCCTGGTGAACGTGGCCAGAACAGCACCTGTGGCAGCGTCTGTACAGACCGCAGTCCTCCCACCCCCCACAAAGGTAATCGTGATCGCCCTGTCCTGGAGGTAACCAACACCCACCAAGTTCCGAGTGAACGAGGGGATGTGGAGGCCGCGCAGGACACCAGAGGGGACCACAGGACACGGGAGGGTAGTGGAGCTACGCGCAACGGCTGGTCCTGAGGTAGGATCAGCCAGAGCTACCGAAACAGGAGTGAGGAGTGGCGTGATGGTCGTGTGGTCGCGGAAGAAGCGCTGAGACGCACTAGAGTCCAGCGTGAAGGACAGGGACGCTTCAGCCGGAGGGTCACCTGTCCTAGTGGCTACACAAGCACCTAGAGCAGCAACACAAGCACCTAGACTAGAAAGGCACAAGTCTACACTAGTAGGAGGCAAGCAAGCTACTTTACGAACACGCGAGCACACAGATCCATCAACACTATAGTCAACATCAGCATACAAAGCATGCTGACGAGCATCGTCCATGGACAGATCAAACACATCAATCTTACGGGCTAACAGGCGAGCCCAGCGAGGCGTGGTCGCAGCAGGGCCCCAACGAGCACGGTAGAGGTCGTCGAGGCGGCGGAAGCACCGCGCGGCAGAGTGGTCGTCGCGACCGCAGAGACAGGGGCTGCCCGGTCCGGTGAGGCACCAGTGGGTGCAGGGGCCAGTGTTACGGCGAGGGAGGTGAGGGGCCCAGCTGGAAGTACTGCCGCCGCGGCCGGTGCTCCCTGGTCCTCCCGGACCCCACTGCGGCGGGGGGCCCCAGTGCTGTTGTGGACCCCACTGCAGTGGGGGCCCCCACTGCTGGAACTGCTGCTGCTGGGGTCCCTGCTGCTGCTGCTGTCCCTGCTGTGGCTGGTGCTGCTGCGACTGCTGCTGCTGGGGTCCACCACCCCCACCGGTCGGGCCACCGCCAGTGGGCGGGCCTGTCTGTCCTGCACCTTCTCCAAGGCCCCCTCCTCCTGGTGCACCACCGCCGCCGCCGCCGCCGCCGCCTCCACCACCGCCGCTTCCACCTCCACCGCCACCTCCTCCGCCGCCTCCACCGCCTCCACCTCCCCCCTTCCCGCCCTTCTTACCACTCTTGCCCCGTTTCTGCCAGTCTGCGGCAGAAACGGCAGGAGTGTCCTCAGAAACCGACACAGCAGCAGAAGTGTGGGTAGCAGTGAAAGTGGGAAGCTGAGGGGCGGCACACCCCGCAAAGAGACGGGGGGCCACCGCGTCAGTGGCGGAGGCAACGGTGAGGAGGCTACTCTCGATCGTCCCGAGAGCGGTCTCCAGGAGATCGATAGTGAGCTCACTGGGGTGCTTCTGGAGAAGCGCGTCGCGAGCAATAGCAAGGCGGTCAGGGAGGCGGGTGACTAACCAGTGCACAGTGAGCCACATGGGGGGGGGGGGAGCAGCAAGAAGCTGGGCGTCGGTACAGGCCGCACGGAAACCGGCGTCAAGTGAGCGGAGGTGAGTCACTAGGTCGGACACAGTCGCAAACGAGCCGAGGTCGGGAAACACGAACGTCATGAGGAGTTGACTAAGGGAGGCAGAGGAAGGGGTGGAATAGCGTGCAACAATAGCATCCCAAACCCCCTGAGCTGTCTCCACCTTGTCAAAGTGGGCGGCCTTAGTCGGGGGGAGGAGCTCCGTCAGCGCAAGAGCGGCGGCAGCGTTGCGGGAGTTCCACACGTCCCTCGCCAGGACCCAACGGTCGTAGTCCGCCTGGGCCGCAGGTTTCGGCTCTAGGCCGGTCGGCAGGGGGGCGGGGGACGGGGGCGCCTTGAGGGCACCAGACGCGTGGGCCCACAGGGTGGCGCCGTCCTGACGCTGACTGGTGAGGTAGCGCGTGGTCTGGCGCTGCCAGGTACTGAACTCGATCGGGCGTCCCTCCGCATCAAAACGAAGGCGGCGGGATTCCATAATGGAGGCCATGCTAGAGGCGGCTGGAGCACGGAGGAGAAAAAACTCGAAGTCCTAGGAGTGCCAGTGGAGACTAAGGTAGAGACAGGCGGAGGACTGAGCAGACTAAGCGAGGCAGGAAACAGGAGGCTAGGGACTAGGCTAGAGACTAGTCTACATAGGGTCACCAGGGAGAGGAGCAGCTGCCAGCCGCTGAGCAGAAAGCCAGTGACAGTAGGGACGGTTCGGGCCCGGTGAGCAGGGCGGTGGAGGGGTTAACCCTAAAATGACCACGGGCCTGGTGAGATTCGGGCCGGGCGGCGCACGGCGAGGGCTAGTGCTAACGGAGGAAAGGGGCGTGAGCAGAGGGCGGGCTGGTGCGCGGGCATGCACCAAGGGAGGGCGCGGAGACGCGGAGGCGCGGAGGCGGAGGCGCGATGTGCGGAGGCGCGGATGCACGAGGCGGAGGTGCGGATGCGCGAGCTAGGGCGCGGGCCTGGGCGACGGGCTGTGTGGAGAAAGACGCGTCCTGCGTCTAGGACGCTTGCGTCCAGACGTAGCGTCTTAGACGCAGGACGCTAGAGGAGGGCCTTTAGGACGCATGAAAAGACGCATGCCCGGCCAGGGCAAAAAAAACCCCCGGGCAGCCGAAAAATGATGTTATAGGGTATGGGAAGGGGGGGGGGGAACGACGATGCACACATTTGAGGCAAAATCGTCCCCTTCAAATTTTCAGGGTTTAGGGTTTACGAAGGAGAATTGTCTTGGTAAACCCTCTAGGGTATTTTTGATGGTCGAAATGGGTTAGGGGGGGTCGACATGATGCGAAATTGACAGTCGCGTCGAAATCGTTAAAGTCAATTTCGCGCTGGGGCAAAAAAAAAAATTCCGGTCAGCCCGAAAAAAAAACGGGGTGCGTCCTGCGTCTGGACGCGCGTCCTGCGTCTCTGCGTCTGGACGCTGCGTCCAGACGCAGGACGCAGCAGGATGCGTGCGTCTTTCTCCACATAGGCGACGGGCTAGGGCGCGGGCCTGGGCGACGGGCTAAGGCGCGGGCCTGGGCGACGGGCTAGGGCGCGGGCCTGGGCGACGGGCTAGGGCGCGGGCCTGGGCGACGGGCTAGGGCGCGGGCCTGGGCGACGGGCTAGGGCGCGGGCCTGGGCGACGGGCTAGGGCGCGGGCCTGGGCGACGGGCTAGGGCGCGGGCCTGGGCGACGGGCTAGGGCGCGGGCCTGGGCGACGGGCTAGGGCGCGGGCCTGCGCGACGGGCTAGGGCGCGGGCCTGGGCGACGGGCTAGGGCGCTGGCCTGGGCGACGGGCTAGGGCGCGGGCCTGGGCGACGGGCTAGGGCGTGGGCCTGGGAGACGGGCTAGGGGCGCAGGCTAGGGGCGCGGAGGGCGCTAGGCGCGGAGGTCCGCGACGGCACGGGCTAGGGGCGCGAAGGGCGCTGACGCGCGGAGGAGGAGGGCGCTAAGGCGCGGAGAGGGCGCGGAGGGCGCGGAGGCTAAGGCGCGGAGGGCGCGGAGGTGCGCTAGAGAGGGCGCGGGCTAGGAAGGAACGAAGAACTAACCTACTCGTGATACCATCTCAAAGTAGGAATGCAACGGAATGAATGAACTAGCAAAGTGTTGGATACAAGTAGGAAACCCTAACATCTGTACCCTCTAAATTGCATCTCACTGTAGCCTATAACTATGATAGTTGACACTGCAGTCAGTTTTTCATGTAATACAAAATTTCACACTTCCTGTCTGTAGCAGAAACCTTTCTCACAAACCCATATAGCAGAAACCTTTCTCACACTTGTATGGTTGTGAACTGAATACCCCAATGAGTGCATTTAGAATCAATACACTTTCTTCACAAAAATGATTAATAGCGGCAACTTACAAGAGGGTACACTGACAAGAATGGCGCACATGCATAATCTGGAAGCTGTTCAAGCCAGAACCTCCACTCAACGTGGAGAGCGTCCGCAGCCTCGAGAGTGTCGATAGTGTCGATGACAGCCTTCACAGCCTCTACAGCCTCGGTAGTGTCGATAGCTTCGATCGACGACCGAACCGGTAGTCTCGGCAACATGACGGCTTCGACAGCCTCGGCATTCGCTCTTCGGCCCAAACCAAATTCAGCTCTGCAGATCTCTAGGACGGCCATGCTGGACATGGTTAGTTTCTAGGCACTGTTTGGTAGGCCCTGAATTCCGTCGGATGACGTTTTTTCACGAATGGCCTTGGGCGACGTCGGTTTCTCATAGCGGCAACCTTTTGCGAGGCATGCAGAGCATTCCGTGCGGAGGAAGGGACCTCAGTACCCATGACGAGACTTGCGACGAGGTGGGTGGGATCGGGGTTTGCCCGTGTGAGATCTCTCTGGAGTGATGATTCGTCGCCTGAGCTGTGATGCTTGTTCGGCAACCAGGCTGTCCCCGGTAGTTCGGTGTGAATCACACGCGGCTTAGGCTCAATGAGATGAGCCTGAAGCGCGAAATTGAGTGGCGCATTCCTCGTTCAGGAACAAGAGTCTGCATGCGTGAATCATGGATCACGAGTCGTGATTGAGTGTCAATAGCATGGGATCATTCGGCAAGAAGTGCTCGTGTCTAACTGACCACAACTCGGTTCCCATAAAATTGGACTCCGAATTCTGTAAGCGTGGCTTTCCAGTTCCAAGCTCGGTACAGTTACGACTGCGGATCTTTGTATGTTTTCATTAATATACTTATATCCACCAAAAAAAAAAAAAAAAAAAAAAGTTCCAAGCTCGGATCCTGTTTCTTTTTTAGAAATACGAGTTCTTGTTCTTATCTCGCAGTCAGTCGCTCCGAGACATGAGCTCCTCAAACATCAGTTGCCTTCCTGACGATTTTCTGGTCAGAATCTTATGGCATTCAGACACAACCATTCCAAGACCAGAGGACAGTGTTGTTTGGTCATCTTCTGTCCAAGATAATGCCTTCATGACGCCAAACCCTCCTCCATGTCCTCCTCCATCCGACAACGTCACTCGTGTTCTCGTTATTGCTTCGGTCTCCCGTCGCTGGCGTCGCATCGCACGTCAATCTGTTAAGAGCCTTCACGTGTTGGAGAATCGCGTGGTGTCTCGAGAGGATCTCAAACGCGTTATCGTGTCCTTCCCGGATCTCACTCGCCTCCACCTGAGCAACGGAAGCATGGAAACCATTGACGACGATTTTCTAGCAGCTCTGGCTTCTTCGTGTCCTGGATTGACTTCATTCTATGTCGCTACAGGAATTGCCCCGGACGATCAGTATGTGATAAAGAAGCACCACCCCATTACCGAAGATGGCCTGGATAAGTTTTTCCGTCATTGCAGCCGATTGGAGCAGCTCTCTCTTCACTGCTTCCATTGGCTAACCAAACTTCCCGACTCTTTCTTTCGATTGACCCGTCTTCAGACGCTGAATCTGCATGACGGATCTGCGATAGAGAATGAAGACTTCAGGGATCTGACCTCTCTTAGGGTACATTCCGCTGTGGACACTCTCAAAGAAAGTGTCCCAATCGTATTTGTGACTAATTGTGACACTCCGAACAGAATGTTCGTGACTAATTGTGATACGCCGAAAACAATGTTCGTGGCTAATCGTGATACCTCTTCGTCACTAATTGTGAAACTTCGAACCATAAACAGTGACGACTTTGCCAGATGTCGTAACATGAGTGGTTGCATATTTCTGTTCATCCTTTTCGGCGTATCACAATTAGTCACGAACATTCTGTTCGGAGTGTCACAATTAGTAACAAATACGATTGGGACACTTCCTTTGAGACAGTGTCCACAGCGGAATGTACCCTTAATAAGATTACTAGTGCAGTCCCTGTATTAGAGCTTTGGCAACTGACGCCTTTGACCTATCTCCCCAACCTCACCAGCATATCTTTTCCTGCAGGGAGCGGTGTCTGCATGAATAATCTCGATTTCGATTTTGCTCAATTAACAGCACTTCGGTCGTTGGAGTTTGACGGGGTGTTTATCACCTTCAATGTGCTTTTTGCATCTGGATTGCCGTGTGTTCATCTTGAATGCCTGTTGCTGAGCAGCTGTATTGATAAGGTCCTGGATGGCGATTTTAATACTCTCTTCCCGCACCTCCGAGAGCTTATCATTCTCAAGTGCGGCAGTCTGACAGAGCTCCCAGAGTCCCTCACTGCTCTCAGCTGCTTGGAGGTACTCACCATCTCCTGCTGCTCCAGTTTACTTAGCCTACCTGAAGACATTGGGAATTTGTCAGAGCTGAAATCTTTGGAGATTAGGCAGTTGCCGCTGTCAAGACTGCCTGATTCCCTTGAATTGCTCACAGGGTTGTGTGCACTGTCGATCATTGGGTGTTCTGACATTGGCATTCTTCCAGAAGCAGTTTCGTGCATGACTTCTCTGACATCTATTACGATTGAAGAAGTTGGCTTGACATGGTTTCCGGAGGAAATAAGCGAGCTGAAAAATCTCCAGTCGTTGGTTCTGAGCAAGATGGAGGCGTTGCAGCAGCTCCCTTCGTCATTTACTCAGCTTTCATCTCTGACACGACTGGAAATCAACACGGTTGGACTTATCAGTCTTCCACAGGGCATGGAACAGTTTTTTTACCTGCGGCATCTGATTCTGAGCCAGTGCAACGATATGCTTGAGCTGCCCGAATCCATCACTCAGCTAACCCGCCTTGAGACTCTCAAAGTGGAGATGTGTACCAAGCTAACATCTGCACCCAGGACCATGGTGGGCCTCTCACGCCTGCAGCAGCTGGATCTGACGGGATGTCCGCTTGGAGAAGCTATGCTTGCCCCGTTCGCTGAAGATCTTCAGCATGGGCAACGACAGCGAGAGCACCATTCTCCCAATCGTGCTGATGACTCCTGGTCTAAAGCATCTGCACTTGAACAGGGTTATTCTGAGTGATGGGTTAGCCACCAGCAGCAGCCTCTCTCAGCTGGAGCATATGGAGTTGCGTCTCGGGCCTGACGAAGAGGATCTCCCACTTCCACCGACCTTCCTCTCACGCCTCCGCACTCTGCGCGTATCATGTGCTCCAAGTCTGCAACGGCTTCCAGATAACATAGGCTCAGCTCTGCCTCAGCTGCGCAAGCTGCATGTGGAACGAGCCGTCTGTTTGAAAAGTGTACCCGAGAGTGTGACTTTGCTACTGCACCTCACCTCGCTTCATGTTAAACCTCCAAGGTTGGCCCACCTTCCTGATGGGATTGGTGCGCTGTCTCAATTGCGGGAGCTGTGCCTGTGCAAGTGCTCTGCAATGAAGTACCTTCCAGATTCCTTCGGTCTCCTCTCCTGCCTGCACAAGCTGAACCTTAGTGATACGCCCATTTGCACATTCCCTTCCAATTTCAGTCATTTGACAAGGCTGCGGGACTTGGATTTGACAGGATGTGACTCGCTCAGAAGTCTTTCGCCACAAAAGGTTTTGTCGGAGTTATTGCAGTTCAAGCTGTTGCGGTGCTTGCATGTCAGCCATGGATTTTTGGGTCTACAGTCGTTAGGGCATGGAAATACCTGTGGGTTTGAGATACATGTTGACCGTGATCCCAAAGCATTGGGCATTGTATATGAATGTCTGTAGGTATGTTTGTCTTTTACTCGCAATGTCATATTCTTTGTGTCATGCCTTTGAACTTCTGGTGGTACATGTCTCGAATGTGACGCAATGGATTATCTGAATTTTGCAATTCGCTCCAACTATTGTACTCATCACCACCCTGAGCTCCATCGAGCTATCAGTTGTCAAAGCATCTGCCACTACTACCGTATGCTGCCTCGGCACCATCCGCCTTAAGAAGGGGGGCAGATTTTTCTCATAGAAGTGCTGGAATATCCAGAATTGGATCACATCAGCATGGTTCGATATCTGACTAGTATAGTGAGGAACATTGATCTACCAAATGTAATAATGTGAAGAAAGCCCAATGCTGAAACAGCTAGCGATTTGTGGCTCCTGAACTTATAATCAGGATGACACCAAATCCATTATCAAATTCTGAGTGTGTGTGTGCCAACACCACCACTCCCGTTTCTCCAATATTTTGAGCTGCACTGCCCAAGTCAGTACTGTGTTCAGCTATGTCTGCCCCGAGACCATCTGCCAACTGTTCGATTAGCCACAACAACCAAACCAACGTGAATTGCTGGAAGTGTTGGAAGATGAGATGAGATTGAAAGCGAAGAAGAGCAGGAAAGTGGGATAATGGTAGAGAAAACAATCAGAAGCGGGAGGGAAGGAGTAGGAATAGGAGACATGGTATGACTGGGATGGGTGGCATGAGATAGGATGAATGGCATGGGATAGGATGAATGACATGAGATAGGATGAATGGCATGGGATACCATGGATGACATGACCCAGGCTGATGGCATGAGAGAGGATGGGTGGCATGAGAAATGAGCTAGCATGAGATAAGGTAAATGGCATGTGCTGGGATAGATGAGATGTGCCAGTACGGATGGTGAGGTGGTTTGGGAGCAATGCTGCGGGATTTTATGGATGGCATGAAATAGGCAGGTGGGGTGCGAACACATATGAGTGTGGATGACTAGGCAACGTTGCATTCCATCCATTGAATTACAACATTCCTTTCCTCATTATGTGCCCCCTTTTCTACTTGTGCACTTGCTTTTCAGTCAGTTGCAGAATTTGCGTCACTCGCGCAGCTGCGGTGGAGAGAGTGGCTCCCGCCGTGACAAGACACCCGTAGGACCTCCAGAAGACAAAGTACCTCCAGGCTCAGCACGCTCAGGCACAGCACCCCCAGGCTCAGCACCCCCAGGCTCAGCACCCCCAGACTCCGCACGCTCAGGCTCAGCACCCCCAGGCTCCGCACGCTCAGGCTCAGCACCCTCAGGCTCCGCACCCTCAGACTCAGCAACCCCTGGCTCAGCACCCCCAGGCTCCGCACGCTCAGGCTCAGCACCCCCAGGCCCCGCACCCGCCGGCTCAGCACCCCTTGACGCAGCACCCCTAGCAGCACCAGAGTCGACAGCTACCTCGACAGGCTCGACAGGGTCTACCTGGGACACACCTGAGGGAGCAGGACCCTGAGGGGGGAGGGGGTCTACCGGAGGAGGACCTGGTGCTAGGAAGAGCGGCGGGGGGGGAGAGGGGCAGTGCGGTAGGGGAAGAGACGGTAAAAGGGAACCGACTCGTCAAACGTGACGTCCTGAGAGGGCAGGACACGTCGCGAGGTGGGGTGGTAAAACTGCCAGCCAGGCGCGTCAGGGACAAAGCCAAGGAAGACGCAGGGAATGGCGCGGGCGGAGAGCTTGTCCGCGGACGTATCGCGGACAAAGGCACGAGAGCCCCAGACCCGGAACACCGACGCATCGCCAACCTCTCCCGTCCAACGCAGTGTCGGCGAGGTCTCCGGCAAGGAGACACGGGGCCAAAGGTTGAGCTGATGCGCAGCGTATCGGACCGCAAACGGCCACAGAAAATGGGGGGCAGCCGCATGGATCATGGAGGTACGAGCGACCTCCATGACTAAGCCAATGCGGCGCTCAGCAACCCCATTCTGCTGCGGAGAGGCCGGAAGCGTGAACGTCTGGCGAATGCCCTCCCCACGACAAAAGTCTCGCAGAAGGTCGGAGGCAAACTCACCACCTCTGTCAGAGTGCAGACGAAGGACGGGAAGGTCCGTCTCGAACCGCTCGCGGAGCTGGAGACGAACAGCGCGGATCCAAGGGATCAAAACATCAGAGACCTCCCCCTTGGTGCGCAAGGGGAAGACCGTGGTGTAACGCGTGTTTCGTCAACAACCAGCAGAAAGTACCGCTCGCGGCCCTGTCCACGGACGCGGGCTGGGCCCCGCACGTCCATGTGGAGAGTCTGCAGGGGAGCAGTCGTCGGGGGAAACGAGGAGGAGTGAGGAGCGGCGCGCTGCCGCCCCTCGACACAGGGAAGACAGGGAGGAGCAGGCAAGGGTGGGAGGGGAGGGAGAGACCTGGGAAGACCAGAGACAAGGAGACGGGAGTGCATGCCACGGAGGCGTGCCACGGAGGGGTGACCAAGGCGGTGGTGCCAAAGGAGCGTCTGGTGCGACAGGGCGCGACACGAGCAGGGGGCCGACAGCTGACCTGACGCAGACGCAGACACAGCTACCTGAGGGTGCGCAGTAGTCAGTGTGTACAGACTCGACCCAGGCCGACGGGTGAACGTGGCCAGGTGCCTCCCAGTCCGGGAGCACGTACAGATCGCCACACGCTGTCCTCCAGGGGTGAAGGTATCAACCCACTGATCCTGAAGGACGGCGTTGCTCACCAAGTTCGTAGAGAACGAGGGGAGGTGGAGACCTGACAGTGAGCCAGGCGGAACCGCTGGACAAGGCAGAACAGTGGAGGAACGTGCACGGACTGGACCCCCAGAGGGGTCAGCCAGAGAGACAGCAACAGGTGCAGAGAGCGGTGTGACCGTGGTACTGTCGCGAAAGAAACAAGCGGAAGCACCTGAGTCAAGTGTGAAGGTGTGCAGGGCCGCAGCAGACTCAGTACTAGAGAGAGCAGACTCACCAGCACCTAGAGCAGCTGACTCACCAGCACCTAGAGCAGCAGACTCACTAGCACCTAGAGCAGCAGCCTCTATACCTGGGTCTGGCGGCATACACAGGTAACAGTCACCCTCAGCACTAACAGTCAATGCATACATGGCAGAAAGGATAGCATCATAATCAAGAGCAAAGATGTCTACACCCTGCTGAAGCAGGTCTGCCCAGCGGGGGAGCTCAGCCGCGTCGGGAAACTCTGTGCGGAAGGCGTTGGTAAGACGAGAGAAGCAGCGGTGCTGGGTGTGGAACTTGCTGCATGTCTGACCAGTGCGGTCACCTGTGCGAATGACATACGGGCAGCGACCACTACCCCCAGACGCCCCACGCTGAGCAAACCACTCACGTAGCTCCTGGGGCGAAAGCTGACGCTGCTGCTGCTGCCTCTGACCACCGCCAAGGCCTCCCCTCTGACTGGTACCACCCCGGCCGCCACCACTGCCACCGCCTCCACTCCCACTGCCGCCACCACTGCCGCCCCCACTACCGCCACTGCCGCCACCACCGCCGCCACCTACACCTCCACCCCCACCACCACTCCCTCCGCCACTGCCGCCCCCTCCACCGCCTCCACCGCCCCCACCACCGCCTCCACCTCTGCCGCCCCCACCGCTCCTGCCTCCCCTGCCCCTGCCGCTGCGGCGCCTCCCACTAGGGGCAGACGCAGCTCCTACCTCCTCAGCACGAAGGTAGTCAACAGCTGCAGCAGAGGCAACTGAGGGGAGAAGGGGGGAGGGCGAACACCCCTCAAAGAAGGGAGTGCGAGGAGTGCCACGAGAAGCGCCTACAGCGACTATGCTAGTCTCAGCTGCAAGGAGGTGCTTCTCGAGCAGGTCGACAGTGAGGGTGGTGGGGTCAAGGGCGAGAAGGAGGTCCCTGACAGCGCTAAGAGAGTCAGGGAGGCGGGTGAATATGAAGTAGAGAGTGATGTACATGGGAGGAGGGTTCTTGGTGAGAAACTCAGCGGGAAGCGCAGCACGGTAGCGAGTATCACTAGTGCGAAGGTGAGTGACTAGGTCGGCTACTGTGGCAAAGGCGGACAGCTCTGGGAACAGGTAGGGCAGGAGAAGGCGGCCTAGAGCAGCAGTGGCCGGCGAGGAGTAACGAGCAACTACATCGTCGTACAGTGCTTTCGCAGTCTTGTGCTGTCCGAAGTGAGCGCGTTCTGCTAACGGCAGGTGGTTGCGAACGGCTAGGCGAGCAGCAGCGTCACGAGTAAGCCACTGCGAGCGAGCTGTACTGTCAGCTGTGTCGGAAGGGACGACAGAGGCGCCAGAAGTGAGATCAAACAGTGAAATACCGTCCTTGGAGTCGCTCAGTAAGAACAGTTTTAAGTCATCGAGCCAGGAGTCGAACTCTATCGGGCGGCCCTCCGAATCAAAGGTGAGGACGCTCAGGGTCGCCATAGCAGGCAGAGCAGCAGCCAGCAGGGCGGCGCACAGGAAGGGCAGCGCGGCTAGGCAGGTGAGTGCGCTAGCAGCAGTGCAGCAGCGAGCGGCGCGCGGCAGGGCAGGGCGCGCGGCAGGGCAGGGCGCGCGGAAGGGCAGGGCGCGCGGTAGGGCAGGGCGCGGCGCTCAGGCAGGGCGCGCGGCAGGGCAAGGCGCGCGGAAAGGCACGGCGCGCAGCAGGGCAAGGCGCGCGGCGGCTCGGCTTGCGGGCAGGGCAGGGCGCGCGGCGGTGCGGCGCGCGGGCAGGGCAGGGCGCGCGGCGGCGCGGCTCGCGGGCAGGGCAGGGCGCGCGGCGCGGCGCGCGGGCAGGGCAGGGCTCGCGGCGGCACGGCGAGCGGGCAGGGCAGGGCGTGCGGCGACGTGGCGCGCGGGCAGGGCAGGGCGCTCGGCGCGGGCCGCGCGCGGGCAGTACAGCGCGCGCTGCGGCTGCGCGATGCACGGGCAGGGCGGCGCGCGTGGCGCGGGCGGCGCGCGAGCAGGGCGACGCGCGGCGGCGCGGCGCTCAGGCAGGGCGTGCGCGGCGGCGCGGCGCGCGGGCAGGGCAGGGCGCGCTGCAGCAGGCGGCGCGCGAGTCAGCAGGGCGCGCTGCAGCGAGCGGCGCGCGGTCAAAGCAGTGCGCGCTACGGCGGGCGGCGCGCGGGTAAGGCAGAGCGTGCGCAGGCAGCGCGACGCAGGGCAGTGCAGGGCAGGGCGGCGCGATCACAGCGGCGCGACGGGTGGGGTAGCGCTACTCGGTGTGCCCTAAGAAACCGGTCCTAGGCTAGGACCTGCTCTGAAACCATGTCAGAATAACGAACGAGAATGAATTGACTAACAGCAGGATGGGTACAAGTACTAACCCTAATTGGGTTGTACCCCATATGGGCTACCCCACTATAGCCTACACAAGATACAGCACATAAGTTTGACAATACGTTGCCCCACAAAGCTATCACGTTTGGTCACTCGTTGAAACAATCGATAGAAAGTTGAAACTACTCAAGTCACTGTAGGGATTCAAAGAAAGTTATCTCGTGCGCGCCGTTTTGTCCGTAGTATTGCTATGCGTCGTTACTTACGAGATAGTTTCGCGACAACTCTCGTTAACTCGTTAAAAACACCGGCAAGTTAGCTCGCGGCGCAGTGTTACTGTTCGACTGCTCTCTGTTCGATTGATGCATAATGTCCCTAAGAATATCACTTTTAGACGGGTGAAAAAAAAAACTAATACCTATTCGGATGGAAATTTCTTCGGGAGGCATCAACCCTAAACACCTTGTCGCATGGTGTTTAGGGTTTATGCCTCCCGAAGAGTGTGCCATCCGATAGGGGTTTGTTTTGTTTCTTCAGTCCTAGATGTCAGTTTAGAATCATGCGCGAGGTAACAAGCAATCAAAATTGGGATTCCCCAAAATCTCTACAGTTTCTTTTGTGGTTTCAAATTGATTATGATCGTTTCATCGAGTGACCAAACGTGATAGCTTTCAAGGCGAGGTGTGACTAAACGTGATAGCGCTGTGATCACTCGCGATAGATACGAGCTATACTGTGACTGTCCGTGATACCCCATGGGAACAAACGTGATAAAACGGGCGAAATTGTGTCTGCATGTATAATTTCCCCAACCAAACTCTTCAAGCCGAACCTGGTTGTCTGCTGCGACCTTTTTGTCTTGTACTATGTATTTTTTTATGCGAAGAAATGATGTGATGTGCATACACCGGGTTACTGTTGAGCTGCCACCACGGAGTTGATCGTGGTGGTCGAATTTCGGAGTCGGGCTGTTCGTCGGGAACGAGTGCAGTACATGCGGCCAATATCATTGATACTCAAAGTATGCCAGAGAAGTTTTGCATCGGTACTCAACTTCGATTTCTCATTGCTGATTGGCTCTCGCTTTTGTAACACACTTTTCAGGCTAATAGCACCTCCGAAATGTGATAGAAACACAACGCGATTACCGAACTTAAATATGAACAATTGTGACCCAATAATATGTTAGAGTAAGGATCTTGGATAGGATAGGATAGTGCTTTGGTAGAGTTTTGGTAGCGAAAGTCTTGTAGAACTCAGATCATAGTGAATGTAATGACCAAGTTGATTAAAAGATAGAATACAAGGAATATAAATAGTCCTAGTCTAGCCATGTACTCTAAGGGGTACATTCCCTTATTATAACTATTTTACAGGCATTTCTACAGTGACTCTGACTGTTGTGCTGCTTTTCTTGTTACCGAGTCGCTGCATGTAACCTGTACGGTTACGCCTGTTGCCATTCCTCGATGGTAGGTCAAACGTCGGTCCAGATGGTCAACAGTTGCGACAGTTGACTCTTGCGACTGTTGACCTTCCCGCCCTTGATACGGGCTGATCCGATATCTCGGTTGTTGCTGCTTTGATAAAGTCGGGTGCGATACTGCTGCACCTACGGGAATGCTAAGTATAATTCCCTTCACACTCCAACACTCCCCTTCATTCCTGGAGGTGCGCCACGTGGCTCTTGCGAGTGACTCCGCACAGATCCGAGCAGTACTGGAACTTCTGACGTGGCAGTTTCTTCGTGAGGAAATCAGCTGCCATTTCGCCAGTTGGACAGTAGATAAGCTGCACCTTCCCTTTGTCGATTTCGTCCTTCACGAAGAAGTAACGGAGGGCGATGTGTTTCGTGCGGTTGACGAAGCCTGGCTTGTTTGCAATTTTGATCGCGCTCTGGTTGTCGCAGAGTAACTTGAAGGACCCGTTCATCGCCGTCTTCGTTTCCTGCAGGAGTTCCGTGAGGTAGAGTCCTTCGCGAACTGCTGAGCTTGCTGCGATGAATTCTGCTTCTGCTGACGAGAGGGCGATGAGCTCTTGCTTGTTGGAGTTCCAGGAAATGGTTCATGCGGGCTCAAGTTTGAAAATGAAGCCTGTGCGGGACCTCCTGTTGTCTGCGTCTCCTACGTGGTCAGCATCCACGTAGCCGGTGAGTTGTAGTGGGGCTGTTAAGTTGGCCTTGTAGGTGAGACCAACATCGGGCGTGGAGATGAAGTACTGTAAGGCGCGGCGCAGGTCTGCTAGGTTCTCCCCTTCAGGTCGCCGCAGGTACTGGGCGAGCTGGCTGGCGATGTAGGACAAGTCCGGGCGGCATGTGACGGCGGCGAACAGTAGGCATCCGAGCTGCTGCTGATAGAGACGGTGATCAGCCGGTGAGAGCGGAGTAGTGTCGGGCTCGTGGTTAGGCGGAGGAATGCGGAACGGGGTGGTTACGCCGACGGGAGCTATCCCGAACTTCTTGGCGAGAGTCTCGGCGTACTTCGCGGCGGAGAGATGAATGGTGTCCGCGGTCTGAGTGATGTTGAGGCCGAGGAACTGAGTGACCTCGTGGTCGATCGTGACCTCCAGCTTCTCCTGAATTTCGCGTTCGAAGCGATCGAGCAGTTCGTTGTTGTCGCCGGTGTAGAGAAGGTCGTCGACGTAGGCGACAAGCAGGATGAAGTGGCCGCGGGATTCGAGGCGGTACATCCCCTGATCGTGGGGGAGTTGCTGGAAGCCGAGCTCGATGAGAACGCCGTGAAGATGCTGCTGCCACAGGCGTGGTGCCTGCTTGATGCCGTACAGAGATTTTTGCAGGAGACAAACTGCATCGCTGTCTTCTTCGAACGCATGTGGCTGCTCGACGTAGATGATAGCATCGACGATCGCGTAGAGAAACGCGTTGGAGACGTCGATCTTGCGGAGGGGGCGCTGTTTCACGGCGGCGATGCAGATGAGAATGCGCACTGAGGTATGTCGACCGACAGGAGCAAATGTCTGGTCGTAGTCCACAAATTGTGTCTGCTCGAATCCGCGGACCACCCAGCGCGCTTTGATTTTTTCGACCGTTCCGTCCGCGAGAGTCTTGATGCGGAAGACCCACTTCCCTGTAAGAATTTTTCTCCCCTTTGCGTGAGACCAACATCGTTGCTTACTTCTTGACTCTGCTTGTACTGTGATCTCTATATATATATATACCTGCATGTTTACTCTTGCTAGGTTGTGATCGCTGTATCTCTTGTTATACTATCAACCTGCATGTGAACTGGTCTTGTGACCACTTGCTTGTGCTCAGAATTTGTGTGGTTTCCTTGAGATCCACCTTGAGCTTGCTTTGCTTTGCTTTGACTGGTCTTGTGACCATCTGGTTGTCTCCCACTTAGCCTATGGGGGTGTGTCAAACATTATATGTTTAAATTGTGTAGGCTATAGTGGGTTTAGCCTTAGGGGGTACAACTTTGTTAGGGTTTCCTACTTGTATCCCCCTCCTACCTAGTTTCATCCATTCTCGTTCACCTCTACTTTACAACACTGTGCTGTCCCTGAAAAACGTTGTCTGGTGCGTTTTGTGCAGTGCGGTGCTGGCGGTACAGTGGCAGTGTCAGTCTTTCGTAGAAGATGCAGTCACGTGAACGCGTGAGCTGGTGGGTGGCGAAATCCAGGATTGTCCAGGCGTGGTATTCGGATTCGATTCCGAGGTGAATGCCCCAGCGAGCGCGATCTTCAAATTTTCCTGTTCGGGCAGTGTGAGGGCGGTACTGTACCATGCACCCGAAGACTCGCAGCATGCGTGTGTCAGGGTGTTTTCCGGTCCACTCCTTGAAGGGTGAGCTGTTGTTGGGCAGTGCCTTGGAGGAGAGCATGTTGTGCAGCCGAACTGCATGTGCCATTGCGTAGGGCCAGTACTTGGTTGGCACAGCTGACTGCTTCATGAGGGCTCGCATTTTTGTCGCGAGGCTCCTGTTGGTTCTCTCGGCCAATCCCTGCTGTTCGTGGGCGTAAGGCAAGGAGATCATCCTCTTGATCCCCTTCTGCTTGCATAGGGTTTTGAAGTCCTCCGACAGGTATTCCA
The DNA here is from genome assembly GCA_947471745.1 of Closterium sp. Naga37s-1. NCBI lineage: Eukaryota > Viridiplantae > Streptophyta > Zygnematophyceae > Desmidiales > Closteriaceae > Closterium > Closterium sp. Naga37s-1. Next base: position 3,872,925 of record CANJKZ010000024.1, read on the forward strand.
GTGCTCCGTCTGTCTGGAACCCCTTCAGCTTGTAGCCGTTGCTTTGGTTTTCTGCCATGGCGAGCCAGATTTCGAAGCAAGCGTAGGCGAGGTAGCGATCTCGAACGTTAACGGCCCAGACGAAGCGTGTGCCAGCGTCGATGAAGGTAAGAGTGTATTGTTCCCCGCCGACTCCTTTCGCCGTGAGCATTAAAAAGTCGCTGTAGACTTTCTCCAGCGGTTCATATCGCTTTGCTCCAGGAATCTTTTCGGCGAAGGGTGTGTGGCGGAGCGCAGCTTCCGGGCAGACGGTGCAGGTAGGCAGGTCGGTTCGTGGTTTCAGCAGTTTGCCATCGGGCAGCAACAGTGCGTCTGCCGCAAAAACTTTTGCGTTGATGCAGTTGTTGAGCACTTCGATTGATGGGTGTCCCATGCGTTGATGCCAGATGTTTCCGTCGGCCCGATATCCTTTAGTGCGCGTGTACAGCTCCTTCTCGCGCGCTAATATCTCCTCCGCTGTTTCTTGCCTTGTTGTATCCGCAGGTTCATCGGGCACGGTGACTTGGACTGCTGCTGCTTGAATTGTCACCCCATGATACGCTCCGCTGGTGTCGCCGGTGGTGACAGTGTCCATCGTCACCGGTAGCTCCAGTGGCTTTTCTGGGCGCGAAGTTCGTGCGTGGCGATCTTCGTGTTGTGCCACTTTGTCTTCGTCGAATGGGGTATCGCCGATCGCCACTCCCCTTGTCTCGAGGCGAAGATAGTCTCTGCCGTCCGTTGTGATGGGAAGCAGGTGAGGTCCGTATTCCGTCAGTGACTCCTCCTCTTCGGCTTCTGGTGCTTCTTCAGTGATTTCCGGTTCCTCGGCTGCTTCTTCTGCAGGTGCGTCGGCGATGTTGCCCCATCCAGTTTCAGCTGCAACGGCTTCTCCGAACGCAGTGTTCTCCATGATCTAGCGTGTGTCCACGGCGTCCCAGCCTTCGGTGGTGTTCCAACCGGTAGGTTGCTCGACGCGAGGCCAGATCGCTCGTGCCCATCCTCCAGCTTGAGTGTTGGCTGTTTCCGTTGTTGTAGCTGCTGTTTCTGATATGATTTCTTCGCCTTCTTCCACCGCCTGAGGTCCAGTGTCCGCAGGGTTCGTGGTCGAGGCAACGGGTACGGCAAGGGCGCGGAAGGTTCCATCGAGGCCGGGTTGTTGGTAATCGGTCTCTTCTGGGTGACTCCATCTTGGCGGCGACGGGTGACCCGGAGGGTCAAGAACAAGGATGTGTTCGTTGTCGCCGGTGGTTCTGGGTGACTCGAAGTCGAGCACGAAAACGCCTTCCACACTCGTTGATTTTCCGATGAAGATGCCGTTGTATATTAAATGCATCTCGTCTTCTGTTGTTTGCAGGCCAACCCCGCACTTCATCAGCTGGTGAAGCGACAAGAGATTGTACCGGAGTTCTGGCACGATGAGGACGTCGCGTATGTGGATGCAGTAGCCGGTGTCGTGTGACTCCAGTTGCACTTGTCCGCGGCTTCTGGCGTAGATGGTCTGGCTGTTGGCGACGGTGATCTCCACTTCGTTGAAGAGTCGCTCTCTGTTGAGGATGAAAACATCTGAAGACACCATGTGCTGGCCACAGCAGCTGTCCAGGTACCACGTGTTGACTTCTTTTCTTGCCTTGGCCAGGTTAGCGAGCTTCGGAGTGACGTGATGTTCCATGTCGTGATCATTTTCGTAGTCGTAGTAACATTCTTCGTCGTCGTGTACGATGCGTGCAGGTGGCGACTCCTGGATCCACTCCGGCGCTTCCCAGTCAAACTGCATTCGTCCGACCGTCAGCTCGTCGTAGGTTGGATCATTCTCCTCTTCTTATTCGACTGATCCTTCGGGCCGCTCCAGAGGCGGGTCTGCGAACATGTCTTCCCAGCTGCCGAAGAAGCGATAGTGACGGTTGGGGCGAGGCGGTCCACGACGCACCATGCAAGTCAAGACCTTGCTTTTCCCCTTATCGCTTGTGTTCGCAGAGAGACGTGCCGGGGCTTGGGACGTGCTGGCTACGGCTGGCGGCGACACAGTTTGGTTGCGCGCTACGGCTCCTCCTTGCTGGTGAGCAGCGGTACCTTTCTGGTTGGTGTTGTTGCCGTTCAGCTTCCAGCAGTCTTGAATCATGTGCCCAGTCTTCTTGCAGTACTTGCAGAAGAGTCTTTTCTTGTCCGGTGGCGCTTGAGCGTAAAAGGCGATTTTCTCCTTCTTGTTGCCTCGTTCGTTGTACAGGTCGATTTCCTTCTGCTCGGAGAGAAGCGTGGAGCAGAGGGCAGTTTTGCTGAGGGTTCCTTGCGTGCGAAGGAGTGACTTGCATTGGCGCCATTCCGGGCTCAATCCAGCGAGGATGATAGTGACGAACATATCGTCAGTGAAGTTTCCGCCGCTTTTCCTGAATTGATCTCTCAGGTTCCTGCAGCGGTTGATGTATGGGCCGGCCTTTTCGCCGGGGAACATCTTGACGTTGTTCAGCTGGTTGAGCAGGCGACTAAGTGTCACCGAGTCTGTTGCCATGTGGCAGGTGCGCAGGTGTTCCCAGGATTGTTGCGCGGGCGCCCATTCGTTCTTGAAGGGGCGAATGCTCAGCTCTTCTTCAGGCGACAGGTTTCGTATCAGGACGGTGAAGGCCAGGAGTGATTCGTTGTAGTACTGACTCTTCTCCTTAGTCGGAAATGCGTACGATCCGTCGTAATACATCCAGATCTGAGCGCCTTGAGCCAGTAGCTCAAATTCAAAGCTCCACGTGTAGAAATCTTGTCCGTCGAAGGGCTTGGTAGTTCTGAGCTTCGACGTGGAGAGGAACTTGCTCTGCATTGAGGCCATTGCCTCGTAATGTGATTGTTGTGCTTGAGCAGATCCTTGAACTCCGCGGTTGTCGAAGGTGAAGGATCGCTCAGATCCAGCTCCTCGAGGATCGGGAGGTCTTCGGGCGTAGCTTGAGCCGTCAATGCTCATTGGCTGATGGCTCTCCAGTGCGCTGATGCGGGAAATCAGTTGCTCGAGTAGAGCTGTGTCCACAGTCGTCGTAGTAGAGGCGACATTGGTGGAGGGTTGCACTGGATTTTCTCCAGTTTCTCCGCAGTCTGCGCCTGGCATGTTGATGCCCTTGATGTTGAGATTAAGTTATGAGGAAGCCCTTTTTGGAGGCCTTTTAGCAGATCCTATAATCCAAACTAGCTCTCATACCATGTTAGAGTAAGGATCTTGGATAGGATAGGATCGTGCTTTGGTAGAGTTTTGGTAGCGGAAGTCTTGTAGAACTCAGATCATGACCAAGTTGATGACCAAGTTGATTAAAAGATAGAATACAAGGAATATAAATAGTCCTAGTCTAGCCATGTACTCTAAGGGGTACATTCCCTTATTATAACTGTTTTACAGGCATTTCTACAGTGACTCTGACTGTTGTGCTGCTTTTCTTGTTACTGAGTCGCTGCATGTAACCTGTACGGTTACGTCTGTTGCCATTCCTCGATGGTAGGTCAAACGTCGGTCCAGATGGTCAACAGTCGCGACAGTTGACTCTTGCGACTGTTGACCTTCCTGCCCTTGATACGGGCTGATCCGATATCTCGGTTGTTGCTGCTTTGATAAAGTCGGGTGCGATACTGCTGCACCTACGGGAATGCTAAGTATAATTCCCTTCACACTCCAACATAATATACAGAAATTTATTGAATACTCAACCTTTTACAAAGAAAATTTGTATCGAGCGCGAATTTTGTAAATATTTAACCCTCACGTCGACCGTGGACATGCTTATCTCGGACAGAAGAAAACTAAAGCCCCCTCAGTTGATGTGACAGAATTATCAACCCTAAACATTGTGCGACAAGGTGTTTTGTGTTGATTTCATCCAGATTGGATGCCTTTCCGTAGGAAGTTTATTTTTGTTGATGCAATCCAGCGGGCAGCAAGCTTCGCTGGGTGGTGTGGTTCGTCCGTTGAAATAATCCAAGCGGAAGGCATCATCCCTAAACATTTGACGACTTCCCGTATTTAGGGTTAATATTGTTCAGGTTATCCAAGCGTTTTTTCTAGTTTTGTTGGGTGTGTTCGGGTGAGGTGCTGGTGGCGACATTGTTTCTGAATTGTGCTTATAAATAAATAAAAGAATATATGTAGTTACTATACTGCGAAATTGTCGGTTGATTACGTTTGCGAACCGCTCCTGGCATTATTTGAGTACCAATGATATTGGCCACAGTACATGGCTCAACTCGAGGCTTCGAAGAACAAAGCGAATCCAAACCAGAGGGCTTCAACCTCACATCAATTGAGACTGTCGGGATTTACTCTCGTTATTGTAAATTCAGGGCTGTTTAAAACAAAGCCTATGATTTTTAAACAAGCTACTAGCTTGGCTAGTATTGTAGTTGATAGCCGTGTTCACGTAAAACCAATATGTCTAGGCTAGGGTTTGGCCGGCATGCTTCTGTGTTTCTCAAGGTTTCAATTCTCGCTCCCTACTTATCCAAGCGTTCTAGGGCGGAAAGTCTTCCATACTGTACTCTACAGCTTCGTGTCCCAGAGACAAGGCAACTAGACAGGCCTGCATAGTGTATCACCCAAAGATGCACATCATGTGGACGGAAATACTCCTGTAGAACAAGCACAGCAGCCGACGGGCTGGGATGCGTCTCCCACCACCACACAAGCACACCATCGTGGTGACTGGGACGCAAACCCAGTGACTGGGATGGGACAAAGCACACCCCTACTACTGTAGGGGTGTACAGGAGTATGCCAGCGAGTGACCACCATCCCCATGATCTCCGTCACGATGCGACGGAAAGAAGTCATGCAGCGACCAGGCCTGCGACCACCTGTGCGACGGAGAAGGAATCGCCCTTGATTCTCGTTCATTTTCTGCGGTACAGCAGACGATGACTAGGAGGCCTGGGAGGCAACTTGACAGAGTCAATCAAGGCTTGAACCCTAAGATGCAGTCGAAAAACACGGTGGACCACTGCCACTGCTGCCAGCAGTGGTCGGATCGGACCTGATCACACGACTGTCCATGATATGCAAAGAGAGAAGCCGACGTTCTGAGGACGCGGCACCTCCAGCACCATCCTGCGATCGATCCTGCGCAGGATCGAAAATTTGAGGAGTTTGAAATGGTGCTGAAAGCATTAAATGCTTTTAGCAGGTTTTCAGTGCGGTGGAATCAGCGATCCTGACATCGATCGTGCAAAATTGCTAGAGGTGCCGCGTCCTGAGGCTCTGAGAGCCCGCCAGGCTCTCTGGCAGTCCCAGGCTCTCTGTGAATCACGGGGCGTGAATCTGAATTGAGATGACGATGAGAGAAAATCGTCTACTAGCAGCAGATGACCAGGCAGCCTACTCGGCGCATGACATGCCCCCCCGTGGCAAATATACACATGAAAACGGGCAGCAGTAAGGCCTGCGAGTCATGACAGAGAGGTGACCTCTCAGCATGATGTGGGGACATGCCTGCCATTTTTTGCCGGCCGGCAGCTAGCTCTGAGCCGGAAGACGTGAAGAGTTTTCTGTGAATGAGGCAGCTGCAGTGCTCATTCTTGGAATGTCCAGCAAACTCCTGCGGATTCCAGAATCAGAAAAGCTCGGTAGCTCTTTTCACAGAGCTACTATCTGCCAGTTAGTCCTGCCGGGACCTGCTGCTTGGTCACGCCTCTTGGCTTCTTGGTTCAGTGCCGCCATGTCTGACAGGAAAATGGAGGTCTGGTTCGTATCCATGTGCTTCTGCCTCGCGGTTGCCTTCAACCAAGCTTCGGCTATCAGCGGAGGGGCGTCTGTTCCGACTGTGCTCAAGGTTGGAAGGAAAGAGAAACTCGACCTTCCTGGAACCGTGCCCCACACCCCTGGCCACAAGACTTTTCGGAGTCCGCTCGGGTAATACTTCAATTTCCAATATGCGTTTTTTTTCCTCTCTCTCTTCAAGAGTTTTCCGCTAAACAATATAAAGCTTACCTGTTGCTGTTGTGCTTGCACTGTCCATGTGGCTTGCTGTGGCAGATGGAACAGCTGGAACCACGTCCAGTGCAATATCACACAAGACATTGTCAAGACTGCAGGTGAGGGCTCTCGCCATGCTATTTGACTTTTGAGTCGGCTCAAAAGTCAAGATGGAATGGAACAGCTGGAACCACGTCCAGTGCAATACCACACAAGACATTGTCAAGACTGCAGGTGAGGGCTCTCGCCATGCTATTTGACTTTTGAGTCGGCTCAAAAGTCAAGATGGAATGGAACAGCTGGAACCACTTCCAGTGCAATACCACACAAGACATTGTGAAAACTGCAGGTGAGAGGTTGTCACCATGTTGCAGGTTCAACCTTCAACAACTCCTGAGCAGTTCTCCTGAGCATGACAACAACTCCGTGTTGCTGCTTCAAATGCTGTACCAATGCTACCTTCACCAGTAGCACTGGCTGCCAGACTACTACTAGTACCACTGGTATCTAGTGCCTGCAGCAACTGGGCTTGTCTTTTTTTCATTCTGCAGTTTATTTCCCAACCTCAACCCATGCCAGCCTTGATTTTCGGCACGCCAGCCGTTAACCAGCTCTCTTGCCCCTGTCCTTGTGCTCTTGCGCCTTGCAGCGGACAAGCTCGTGTCATCTGGGCTAGCAGCCCTTGGCTATGTCTATGTCAACATAGGTGAGTCAATTCTACACCCTTCCCATCCTGCACAGACTCCATTCTTCGTATTATAGTCAAGAAGCCGCGGCTGCATTTTCATTTCAGGCTACTCACTTATTTTACTCCTTCCTTGGAGTTGGTTATTTGTCTTTATTATCCACTCTGTAGAGTTCACAGAGATTCCACGTCCATGGTTTCCATTCCATTCCAAGCTTGGCTTATTTGGATGCACGTTGTCGCCTCGACTGACCAGTATTTTGTTTTCCTCTCACTTGCCTGTGCAGACGATTGCTGGCAAGCCGACTTCCGTGATCCAAAGGTGGGTGCTTCAATCAAGTCCACACCCGTTCAATCAAGGTTGTAACGCCTCAGTCTCTAGCACCTGCTCTCAAGTGAATGATCTGCTACTGGAGCATGCTGCTCTGGCTACTGTGAGATGACACTACGTATGTTTTTCTAGAATTCTCAAAAAACATATGAAGGCTCTGCTACTGGAGCATGATGCTCTGGCTACTATGAGACGCCATTACACTCCTCTTGGAGACGTGTCAACTTCTCTGACATCTCAACGCTTTGTTGGCAGTATGGGCAACTTCTGAGAAGCCTCAACGCTCCGTGTCGTATCATGCCAACTTCTGAGTCATCTCAATGCTCTGTATGGCAGCATGGAAAGAAATCTGACGATGCAATGCGCCATATGGCAGCATTTTACAGACGTCTCAACTCAACTCTGCTGTTTGGCAGCATGCTACCTTCTGAAACATCAAAACGGTCCATATGGTGGCATGGGTTTTTTTCTGATGTTTCAACACTCCATGTGGAGCCATGCCAGCTTCTCAACGCTTGGTTTGGCAGCATGGAATCTTTTTAGATGCCTCAACACTCCATGTGACATCTTCTGACTTATGAGACGTCACGTCGCTCCACATCACTGCGTGTCAACGTCTGCAACTTCTCAACGCTTTGTTGGCAGCATGGCAGCGTGACGTCTCAACGCTCTTTTTGACATCATGCCAACTTCTGAGACGTCTCAACGCTCTGCTCCATATGGCAGCACGCTCAACGCTCTGTCACACACGCTCTGTCACACACGCTCTGTCACACACGCTCCGTCACACACGCTCCGTCACACACGCTCCGTCACACACGCTCCGTTGACAGCATGGCAACTTCTGAGACGTCTCAACGCTCCACGCCCCATATGGCAGGCAGCATGTCAACGTCTGAGGTGTTTCAACGCTCTGTATGGCAGCATGGCAAATTCTGAGACATTTCAACGCTCCACGTGGCATCATGCCAACTCCAGAGACGTCGCACACGCAGGGCAACTCCTGAGGCATCTTCACGCTCTAATGGCAGTTTTGAATGTTCGTTTTGACCCATCTGCATCTGCCCTTTCTCTCGTGCTTTCTTTCCTCTGATACTCGATTGTTCAGGGTCGCCTGGTGGCATCTCCGGTCTCGTTCCCGTCCGGCATAAAGGCACTAGCGGACTATGCGCACAGCAAGGGGCTCAAGCTGGGGCTCTACTCCGATGCTGGGTGAGTCAGTGTGTGGAGATACCCCTACCAAGGCTTCGGAGGGGGTGGGGGGGGGGTGGGGGGGGAGGTTGGGTGGGGTTGGTTGGGAGTGGTTCTGCGGACTATGTGCACAGCAAGGGGCTCAAGCTGGGGCTCTACTCCGATGCTGGGTGAGGAGGGGGTGCAGTCTGGGCGAAGGAATGAGTGCAGTTGGGGTGAGGCAGTGGATATGTCTCAGCTGAGTGCAGTTGGGGTGAGGCAGTGGATATGTCTCAGCTGAGTGCAGTTGGGGTGAGGCAGTGGATATGTCTCAGCTGAGTGCAGTTGGGGTGAGGCAGTGGATATGTCTCAGCTGAGTGCAGTTGGGGTGAGGCAGTGGATATGTCTCAGCTGAGTGCAGTTGGGGTGAGGCAGTGGATATGTCTCAGCTGAGTGCAGTTGGGGTGAGGCAGTGGATATGTCTCAGCTGAGTGCAGTTGGGGTGAGGCAGTGGATATGTCTCAGCTGAGTGCAGTTGGGGTGAGGCAGTGGATATGTCTCAGCTGAGTGCAGTTGGGGTGAGGCAGTGGATATGTCTCAGCTGAGTGCAGTTGGGGTGAGGCAGTGGATATGTCTCAGCTGAGTGCAGTTGGGGTGAGGCAGTGGATATGTCTCAGCTGAGTGCAGTTGGGGTGAGGCAGTGGATATGTCTCAGCTGAGTGCAGTTGGGGTGAGGCAGTGGATATGTCTCAGCTGAGTGCAGTTGGGGTGAGGCAGTGGATATGTCTCAGCTGAGTGCAGTTGGGGTGAGGCAGTGGATATGTCTCAGCTGAGTGCAGTTGGGGTGAGGCAGTGGATATGTCTCAGCTGAGTGCAGTTGGGGTGAGGCAGTGGATATGTCTCAGCTGAGTGCAGTTGGGGTGAGGCAGTGGATATGTCTCAGCTGAGTGCAGTTGGGGTGAGGCAGTGGATATGTCTCAGCTGAGTGCAGTTGGGGTGAGGCAGTGGATATGTCTCAGCTGAGTGCAGTTGGGGTGAGGCAGTGGATATGTCTCAGCTGAGTGCAGTTGGGGTGAGGCAGTGGATATGTCTCAGCTGAGTGCAGTTGGGGTGAGGCAGTGGATATGTCTCAGCTGAGTGCAGTTGGGGTGAGGCAGTGGATATGTCTCAGCTGAGTGCAGTTGGGGTGAGGCAGTGGATATGTCTCAGCTGAGTGCAGTTGGGGTGAGGCAGTGGATATGTCTCAGCTGAGTGCAGTTGGGGTGAGGCAGTGGATATGTCTCAGCTGAGTGCAGTTGGGGTGAGGCAGTGGATATGTCTCAGCTGAGTGCAGTTGGGGTGAGGCAGTGGATATGTCTCAGCTGAGTGCTTCTATGTGCAAGCTTTGTAATGCTGTTCTCAAATCCACAGTCCTATGGTTTGATTCCTCCCTGCCCCCTTCCCATCAGGAAGCGCACGTGTGCAGGGAAGCCAGGGTCACTCGGGCACGAGGAGATTGACGCCCTCACCTTCGCTGAATGGGTAAGGCCTGAGACTCTGAGAGCACGAGGCTGATTCCGGTTGCTAACCTTCCTGGATTGATTAGAGTTGTTTGTTTATCTATTATAATACAGTTGCTTGTGCAGGACAGGTAAAGTTGACAGCCTTTAGACAGGTAAAGTCGACCATTGCTTGGCCCTGCTGCGTCTTGTAGCAGTTAGCACTTAGCGTCCATGTGATGCCAGGGAGTGGACTAGACTGTCTCACGTCCGCCTGCCATGGTTACTAATGTTTACCTTCTCATGTTCACCTGCCATGCTGTGTCTGTGTTCCCGTGTGCTGCCAGGGAGTGGACTACGTCAAATACGACAGCTGCTACGACGATGGGACTCCCACCGAGCAAGGGTATGACCTCCCTGCCTTTTGAGGCGCCTCAAAACCCTGCCACTGTTCCCCTGTGCTTCCAGGGAGTGGACTACGTCAAATACGACAGCTGCTACGACGATGGAACTCCCACCGAGAGAGGGTATGCCCTGTCTGCCTTCCTCCTGTCATGCTGTCAAGGCGAAGTCCCCTCATTCTTTCTTCCACCTAATATTACCCTCTGCCTGCTTGGACTTGGTTAGTCGTGCGTTTTCTTGTGCCGTGTTTCTGACCTATCTGAGCTTTCTATTTCTCCCCTCCCTTCCCCCACATCATCTGGTGGATGCCCGCCAACCAACCGTCAGCCAATCGGCCATGCGCAATGCATTGGAGGCCAGTGGGAGGGACATCTCAGTCTCCATGTGTGAAGGGTGAGTGGCTTCTAGTGGTGAATGATGAGTGAGCGTCTCATGACTGGCAATCACCTCTCTCAGCCTCACAGTTCAATGCGTTGGGCAATCAGATGTCTCAGCCACACAGCCATGCGCAATGCATTGGAGGCCAGTGGGAGGGACATCTCAGTCTCCATGTGTGAAGGGTGAGTAGAGCGGGCAGCATATTTGAGGACGGCACTTGCTGCTATTCATGAGGAGATCGAAGAATCACATTGGTTCCCATGTCTGTCTGCATGCCGGCAGTGACCTGGCTGCCACGTTTGCTGCTATCTCCTTCTGCCGCGTGTGCTGCTGACTCATCCTGCCACGTGTACTGCTGACTCATTCTGCCACGTGTACTGCTGACTCATTCTGCCACGTGTTCTGCTGACTCATTCTGCCACGTGTTCTGCTGCTCATTCTGCCACGTGTATTGCTGACTCATTCTGCCATGTGTGCTGCCTCTTTTGCAGGGAAGAGGACAGCTCTGCTCTGTGGGCGTATGGGTTAGCAGATCCCTGGCGCGCCACCCTTAGCATTGATGACACGTGGAGGAGGTGAGGGACACGTGGCTGATTGGAGGAGGGATACGTGGCTGAAGGGAGGAGAGACACGTGGTTGATTGGAGGAGGGACACGTGGCTGAAGGGAGGAGAGACTCGTGGTTGTTGTCATGCTGAGGGAATTGAAGAGGCATGGGAGAAGAAGGTGGAAGGAGTGGGAGAGAAGCATTGGAAATGCTCTATATGTGTCTTCTTACTGATTGACACCATGTTTTCTTCCTTGCGCACACACATGTACGCATATGGCACATGCAGTGTGACGTGGGTTTCAGACGCCAACAACAAGTGGGCCAAATACGCCGACCCTCGCAATTGGAATGGTGCGTGCAGTGCAGCCACACATACAAGGCAGCGTTCAGTGTCGCAGTGCGCTCATCTCTCACAAGTGTTGCAATGCGCTCATCTCTCACAAGTGTCGCAATGCGCTCATCTCTCACAAGTGTCGCAATGCGCTCATCTCTCACAAGTGTCGCAATGCGCTCATCTCTCACAAGTGTCGCAATGCGCTCATCTCTCACAAGTGTCGCAATGCGCTCATCTCTCACAAGTGTCGCAATGCGCTCATCTCTCACAAGTGTCGCAATGCGCTCATCTCTCACAAGTGTCGCAATGCGCTCATCTCTCACAAGTGTCGCAGTGCGCTCATCTCTCACAAGTGTCGCAATGCGCTCAGGTGTCTCACAAGTGGGGCACTCAAACATTCCTAGCTCTCTCCTAACCCAGCACTCCCCTATTCTCCTCCCCCATTCTCATATATCCCACTGTTGCCCCTCTAATACCAGACCTGGACATTCTGCAGGTGGCCAAGGGCAGTATGGGCCAGCCCAAATACCACGTGCAACTCAATCTCTGGGCCATCATGAAGGTGAAAATAGGCTCCTGCATGTGCATACATCCACGCGTGCGAGCATGCATTTATGCGTGCGTACATACTTCGTTGGATGCTATCAGGCGTGCATATGTCCATACTATACATCTTTTCTCAGCTTCCACCCATGTTGGCACGCACAATTAGCTGTATTTGTTTCTCACAAGTGCCCTCCTTTCACCTCCCACCAGGCGCCACTCCTGCCTGAGTGCCATCTCTCTGCTGCATGGGAGCCAGCCATGACCATCCTCAGCACCGACGAGGCCATTGCGCTCAACCAAGGTATGCACCCCAGGTGCAAGGTCCTCAACTCATCCATGTATAACCTCGACTAAAAGGTCGCTCTGCTGCATGGGAGCCAGCCATGACCATCCTCAGCACCGACGAGGCCATTGCGCTCAACCAAGGTATGCACCCCAGGTGCAAGGTCCTCAACTCATCCATGTATAACCTCGACTAAAAGGTCGCTCTGCTGCATGGGAGCCAGCCATGACCATCCTCAGCACCGACGAGGCCATCGCTCTCAACCAGGGTACGCACGCAACCCAAGCAGGCTAGATGGTATTGCTAGCAGTGATGGTGCATTCCCTCTGCTGCATGGAAACCATCCATGAGCATTTGAGCACCGACAAGGCCATCGCTCTCAACCAAGGTGTGCACCCAAGCAGACTTGGCGTTGTCGGTATCAGCTCATGCAGATGTATAATGTATGGTTCATAGTGATGTGGTTTCGTCACCTGTGGGATACTGCTACTGCTGATGGCATGGGTTGTGAGAAATTCCTGTTGACAGTCTAGCTCTTGATTGCATGTGAGCTGCCTGAGTATTGCTGACACATGCTGTATTGTTAATGGTGCAGATTCATTGGGAATGCAGGCGCAGGAGGTGCAGCTGTCAAAGAAATCTTCAGTGAAAGTGAGAACATTGAATTCTTCCCTGGATGCTATGCCTTGCATTAACATTCATTTTAATGCTCTTGCATATTGCAACAATTCACTTCAAATGCCTTGGTATCACAATCCTGATTTCTGTTATGTGCTACCTGTTCCCGAACCTGCAGGTCTGGGTGGGATCTCTATCTGAGGGTCGGAAAGTGGTGGCATTGGTGAACCGTGGTGTGAGGAGCGCGAATGTGACCGTCAGTTGGGAAGAAATTGGGCTTAATCCGGAGCAGCATATTCATGCACGAGATTTGTGGAAGGTATGTGTCTCAACACGATGTCATTTATTCCCTGCATCCCCTTCTCACCTACGTTCTTTCTTTCTGTTTTTTTTCTTTCTTTCTTTCTGGTATTTTTTCTTTCTATCTTCCTTTTCTTGTTTTTTCCCCCTCATTTCTTCCACCTCTGTACCCCTCACTCCAAATACATTCATGCAAGCACGCACGTGCATGCAAGCACATGCTACGCTTACACATAACAATTCAGCACAGAATGTTTTCTAAAGGTATGCTTTCCGTCGTGTTATATATGTAATGCAGGACTACACCATGAACTCTGCCAACTCTAAAGACCTGAACGCCCAGGTTGGAAGCCACGGTGTGAGATTGTTTGTTCTCTGGCCTGTAACAGATGCCAGTATGGATTAAATGAAAAATAATTGGAGCAGAAAGGGCCGATGTAGCATTGTGTAATGTAGAACATCATAGGGATGTTTCTCCTCTCCCAATGATGCGTAAGGTTGACACTACACCAAACGATGTCTTTGTGTGTGTCAGCATATTGCAATAAAAGTGCATATCCATGTGCACTTGCTGAAGTGCCTGACTGTTTTCTGTTAGTAAATTATCATACCATAGTCACCTGTTTTCTCTCCCAACTTTTCAGCCTTCTTGTTCGTTACACCGAGTCTCGCATACCGATGTCTTTAAATCCAGGGCCCAGTTCGGTAGGCATTAAAAAAAGGGCCTCGGCGGATGGGCTACAGTAAACCGATCACCCTGGAACCTTCTTTGATAAGCGCGTGAAGGGTTATCTTGGCTCGATATAAGCGGATCATCGCCGAGCCAGACAATAATGGAATGCCTCCCGAACACCCTTTTTTTTGCAGTCGTTTTCAACTGCCCGAATTTTCCACGAACCCAGTTTCTCTGGCAAAGTGCCCATTTTCTGATCCGTCGCACCATGCGGCCTCGAGGCCCCGCACCATGCGGGGTATCAGTGATTCGGGGCAATCAAAAGTGACTGGTCAAATATGCCAGCCAATCACATGAGGACGCGATCCATCAAGGCAACTTTCGAACACCTTCTGCGAAACCCGGAATCTCGGTTGATGCCATCAATCTACACCCAATTAATGCCAACCGAACACTCATACCATTTTTCCGAAGGTGCACTGCAGCTACAGACCAGTTTCGAAGTTGTTTCTGGAAATGCCCAAGCGCCATTTTTTGGGGGCCCGTTAAAAATGCCCATAATGGCGAAAATGGCCATAATGCCTACCGAACTGGGCCCAGATACTCGAGGGAACGGTAAGGTGGTGATCGGTGGTCTGGAAGGATTTGCCTCCCTCCATACTACATCCTCGATCACGGAGCTGAAGCCAAGCCACTCTGCGCCGCTTTGTATTCCTGTAACACCGTAATATACCTACGCCCACCCTGGATTCATCTGACACACAAATTCCCGAGCACACGAACGCAGACCTGCAGGCCGTTTCTTCTTCATCAACTTCCCATTCTCGAAAGCTCCAAGTTCTACAGGGGGCCCTTGGTCAGTTGTTTTCTTTCAGGGAGCTCTAGCGTTCTGGCTGGGAACTTGCCGTCCTTCCTTTCGTTCCTCTTCCTCCTCTCTTGCACCAAGCTACAGTGCTTCCCACGCTTTTTCCCTCGTTCCTTCCTTCCAAGGCTCCGTCCATAGAATGAAATTCCCATACTACGATCACGCGTGCTTGAAGTCAATGCACAGTCCCGTGACTTACCGGCCGACGGATTCTCGAGAATTAGGTACAGTAACAATAAACCGTACATGTCCGGTGTTGTCAATGGTTGTCAATGGCTGTCAATCAGTCAACGACTGACAATCTGACATGACACCCACACCTCCTAGTCAGTCCGGGAGATGAGCATTACCCTTGACATGATGACACCCACACTTCCTACAGCCAGTCCTTGACTGTCTGACTACCATTGTCAGCATATAAACATCGGACGTCAACAGATGGACATCGGACGTCAATCCGACGACCATTGACAGAATGATCTTACATCGGAAACTCGAATAATCTGTGATTAGCTTTTGTAAACTTTTGATTCTTTCATCATGTGTGATCATAGTGTAATCTTTCGAGCTTATCGCGATCATGAAACCTAGAGCTGTGGATCTACGCGCGACTGCAGCCTCCACCATTCCTTGGCGACGACAATGCATCCGCCTTTGAGGCGCCTCGTTATTATACATCTCTCGTAAGCGCGACTGCATGGTCCCTACCCGCTGCCTGGCGACGAGACGACAATGCAGCCGCTGCTAGGTGCTGCTCGGTTCGAGACGGTGGGGGGAAAAGATTGGACGTGCGGGGAACAGCGAATGCTGGGTGCAAAGCAGCGTATGGGTGCGGAGTTGAAGCTGACGGATGCGGAGCAGCAACGTGGTAGTACGTTGGGTGCGACGCTGCAGCGTAGTACTGCGGTTGCACGGAGACAGCATCATAATATGACCGTTGAGAAGTCTCAAACGACTCTTAGAAAGAGGCGATGGAAAGAGCCGCTGGCTTCTGAGACGTCTCGAAAGGCGAGGTGGTGGAGGAGATGGAGAGAGCATCATCGTAATGTGACCGTTGAGAGACAACCGGTGACCGCCGAGACGCCTCAAAATGCTCTTAGAAAGAGGCGATGGATTGAGCCTGTGGCTTCTGAGACGCCTCGAAAGACGAGGCGACAGAGGAGGTGGAGACAGCATGCGGTCGCTTACAGCCTCTTGCTCGCCCTTGCCTTTGTGCGTCCGCTGATTCCACACACAGGTGGCTTTTATTTTAGCTGCGAACCGAGTTTAGGACCATCGCAAGTCCATGAAAATCACTTTGCATTCGCCTCTCGCCGTTTTTGGTCCAACCCTCAAACGCATTTGCATCGCTCGCGTTCTTTGAAATTCCTTCCGGCTCCAGACCCTTCAAAATAAGTCTCTGGTGGGGCGGTTAAGAGGTACCCAAGGTTAGTTCATCGCATCTGCAGCCTCGTATGCTCGAGCTCGCCTTTCGTGAGTCCTGTTCCATACATAGGCTCGGCATTTTACATAAACAAGTCTTAACTTTAAGTGCGGCCTTAGCCAGTCACGACCATGAAACGTCTCAGACAGAGTACGATGAAACCTCTCAGACAGAGTACGATGAAACGTCTCAGACAGAGTACGATGAAACGTCTCAGACAGAGTACGATGAAACGTCTAAGACAGAGTACGATGAAACGACTCAGACAGAGTACGATGAAACGTCTCAGACAGAGTACGATGAAACGTCTCAGACAGAGTACGATGAAACGTCTCAGACAGAGTATGATGAAATGTCTCAGACAGAGTACGATGAAACGGCTCAGACAGAGTGCGATGAAACGTCTCAGACAGAGTATAATGAAACGTCTCAGACAGAGTACGATGAAACGTCTCAGACAGAGTGCGATGAAACGGCTCAGACAGAATGTGAAACGTCTCAGACTGAGAATCGGGGTATTTTCAGTGAGTCCTGTTCTGAGTGCAACGCGTAGCAACACGAAACACACTTAGCTAAGTGATCTGGTCTCGGTTGACTTAACTGCTCCGGACTGGCTTAGAATGCTCCGGGCTGACTCAATTCCCGGGGGCTGACGCGAGATCAACCAAGTGCTCCGGAGGAATCACTTTTGAGAATTATCAAGAGGAGATCCGTGCTTCAAGATGCTTTGGGTTGACTTAAAAGCTCCTGGTTGACTTTAATCCGTGATAGTCTTGTTCTGCGGATCATTGAACTACGCTTCACTTCTCTTGAGCCTCCTCAAAAGTCAAAACTGTTGAGGCACTTCAAAAAGTAAGACTCAAAAGTCACCTTCTGAGGCACTTCAAAACGTAAGACTCAAATGCTCCGAGGTGACTTCTGAGTCGACCCGAAAAATGAATACTCAAATCCTCCATGGAAGTCTTGTTCTGCGGATGAGTGAACTGTGCTTCAGTTCATGATACAAGTCATGTTAGAAAGTGGCAAATCGCCTTCCCCATTCTTCAGATCACTCAGTCGACCTCTCCCTTGTCCTTCGTCTCACCCATTCATGCCCCCCTCTCACCCATTCTTGCTCCCTCTCAACCATTCATGCTCCCTCTCACCCACTCACGCTCCCTCTCACCCATTCATTCACCCTCTCACCCATTCATGCTCCCTCTCACCCATTCATGCTCCCTCCCCTCTCACCCATTCATCCGTTAAACCACCACCACCCGTTCCTTTCTACCCCATCCCCTCTTCCCCTGGTTCTGCCCGTCCCACCTTCTTCCCTCCTCCCTTTCTTCCCTTGTCACCTCCTCCTCCTCCTCGTCTCCCCTCTTCCCCTTCTCCCCTTGTCCCCTTCCCACCTTCCTCCGTTCTCCCCTTCCCCCTTTCCCCCATTCCGCCTTCCCCCACCCCTTCCCCCATTCCCCCTCCCCTTCCGCCTTTCCCCTCCCTTTCCGCCTTCCCCTCCCCTTCCGTCTTCCCCCTGCCACCAGCCCCCATCGTCCGCCTTCCCCCTTGCGCCCTTACTCGATGTCTCTCCTTCTCAGACGCTCTCTGCGGCACCTTGCCCACTGACTATGCCGCTCTGCACCCTTTTTTCCCCTTTCCCCCTCCCCACACCCCCTCCCCATTCCCCCTCCCCTTTCCCCCTCCCCCCAGCTTCCACCCCCCATGCGTGCGTCCGCCTCCCCCCTCGCGCCCTTCCCCGACGTCGCCTTCGCAGACGCCCTTTGTGTGTGGCACCTGGCCCACTCACTATGCCGCTCTGCACCTTCTTTCCCCCTCCCTTCCTCCGTCCCCGCCCCCTCCCCATCCCCTTCCCCTTGCCACCAGCTCTCTTCCTTCAAGCGTGCGTCCGCCTCCCCCCTCGCGCCCTTTCTCGACTTCACCTTCTCGGACGCTCTCTGTGGGACGTGGGCGACTGACTACGCCGCTCTGCACGCTCGCATCCGCGAAACTGCCCGCTCCCACGCCCCCACCCTCGCTCAGACCGCTGCCGCTGCTGCCAACGCTGCTGCCGCCGCCGCCGCCGCTGCTGGTGGTGCTGCAGCAACCGCACTACCACCACCACCGCCACCACTGTCACCATCACCATTACCACCAGCACCCCCGTCCGTCCCTCCTCCATCCCCTCCTCCATCCCCTCCGCC
The DNA here is from genome assembly GCA_947471745.1 of Closterium sp. Naga37s-1. Lineage (NCBI taxonomy): Eukaryota > Viridiplantae > Streptophyta > Zygnematophyceae > Desmidiales > Closteriaceae > Closterium > Closterium sp. Naga37s-1. The sequence continues at coordinate 3,891,090 of CANJKZ010000024.1, forward strand.
CCCAGCCGCATACCCCCAGCCCCGTTTAGACCCATCCATCCGCTTCCTAACCTTTGAATGGCTTGACGAGCCTGGAGGCTTGGGGGATTATATCACCGGGCTTGCCACCGCGTTTGCCTGCGCGCTCCTCACGCGCCGAGCCTTCATCGTCCGGCACCCGTACCTCCCGCTTGCGTTCGCGCCGAACCTCGTTGATTGGTCGTTCTCGCCGGACGTGCCGTATGAGCCGGCTCGGCGGCTGACGGTCGATGAAGTGTTGGCGAGAGTGGGAGAGAAGGGAGGAGAAGGAGGAGGCGGAGGGAGAGGAGGAGGAGGGAAGGGGGAGTTGGTGCAGGAGGGGGAGGTGGTGATAGTGAATCTGAGGAACCGGTTTGTGGAACCAGAGGAGTTCTTTGCGGTGCTGGATAAGGCGATGAACGTCCGCGTGTCGTGGAACAAAGGGCTGCTCATTTCATGTACCTGCTCGCACAGGTGAGGGGGAGTGGAGTGGTGGAGTGGTGGAAAGAGGTGAGTGTTGAAACAATTCTGAAGCGTCTTTGGGGGCTGGCTGGATAGGGCAATGAACATCCGAGTGTTGTGGAGTGGAACAGAGGGCTGCTCACGTACCTGCTCGCACAGGTGGGTTTGTGGAGTGGTGGATCGCCCAGGTGAGGGGTTGTGGAGTGATTCGCCCAGGTGAGGGGTTGTGGAGTGGTGGTGTGGAGGAAAGGGGTAATTTCGGAATGATTTAAAGAGAAAGAGAACTCTTAGACCCGAAATCCTAAACCCTAAACCACTAAATCATAACTCCCAAATGCATCACATGCACACTCCCTCATCTTCTTTATTGTCCTCTCCTCTCCACCTCACCTCACCTCCTTACCCACAGGCGGTGGGGAAGAGATGGGCGGGTAGCCTTTTGAGGCGCCTCGAAAGTCCCTTCCCTTATATGCATCACATGCACGCTCCCTCATCTTTCTTATCGTCCTCTCCACCTCACCTCCTTACCCACAGGCGGTGGGGAAGAGATGGACGGCCAGCCTGCACTGCACGCCAGGGACACTTGCCCTCCCTGCCTGTTGTGTTCATGTGCTCATATGTAACCTGTGTGCTTTTGTGCTCCTGTGCTCTCGAACCCACCTCTCACCCTGTTGCCCACAGGCGGTGGGGAAGAAATGGACTGCCAGTCTGCACGCCATGGGCATACGCCCTCCCTACGAATTGCGCTCATGTTTAAGTGTAGTTATGTGTTTATGTGCTCTTTACCTCATCTAATTGCCCACAGGCGGTGGGGAAGAAATGGACTGCCAGTCTGCACGCTTTAGGCATACGCCCTCCCTACGCCTTTGGCTGCATACTTCGCTTCCTCCTAAAGTACGTTCCTATCATATCTTCACACGGTGTTATAGTAGCTCCCTCACATGCGGCCTCCCTCACTCACATGCGCCCTCCCTCGCATGCGCCCTCCCTCGCATGCGCCCTCCCTCGCATGCGCCCTCCCTCGCATACGCCTCCTTCCTACGCCTTATCATCAGCTAACTATGATTTTATTGTCGCTCGTATTCTGCTCACACCGCCACCCCTCCAGTCTCCTCTAGTCATAGCTCTAGTATATGGTGCTATTTAATCTACTTTTTAGTCCCCACCCCAACCCCCGTTCCCCCTACTTCCCGCCACCAGACCACAGGCAGACGTCAATTCAAAAGTACTCAAACGTACTCAAAAGCAAAATTTACAAGACATGCACCACCCCCTGCTTTCGTTGTGTTCAGTCCAATCGACCGAACATACGAATGTCCCAACTCGGCCCCTTCCCACCCCTCTCCACCCCTATCCCTCCTTGCCATCTTCCCTCCCCCCCCCTCCCCCCCCCTTTTCCTCCACCAGACCACAGCCAGAGGGCATATCAAAACGTCAAGCCATGTACCACCCCCTGCTTTCCTTTGTCTTCACTCGGTCGACCAGAAACACTCATGCCCTTCCGACCCCCCTTTTCCCCACCATCCCCCCCACCAGGCCACAGCCAGTAGCCAAACTTTTGAAACGTTTCAAAAGGCCTCAGCCAGTAGGCAGAATCGAACGTTCAAGCCATGTACCGTCAACTGCTCTCCTTTGTGTTCACTCCACCAAAAGCACTCATGCCCTCCTTCCCGTTCCCCCCTTCCTCCTCCTCCCCCCACCAGGCCACAGCCTGAAGTCATATCAAAATTGCAAGCCATGTACCATCAGCTCCTAGCACCTCTCACCTCCTCCTCCTCCTCTCACCTCCTCCTCCTCTCCCTCCGCCCCCCTCCAGCATCTCACCACTGGCCACTCACGCACCTCTCATCTATCCTCTCACGCCTCTCATATCCGTATCCGTATATGGGTTTTCACATGGGTCTTCCCATGGGCTCCCGGGCCATAGGGTGGCGGTGGTGGGGATACACACCGGACAAGTCCGGTCAATGAAAAACCCTCATGCCCTCCCCACTTCCCCAACCCCCTTCCTCTCCATCCCCCCCACCAGGCCGCAACCAGAAGTGATCTCAAAACTCCAAGCCATGTATCATCAACTCCTCGCGCCTCTCACCTCCTCCTTCTCCTCCTCCTCCTCTCCCTCCGGCCCCCTCCAGCATCTCACCACTGGCCACTCACGCACCTCCCTTCTATCCTCTCATGCCTCTCATGGGTTCTCGCATGGGTCTTCCCATGGCCTTTCGGGTCATAGGGTGGCGGTGGTGGAAATACACATGAGAGCCCCGGACAAGTTTGGTTAATAAAAAACCATCATTCCCTCCCCACTCCCCCAACCCCCTTCCTATCCATCCCCCCCACCAGGCCCCAACCAGAAGTCATTTCAAAACTCCAAGCCATGTATCATCAGCTGCTCGCGCCTCTCGCCTCCTCCTCCTCCTCCTCCTCCTCCTCTCCCTCCACCCCCCTCCAGCATCTCATCACTGGCCACTCACGCACCTCCCATCTATCCTCTCATGGGCATTCACATGGGGCGTCACATGGAGGTTCGGGCCATAGGGTGGCGGTGGTGGGGATACACATGAGAGCACCGGATAAGTTCGTGTGGCAGGGGCAGCAGGGGTTTGGAGATCCCAAGGCTATGAGTGAGGCGGATAAGGAAAAGCTCATGGCGTGGGCTGAAGACTATATTGCATGTGCCCAGGTGGGTGGGTGAGGGAGGGAATTAAGGGGGTTGGTAGGGTGGGGTTTCGCTGTCTGAATAGGTGCGGTTGCGCGTTGCATGTGTACTAAGTGGTTTGGAGATTCCAAGGCTATGAATGAGACGGATAAGGAAAAGCTCATGGCGTGGGCTGAAGACTACATTGCATGTGCCCAGGTGGGTTGGTGGGGGGAGGGAATTAAAGATTGGTACGGTGGGGTTTCGTTGTTTCAATAGGTGCTGTTGCTCGTCACATGTTTGAGAAGAGGTTTGGAGTGTCAGAACTTAAGCTTAGAACTGATACATTAGTAGTGAGCTCAAAGCTCTTTAAGTACATCAGAAGTGAGCAAGGTATGGATGATGAGGGAATCAGGGGCAATCCTAGGGAATCAGGGGTAATCCCAAGGCAATCTCCAATTGGTGGGTTGGAGATTGCTTGGAGATTACATTTGGGTTTGGTTGGGATGTGGGTGTACACCCAACCAAACACAAAGTGCAAACTACACTAAACTAGGATATAAAAGTACAAGTACAAAATGTGAGATTGAGGGCTAACACCAACATGGAGATCCCAAGGCTATGAGTGAGGCGGATAAGGAAAAGCTCATTGCGTGGGCTGACGACTATATTGCATGTGCCCAGGTGGGTGGGTGGGGGAGGGATTAGGTTCTGTGGGGTTACTCGGTTCGAATTTGCATGATTGCTAGTGTGAGAAGGAAATCGGAGATCCCAATGCGATGAGCGAGGCGGATAAGGAAAAGCTCATGGCGTGGGCTGAGGACTACATTGTATGTGCCCAGGTGGGTGGGTGGGGGAGGGATCAAAGCCTTGTGTGGTTCCACTGTTTGAATAGGCATTGTTGCGTGTGTGAGAAGGGGGTTTCGGAGATCCGATGGCTATGAGTGAGACGGATAAGGGCAAGCTTATGGCGTGGGCTGAGGACTATTTTGCATGTGCCCAGGTGGGTGGGGGGAGGGGTTAGACTTTTTGTGGTTACCCTGTTTGAGTTAGCAAGCTTATGGTGTGGGCTGAAGACTACATTGCATGTGCCCAGGTGGGTGAAGTTTGAGGCGTCTCAAAACTCAATTTGATATCCCAAGGCTATGAGTGAGACGGGGAGGGTCACACTTATGGCGTGGGCTGAAACTCATGGCATGGGATAATTGCGACATTGAGGGCGACATTGCATGTGCCGAGGTGGGTGGGCTTTAAGACATCTCAAGAGCTCATGGCGTGGGATAAGGACGACAGTGAGGGCGACATTGCATGTGCCGAGGGTGTTCACCGGGACTAGAGTTTGGTGTCTGATTGTTTGGATAGTCATGTTTGCATGTGCCCAGGTGGCTCACAGTTTGAATTACTGGGACATCTCAAAACGTGAAGAGGTGGGTGTCGAAAGGGCTTTTCGTATCATTTACGACTGTGTGTGCTCAAAGTGACCTGCCTTCTCTTCATATCACTTCCTGTTTTTCCACTCTTCTCCTCTATCCCATGCCTCTCTCTACCGTCCCCTTCACTTTTACTGTCCTTCCTTTTTTTTCCTGCGCCCCTGTTTTCTGCCCTTTACAAGCTGGAGGTATGGTGGATGACTGCTCCCACCATTGTTCGCTGGAGGCCCCGTGGGTGCCCGCTCGAGTTGACGCTAAATACACCTTCCTTGTGCCCCCCAAGCTCGCTGCATCGTGCTCCTATAGAAGCTGGAGGCGTGGTGGATGCCCACTCCCACCATGTGTGTTGCGAGTCGACTCTAAACACACCTTTCTCCCTGCACTGCTTCCCCTGCATCGTGCTCTCTTTCCTGCAGACGCTGGAGGCATGGTGGATGTCCGCTCCCACCGTGTGTGTATTTCTGTCAACTCTAAACAAACGTTCCTTGTGCCCTCAATGTCTCCCTGCACCGCTTCCCCGTGCATCGTACTCCCTATCTGCAGAAGCTGGAGGCATGGTGGATGCCCGCTCCCACCATGGTTCGCTGGCTTGTCATCAGCAACTCTCACGAGCTCAAGACAGCCCTTCGACTCAAGTACCCGGACAAGGTGTGTGCTCCTTCCCTCTTACGAGTCAAGTCGAAGGTTTCAGGTGACTTTTGAGTCAGCCTCTGGTTCAACTCTCACGAGCTCAAGACGGCCCTTAGACTCAAGTACCCGGACAAGGTGTGTGCTTTTCTATCTCCTTTTGAGTCGACTCAAGAGTCAAATCTTATGAGCTCAAGTTAGGATTCCGGCTCAAATACCCTCACAATGTCAGCGCTTTTTCCCTCTATTTTGAGTGGGTACAGTTTTTTTAGGTGACTCAAAAAGTCGACCCGAACATTTCTTAGGTCAGCAGTGCACCCTTCAGCTAAAAAAACTCTCTGTCCCATGCAGACTCGTGCCTTCCTATTGTCATCATCCTGCTTGGTTGTGTGACAGGTTGTGGGTTCATGCAACCACCTGCCATGCTTCTAAGCTCCACAACATACCTTTTTCCAAATGCCTCCTTATGATCATCCCCGTTATTGGCAGGTGGTGATTTCTGACATCGTCCCTCTACATGCCAACATTCTGACACCCACTGCTGATACCAATTCCACCTCGCCATCCTCGTCAGCACAATCTACCAAGGCAAAGGGAGCATCGACATACATTGATATTGTCGTGGATTGGCTGCTTCTAGCGTCAACCGATGTTCTTGTGTTGTCTCACTCAGGGTTTTCCCATTCCGCAGCATTCTTCTCGCAACGCCTAACGTCTACTTATGTCCCGAAACATTGCAACCCAGAAATTCCTGTAGATACGCGAGCTATTGGACGAATCTGGAGTGGAATTTGAAACCTCCTTATATGTGTTCAACCTTGGTTCATAGCCTGGTCAACTAGATGCTCAACATTCGATAGACACGTATGGTGCAGTATTATGTTTTTTTTTTGTGACACTTCACACATCCGATCTCATTGCCCATCTCTGAGTCCAGAGAATTAGAGGCTGTAGAGAATCTATATACAAATTCGTGAACATAAAGGTTAGATATCTATGATCGATACACTGTTATTATGGCTGAAATACTGTTTGTCTGAAATCAAAGCACGGTCCCTGCCACGCTAAACGTGACTAGGAATCGCCCACGTCCTAGTCAGGGGGGATCCACATGTGGAGGTTGTCCAAACAGACCGCAACAGCATCGCTAATCCACGCGTGCGAAGGGCCAATGCGTCGACTGCCTAGTCATCCCCTCGCTGGCAGATGCAAATCACCTGTATATCTCGGGCGTGCCACGCCAGAGCTCTACTCGCATGACTCAGTTTTTTCAGCAGAGCTGGACTTTCAGCTGTGTCACCGAGTCGCGGGGCCCTCAAAATCAGTGCATTTGATCCCATACAGCGCATCACCGACTCATCGACTCATCATCCGCCTTCTCCTAGGATGATGCATCTGTACGTGCCAGACGAGACGCGCGTCTTTCTATTGGCTGCAAGCGAGTCAGGATGGCAAATGCGTGGCAATCCAACTTCTCCTGATGCTCCTACGAGTCTACGACGTCTTCCCCGGACCCCGAGCACTCTTTCCAGGCATCATTAGTTCTCCTCTTGGCCTCTCGTGACACAAAGCAAACACGGTGCACCCTACTTGTGTCATTAAGCAGCAGCTACGATCGTGTCACGTCAGCATTCTGCCCCTATCTCCATATCTAACCGTCAAAAGTTTAGATCATGTAGCTTGATTTTGGAAAGAACACGCCCTCACCTCAACCTCCTCTCCCTCCACCCTCCTCTGCGCCATCCATCCATTCGTCCCCTCGTTCTTGCTCCAGCACACAGGGGGAAGAGTCTGCAATGATTGACCCTCGTCTCCACAGAATGATCTCGCTGACTCGTCTGGGCCGAATGACACGCGCTTCGGTGTTCTCGGCTCACTCTGGTCGAGTCTCCTAGTAACGAGCGGTATCTTCGCGTCACTTATATTCCTTTGTTTTTGTCAATCATCCACAAACGGCTTTCCAGTGCTTCTTTCAACAGCCTTTGATACCCCAGCGTTCAGCTGGAAACGGAGGTTCACATTCAGTCAAGCTGAGAAATCATTTCAGCTTTTGCTACCTGCCATTGCTCTGCTCGCATCAGAACGGCCTTTCTGTTCGTTCCGAGCAAGCGAAGCCAGCTGGATCCCAGGCTCTGACGCAACGTCAGGCTTCATCCGAGCCTCCCGGTTGCCCCGTCGCACCGTCGTAACGTATCCCACGTGAAAACCCATCCGAAGTCAATTTCAAATCCTACCAACATGTTTACCATCTTCCACAAGGGTGTGGCTCCCAGCCAACCCGAGCTTCAGTGCGCTCTTGCGGACGCAGCAGACCCGGGTAACGTTCACTCGGGAGGTGCCGCTGTCGGAGATTTCCTGAAGAACAATTCTTCGGCTACAGTGCTGCACATCGATGACAACCTCGAGATTGCCTTTACAGGGGACAATGGCAGGTAATAACAACGTTGTTTCTTGTGAATACCCTCGAGGCCGTTGCATCTATCCAGCACTGCGATTTGACATGCATTCGTTAACTTCTGTTTTCGCAACGTCGTTCTTTGCCTGACTTGGCCAGCATGAACTAATTCTGTTCTATACTACTCATGTTCTGCCTTCAGACAATTTGCCTCGTGCGACGACATTTTCTGCACCTTCGTCGGCAACCTCGAGAACCTCCCGCAAATGCGGGTAGCGTACGGTCTCACCCGGTACCGGATCTGCGAGGCCGCGTTCGTGATCGAGGTGTACAAGACGCTGCGTGACAGAGCTCCGTGCACAGTGGAACACGCCCTTTCAGAGTTCCGGGGTCCGTTTTCGTTCGTGCTGTACGACCAGAAGCAGAAGAAGGTGTTTGTCGCTCAGGACGCGTATGGGAAGCGACCGCTGTACTGGGGACTGTGCAAGGACTCGGTTCTGGCGATTTCGGACAAGTGCGACACGCTCCGGAAGAACTGTGGACGCTCCTTCGCTCCCTTCCCCAAGGGTACGAAATCGTAATTTCGCCATCCCGTCGCTGGTCATTGCGGATGTTTTTCTCATTTTCACCCCCCTTGAACGCAGTGTCGCTTCGCATCTTATCGCCTTTTCACTCGTGCGGGTCAACTTCTAACCAAATAATTTTCGACTCTTTTCACGTGCAGGATGCTACTTCTCCACGGCAGCGGGACTGAACAGCTACGAGCACCCTGATCGCATGCTCAAGGCCGTGCCGCACATCGACAGCCAGGGCCAGCTTTGCGGCTCCACCTTCGTCGTGGATCAGAAGATGCGCTTCAGACAAATGTCGCAAGTGGGGAGCGAGTGCGATCTGACAGCCATCTAGTTTCCGAGTTTTAATTTAGGCGTGATTCCAGGCTGGAACGCTGGATATATATTTTCAATGGTAGAGCGATGGTTGAAACCCATCCCCTGGGGGGATGGGGGTTGCTGGGTGTTTATGGGCTTTCTTTCTGGTGTGCGATTTTCATGGAGGCTTGTCTCCTTTGCAGCGCACCGTGTAAATCTGCTTTGTTTATGTGATAAGTGTGCATATCTGCTGCTTTATGAGCATATCAAGATATTCCATTTCAACATTATACTGGGTTCAACTGGCCACAGCCTGAGATGGCCGTGTGCGAGCTGTCGTGCTTGAAAGAGTTATCGAGGGAGCACCCTGTGGCATTGGAGGATGCGAGCTCTGAGCTATCAAGGGAGCGCTATGTGGACTGTCCGCACCGTAGGGAACAAAAGCTCGATCATTCGTTTATGCCATATTGAAAACGTACACCTTGAAGCACAGGTACTTTACACAAGTACTACGAGTGGAGGGTGAATACTTTACAAGCAGGGTGCTCAAGGAGAATCATATGAAAGTGAGTCCCATTGAAGCACTTCCAGATCCACCCTAAATGACAAGCATACTAAAGTGCCATACTGAGCCACTGACTAAAACCATAGTCCTGCTGTATGTATGATCAGCGGGTCCATTCAGCAAGCTTTGTTGACATTGATCGAAACTACAGTAACCTGCCAAGGCTCCCAGTGCAGCAGCCAAAAATGCTGTAGCAAACCATTCACTCACTTCTGTAACAGCTTCTCCCACACCCAAGCTAAATCAGGAAGAAAACAGTAAATGCTTCAAAAGTTATTGCACCATCTAACCCCTCAAGAATGTAACATACGGTAAATCATAAATTGCACTGGGGGGGAAGCGAGGGTCAAGGGAGGAGCGGTAAGGGGGCGTGGAAGTGTAGACTGAACCACACATGTCTGCCTGCCAGCCCAATGAACAAATTCTCAACAAAGAACGAGCCGCTCTGCTAAAGCCTTCTTGATGCACTTGCATCGTGAGCCAAGCCAACCCTTGTAACCATTTCAACCAAACTCTGAAGATGCAGTTGCGGTGCGGTGGTGGCACTGGCAGTGGCACCTGCTGCTCAGGAGGTAGACCAGTCATTCCTGCTAACCAATTCCTATCGCATGCTGATCTGTCAAGATTCTGTAACCAAGGTCGGCTGGTAACCTCTGGTAACCGCGCGTCATCTAGAGTCTTGACCGACACGCTGGGGTCAGCTGGTGTTGGCGCGAATCCACGGGTGATCTGGCACGATTGGAGGGGGTGCCAGTGGGGGGTGGTGACAGTGAGGGATGGTGACAGTGAGGGGTGGTGACAGTGAGGGGTGGTGACATTTAAAGCCTTTGTTGAGAGGCTGGGGTCAGCTGGTGTTGGCGCGGATCCACGGGTGATCTGGATGGATTGGAGGGGGTGCCAGTGGGGGGTGGTGACATTGGGGGATGGTAACAAATACGTTTGAGTCGACTCAAAAGTCACCTCGAGTCTTCGTTGAGAGGCTGCGGTCAGCTGGTGTTGGCGCGAATCCACGGGTGATCTGGACGGATTGGTGCGATGGGTGAGGGTTGAGGAGTGGTGACAGTGGGGGTGGGGTGGGGGGTGGTAGAAATGACTTTTGGGTCGTCTCAAAAGTCAACTCAAGTCTTGACCGAGAGGCTGGGGTCAGCTGGTGTTGGCGCGAATCCACGGGTGATCTGGACGGATTGGTGGGATGGTGACGGTGGGGGATGGTGACGGTGGGGGATGGTGACGGTGGGGGATGGTGACGGTGGGGGATGGTGACGGTGGGGGATGGTGACGGTGGGGGATGGTGACAATAAGGGATAGTGCCATTGGGGGATGGTGACAATGATGGGTGGTGACATTGAGGGGTAGTGACAATGAGGGGTGGTGACAGTGGGGGATGGTGACAATGGGAGATGGTGACAATGAGGGATGGTGACAATGGAATGAGCATTGAAAATTTTTGTCACTCAATCAGATGGGCAATTAATCAATCTATTGAATATCCAGTCATTGATGTGGACATTCTGGCAATAAAATAAATAAGCATGCATTTATGCAAAAAAACATATTGCAAGCGAAACAAACACTAATGCATTGAACAAAAAAAAAAAACGATTGAACACCCAACGATTGAAACGAACTGTCGGTCACTGAAACATACATTTCCTCACAACGTAAAACCCCAGACGTACCAAGAATCTCTTCCGCACTGATCCTCTTCTTGGGGTTCCGCGTGAGCATCCTGACCACAAGATCCTTGGCCTCGTCCGAGATCGACGGCCACGGAGGCCTGACGAGGTTCAGCGTGGCCTGCTTGATGGCCTCAAAGATGGCATCGTTGGTGGTGCCCCAGAAGGGCGGCAGGCCGCACAGCAGGATGTACAGCACCACCCCCGCGCTCCAGATGTCCGCTTCAGGTCCGTATTTTTCGGCCAGCACCTCGGGAGCCAGGTAGTAGGGGCTGCCCGCCATGTCCGTGCACGGCTTGCCTGGGGAGGGGAGGGGTGGAGGGAGGGAGGAGAAGGGAGGGCAACAATGCATTCGGAAGCTGGCAGTGGTGGTGGTGGGGGTTGGATGAGGGAGAGGAAGGGAGGGCACAGCAGGATGTAGAGCACAACCCCTGCGCTCCAGATGTCCGCTTCAGGTCCGTATTTTTCGGCCAGCACCTCGGGAGCCAGGTAGTAGGGGCTGCCCGCCATGTCCGTGCACGGCTTGCCTGGGGAGGGGAGGGGTGGAGGGAGGGAGGAGAAGGGAGGGCAACGATGCATTCGGAAGCTGGCAGTGGTGGTGGTGGGGGTTGGATGAGGGAGAGGAAGGGAGGGCACAGCAGGATGTAGAGCACAACCCCTGCGCTCCAGATGTCAGCCTCTGGGCCGTATTTTTCCGCGAGGACCTCTGGGGCGAGATAGTAGGGGCTTCCTGCCATGTCCGTGCAGGGTTTGCCTGTTGAGGGGAGGAGGGGGGAGGGGAGGCAGGAGGGGTTTTCGGGTGGAGGCCTCACAAGGTGCCCCAGAAGGGCGGCAGGCCGCACAGCAGGATGTACAGCACCACGCCCGCACTCCAGATATCGGCCTCTGGGCCGTATTTTTCGGCGAGAACCTCTGGAGCGAGATAGTAGGGGCTTCCTGCCATGTCCGTGCAGTGCTTGCCTGTTGAGGGGAGGAGGGGGGAGGGGAGGCAGGAGGGGTTTTCGGGTGGAGGCCTCACAAGGTGCCCCAGAAGGGCGGCAGGCCGCACAGCAGGATGTACAGCACCACGCCCGCACTCCAGATATCGGCCTCTGGGCCGTATTTTTCGGCGAGAACCTCTGGAGCGGGATAGTAGGGGCTTCCTGCCATGTCCGTGCAGTGCTTGCCTGTTGAGGGGAGGAGGGGGGAGGGGAGGCAGGAGGGGTTTTCGGGTGGAGGCCTCACAAGGTGCCCCAGAAGGGCGGCAGGCCGCACAGCAGGATGTACAGCACCACGCCCGCACTCCAGATATCGGCCTCTGGGCCGTATTTTTCGGCGAGAACCTCTGGAGCGAGATAGTAGGGGCTTCCTGCCATGTCCGTGCAGTGCTTGCCTGTTGAGGGGAGGAGGGGGGAGGGGAGGCAGGAGGGGTTTTCGGGTGGAGGCCTCACAAGGTGCCCCAGAAGGGCGGCAGGCCGCACAGCAGGATGTACAGCACCACGCCCGCACTCCAGATATCGGCCTCTGGGCCGTATTTTTCGGCGAGAACCTCTGGAGCGAGATAGTAGGGGCTTCCTGCCATGTCCGTGCAGTGCTTGCCTGTTGAGGGGAGGAGGGGGGAGGGGAGGCAGGAGGGGTTTTCGGGTGGAGGCCTCACAAGGTGCCCCAGAAGGGCGGCAGGCCGCACAGCAGGATGTACAGCACCACGCCCGCACTCCAGATATCGGCCTCTGGGCCGTATTTTTCGGCGAGAACCTCTGGAGCGAGATAGTAGGGGCTTCCTGCCATGTCCGTGCAGTGCTTGCCTGTTGAGGGGAGGAGGGGGGAGGGGAGGCAGGAGGGGTTTTCGGGTGGAGGCCTCACAAGGTGCCCCAGAAGGGCGGCAGGCCGCACAGCAGGATGTACAGCACCACGCCCGCACTCCAGATATCGGCCTCTGGGCCGTATTTTTCGGCGAGAACCTCTGGAGCGAGATAGTAGGGGCTTCCTGCCATGTCCGTGCAGTGCTTGCCTGTTGAGGGGAGGAGGGGGGAGGGGAGGCAGGAGGGGTTTTCGGGTGGAGGCCTCACAAGGTGCCCCATAAGGGCGGCAGGCCGCACAGCAGGATGTAGAGCACCACCCCCGCACTCCAGATGTCCGCTTCAGGGCCGTATTTTTCGGCTAAAACTTCTGGGGCCAGGTAGTAGGGGCTGCCCGCCATGTCCGTGCACGGCTTGCCTGTTGGGTAAGGGGGGGTGGATGGGGGACACAGCATGACCACACGCACAGCACAGCAGGATGTAGAGCACCACCCCCGCGCTCCAAATATCCGCCTCCGGGCCGTACTTCTCTGCTAAAACTTCTGGCGCCAGGTAATACGGGCTGCCCGCCATGTCCGTACACGGCTTGCCTGTTGGGTGGTGGGGGTTGGAGGAGGGAGCACACAAGCATCACCGCCCGCACAGCAGGATGTAGAGCACCACCCCCGCGCTCCAGATATCGGCTTCAGGACCGTACTTCTCTGCGAGAACTTCTGGCGCCAGGTAGTAAGGACTGCCCGCCATGTCCGTGCACGGCTTGCCTGGGGGGGTGGGGGATGGGGGGGGGGGGGGGGGGGGGGGGGTGGGGGGCGGGGGCTGGCTCAAGAGAAGGGCGACAGGCCGCACAGCAGGATGTAGAGCACCACCCCCGGCTCCAAATATGATCCCGTGCCGGCGGCGCCGTGCCGTGGCAGTGCCGCAGCAGCGTACGCCAAACGCAGCAAGCAGGGTTGACAGACAGACAGCACCAGAACCAGCAGAACCAACCAACCAACCACAGCAGCAGAACCAACCAACCAACCACAGCAGCAGAACCAACCAACCAACCACAGCAGCAGAACCAACCAACCAACCACAGCAGCAGAACCAACCAACCAACCACAGCAGCAGAACCAACCAACCAACCACAGCAGCAGAACCAACCAACCAACCAACCACAGCAGCAGAAGCAGCAGCAGCACCTGGAGAGCTCACCTTTCTGGAAGAAGGTAGCAACACCCCAGTCAATCACTTTCAGATCGGTATCACTTTGATTCGACACCAAGAGAATGTTCTCGGGCTTTAAGTCCCGGTGCATGATGCCGGCCCCGTGGCAGTGCCGCAGCACCAGCACCACCGTGCGGATCACCCGCGCCGCGTCGCCTTCCGGGAACTTTCCCCGCAGCTTGATGCGGTCGAATAGCTCGCCGCCCTCGCACAGCTCCATGATCAGATGCACGTCCTGGGAGATATGCGTGGTGGTGAGGGGTTGGGTGGGGTGGTGTGGGGTCAGGTGAGGGATAGGGTTGGATGGGGCTGCGGGTATGAGCTCTCCACCCTCGCACAGCTCCATGATCAGATCAGATGCACGTCGTGGGGGGTCGAGAGGGGTGCAGTGCGGTGGGGATGGGGTAGGATGGGGTGGTGGGGAGTGGTGAGGGGTGGTGTGGGGTGGGGCTGGGTGTATGAGCTCGCCGCCCTCGCACAGCTCATGATCAGATCAGATGCAGGTCCTGGGGGGTGGAGAGCGGAGGTGGTGGGGGGTGGAGAGCGGAGGTGGTGGGGGGTGGAGAGCGGAGGTGGTGGGGGGTGGAGAGCGGAGGTGGTGGGGGGTGGAGAGCGGAGGTGGTGGGGGGTGGAGAGCGGAGGTGGTGGGGGGTGGAGAGCGGAGGTGGTGGGTGGGGTGGTGAGACGCGGTGGGGTTGTGTTGTGTGGGTAGTGAGGTGCTGTGGGGTTGCGTGGGTCTGGGTGTATGTATACGCTCCCCATTCTCACACAGTGGCTTGATCAGATGCACGTTCTAAGGGGGTGGTGCGGAGGAAGGTAGGGTGGGGTGGTGGGAGGTGGTGAGGGGTGGAGCTGGGTGCATGATCTCCATGATTATGCGCGGTTTGGGGTGAGGGATGGGGTGGGTTGCAGTGCGGTGGGGAGGGTGGGGTGGGTTGCAGTGCGGTGGGGAGGGTGGGGTGGGTTGCAGTGCGGTGGGGCGGGGTGAGCCCCCAACCCCACACACGGCCCAACTCCCCTCCATCCTCCTCACCTGAGCGTCTTCAAAGGCGTTGCGCAGGTTGACAATGCTGGGATGGCACCTCAGCAGCCCCTCCTCCTCCTCCCCTGCGCATCCCCCTCCCTGCGCCCCCACCTTTCCCTCACCTGAGCGTCTTCAAAGGCGTTGCGCAGGTTGATAATGCTGGGATGGCACCTCAGCAGCCCCTCCTCCTCCTCCCCTGCGCATCCCCCTCCCTGCGCCCCCACCTTTCCCTCACCTGAGCGTCCTCAAAGGCGTTGCGCAGGTTGACAATGCTGGGATGGCACCTCAGCAGCCCCTCCTCCTCCTCCCCTGCGCATCCCCCTCCCTGCGCCCCCACCTTTCCCTCACCTGAGCGTCCTCATAGGCGTTGCGCAGGTTGACAATGCTGGGGTGCCCCTTCAGCATCTCCATCACCGCTACCATCACAGACAGCAGTGCAGCAGCCATCAACCCTGCACGTCCCTCTACCCGTGCCTCTTCGCTCGCCCCCCCACTTTACCTGTGCGTCCTCAAACGCGTTGCGCAGGTTGACAATGCTGGGATGGCCCTTCAGCAGCTCCATCACCTCACCGCCACCTCCCCCCATTCCCCTGCCCTGAACGTCTCGCCTGCCCGCCCCTCTGCCCATCCCTCTGTCCGCCTTTCTGCCCGCCTCTCCCTCCATTCCCCTCACCTGAGCGTCCTCAAAGGCGTTGCGCAGGTTGACAATGCTGGGATGGCCTCTAAGCATCTCCATCACCGCTACCTCCCTCCGCACGTCCTCTATATCCTGCTGGCACTGTTGACAAGAAAGGGAGTGGGTGGGGGCGGGGGGTGGGAGTGGGAATGGGATAGAGCGGCAAGTGCGAGTCCCCATCACAATGCTGGGGTGCCCCTTAAGCATCTCCATCACCGCCACCTCCCTCCGCACGTCCTCTATGTCCTGCTGGCACTGTTGAGAGGAAGGGGACGGGGATGGGGAAGGAAGGAAGTATGGAGAATGGGGAAAGGGAAGGTGGGCCCCTCATCATCCCCATCACCGCTACCTCCCTGCGCGCGTCCCCTATGTCCTGCTGGCACTTTGACAGGAAGGGGAAGTGAAAGGGAAGGGGGAGAGGGGAGGGGGAAAGGGAAGGTATGAAGGATGGCTGCTCTGCATGTCCATATGCTGCATCCCCCCCCCCCCAATGCCCTTGCATGCACACAACTGCAACGCACGCAGCACACCCCTCGAAGCACAACTGCACACATGCACCCCTTCCTTTTCTCCCCCCCACACCCCGAACCTTCCCCCACCCCATCCCATCCTCCTCTTCCCCCACAATCCACGCACCTGCACCATTCCCTTGCATGCACAACTGAATGTGCACCTAAACATGTACACCCCATCCCCTCCCCCTCCCCCACCTCATCCCCCCCTTCCCCATCCCCTCCCCCTCCCCCCTTCCCCTGTCGCCCGTCCCCTGCCCCCTGCCCCACTTCCCCTCTCCGGCTTTCCCCCTCCCCCTCCCCCCCTCCTCTTCTCCCTCCCCAATCTCTCCCCTGCTGATCGACTTGCACACACACACCCCGATAACACAAGTGCACACACGTCCCCAGCCAACTACCTCCCTCTTCCCCCACCCGCTCATCCCCCCGCTCCCAACACCCCACATACCTGCAGCATGCTTTTGCTAATAGACTTGCACGCGAATCTCTCCCCTGAAACGCGGTACCCCATCCTTCCCCCCCCTCTCTCCCACCCCCCTCCTCAATAACACAGATGCACACACGCTCCCTACTAACCACTTCTCTCTTCTCCCCTCCTCTCCCCTCCCCACCAACCCCCCCCCAACACTCCACATACCTGCAGCATGCTTTTGCTGATCGACTTGCACGCGAATCTCTCCCCTGACACACGGCACACACACTCCCCCATCACGCCCATGCACACGCGGCACACACACTCCCCCATCACGCCCATGCACACGCGGCACACACACTCCCCCATCACGCCCATGCACACGCGGCACACACACTCCCCCATCACGCCCATGCACACGCGGCACACACACTCCCCCATCACGCCCATGCACACGCGGCACACACACTCCCCCATCACGCCCATGCACACGCGGCACACACACTCCCCCATCACGCCCATGCACACGCGGCACACAGCAATGCACTGATTCAAACAACATCCCTCCCCCCTCCCCCCCCCCCCCCCCCAACACTCCACATACCTGCAGCATGCTTTTGCTGATAGACTTGCACGCAAATCTCTCCCCCGAAACGCGGCACATGCACCCGCGAATCACCCCAAACCTCCCTCGCCCCAGCTCATTCTTATCCACCTTATAAGCCTCCTTCACATCCGCTAAAGGCCGCTTCAATATATTCACAGTTCCCCCCTGATCCGCGCTCCCTCCCCCTCCCCCTCCGCCTCCCCCGACTCCGCCCCCTGCTCCCCCTCCCCCCCCTCCCGCTGCTGCCGCTTCTTTTCTCGCTGCCCGAATCACCTCTCTGTTTTTTCTGGTCAGCCTGGCTTGTAACCCTTCCGGTGTGACTGGCCTAGCCCCTGGGGAGGGTTGTGGCACCACTGCTACAGTGTTCCCCTGCGCCATCCCCGCCGCTTTGTCCACATCTGGCGTTTTCGGGCGGCTGGAAAACACCGAAAATATTCCTCTCCGGGCAGGTTTCTTTTCCTCCACTGCAATCCGGTCCACGGGCAGCTTCAAAGCCGCCACGTCAGCGACTAATCTCTCCTTCTCTATCGTCCTCCTCTCCTTATCCGTCCTCTTCCTATCATCCTTCTCCTTAACCTCCCTCTCCATTCTCTTCAACTCCTCCTGTAGTTTCCTCCTCTCCTCCCTCTCTCGTTCGAGCTCCATAGCTAGCCGCCTATGCTCCTCATCCATATGACTCTCCCCCTCGTATCTTCCCCCGCCGCCCCTCTCGTCTCCCCCGTACTCCTCCCTCCGCCGCCCATACCCATGCGAAGTATACGGACGGTCCTGGCTCCCATGCCCCCCGCCGCCCCCGCTCCAGCCCCTTTCGTCCTCATAGTCTTTAGATACCGAGCTAGACCGCAGACTTGTGCTGGGAGACCTAAGGGGGGCCCTGCGCGCGCCGCCCCCGCCCCCTCCGCCTCCGCCGAGGTCTTCAGGCATCACTTCGGAGGCGGAGCGGGGGACAGTGGGCATCCTTCCGCCCTCCCCCCCCCGGTCGCGCTCCTTCAGGGACCCCCCCGGTCCCGCGAGGGCGGCCTCCGCGGTGGACATGCTCCGCGGGACGCCCGGGCGCGCATACGCGGAGTTCACGTCCGCCGTCCGCGGGCGCCGCCCCTCCGCCGTCCCCGGCCGCGCGAGCAGCTCCGCGCCGGACGGCGTGCGGGGGCGCAACTCCGCTCCGCCGCCTTCCGCCACGCTCCGCCGCCCGAAACTCTTCGCGCGCCCGCCCAGCGACGGGTCAAGGCTCCCCGGACCTCCGCGGGAAGGCGGGCGGCCGGCGGCGTCCCCCACCGGTCTGAGGTGCGACCTCCCCGGAGTGACCGCCTCGTCCGCGTTCCGCCCCCCCCCGCGGGACGCCGACCGCGGGGGGGGCGTGCGCGGGGAGCCTTCATACCCCGCTCCCCCGTCCCGCTCGCGCGGATTCCCGCGCCTTCCGCTGCCGCTCGATCTCTCATCGTAATCCCCGTCCGCCCCGTACTCGTCGCGCCGAGAGCCGGACGCGCGGCGGCGGGAGGACGACGACGAAGATTCCTTCCCCGGGGAATCTATACCATCCCCCAGCTCCCCGCCTTCTAATTCGCAGAGAGAATCTTCCACCCAGCGACTCACGGCGCGCTCCTTAGAAGGAGACATTAGAGGTAAGTCGCCCTCCGCGTCGCCCTCTGCTAAGTACCTAACTCTGTCCCGGTCCCTAAAGCTGCTGGCACGGTCTCGTGGTTCCCGTTCTCGGTCCCTATACCCCCCTCGTTCGCGCTCCCTGTCCCTGTCTCTATCGCGGTCGCGGTCCGCTTCGCGCACCGCGGCTCCGGAGTTCGAGAGATTAATCTTCGCGGACTGCGACTTGTGGAACGCGCGACGCGGCGGCGAGCCCTGCCCGCGATACCCGGAGGAGTAAGAACCCGAGTGCGGCAAACCCGGCGCCTCATCCCCGTACCCTCCCCCTCCGCCTTTCGTACTCGCGCTTCCGACTAACCTCCGCGGCGGCCAATCTCCGCTCGTCCCGCTGACTCCGTCTACGTCATCGTCAGCTGACGGACCCGGACGGGACGGCATCCGCCGGCCGCCGCTACTCGCCGGCCGTTGCGGCGGAGCGCCCGAAGACGACGACGACGACGCTTGCCAATCCGGAACGCGGCTGCTGCTGCCGCTTCGCGGACTCATCGCCGCGCCGCCGTCCTCCGGCCGCCTCGGCCGGCGAACGCCACCGGAAGTCGCCGGCCGGCCCGCCGGCGCCTCCTCGCTGCTGCTTCCGCGAGAGCGATCCCGAGGTAAAGCACCGTTTCCTGTTCTGCTGCCACCGCCAGCGCTGTCGTCATCCCAGCCGTCGTCTCGTGTTCTCCCCCGCCGCTCTTCCCGCACCATCTGGGAATGCTGGTGTGACGACACGTGGCTGTTGAAATCGTTACTCGTGCGACTCGTTGACGGTCTTAGAGGCGGCTCGAAGGTAGAATGCTGGCTGGACGACGCGTGGCTGTCGGAGTCGTTACTCGCGCGGCTCGTCGACGACCCCTCTCCGCCTCCCCCGAAGATTGTCCTGGGTGATTGGCCGCTTCCGGAGTGTGCTTTCCGGGAATCCCGGAGGCTGCTGCCACGTGTCGCCGTCTCGTTGGCAGATGAGTTCCCTATTCCGCGCACATTGTTGTCGACCAGGCGCTCCGAGCCTCCTCCCATGCTAACGCCTTCATGATCGGCTGTGGCCGCGATTTGCGGAGAGGCAGTTCTACGGTGAGCGGGTCTTGAGAATGTGGCGTATGGAAATTAAATACCTGGTTACGATCGTTATAAAAGATACATTAAAATAACTACGACCGGGAAAATCGTGTCTGATTTTGCAAAGACCACTTGACACTCAGCCTGTGCATCGCAGCCGCCATTCTCCTCCTGCACACTCTAAGCTGCACGAAACGCTTCTCGAAGGTCGGCTGCCTTAGTTACTACACGACTAGTTAAGCAGAGTCTGGTATTACCCTGACGGTGGACACTCCGAGACGTACAGGTTGACGAGATGAAGGAAACCCTACTAAAGTTTTTAGTAAGACAAGGCTAAGTGATGTCCTCTCAGTCATGACATACGGAGATTATCTGAGGCAGGAGTGAAGGCATAACATCTCCATAGAGTCCCCGAGCACCTGGACCGTTCTAAATGTCTTTCTATCTCTACAAAACGTACCAAAACCCACTGAACCTGTGGGAGATGAACACCCGGAGATGTGCTTTCACACATGGACACCTAGACACTGACGGAAGTCCCAGTGCAGGCAGAGACGAGGTGGTTTGGTATATAGAAACAGTTGGGGGAGGACACGTACCTGTAGTGAGGGTACTACCGTCAGCAGATAAAATGGAGGCTTTCTAGATGAACGATCAGGTTCGGTAAAAACCTGCTGGCTCGGTCGGTTCTGTGTGGATCAGCTTGGCTGCCGGGGACAGTCTTGGCATGATGAACACGAAACTTAGCGAAAGTCAGAGTTGGATGATGCTGACAGAGTCTCAGCATGGTGACGGAATTAGCTAAGTACCACAGCCGACCAGGAGAAAAACCAAGTAGAGCAAGTGTACAACCATATCTCACCACGTTTGGTTTTCAGGGTCACGTTCAACCCAGCCCTGGGAAATGTGATCCCAGATTGATTTCCATTGGAACATAGGTAGGGCCTGAAAAAAAAGGGTAATGCTAGGCTTGGGCAAGGCAGTCTCTAGGTTGACGTTGCCTGGCCGCGTCGCAGGTCATTGATCAGGCCCAGGCTCGTCTAACAATGGAGGTTCGGCAAATCAATCCGTTTCAGAAACCTCAATACTATTTTTGGTCGCCTGAGTACCACATATCCGCGTATAGACTCCGCACACTGGATACCAATAACAATCAATGCATATATTGTTTATCGCCATTACCTGTCATCAATTCCCATACAAATACCGTGTCAGCATCTCAGCCTAAACATGCTCTCCTCACTGTCACAAAGCCAGCTACAGTAAAATCTGTATATTCAATGACACCCATGCACATATTCATATCGTCACAACACCAACATGCATCTTCCTGAAAACACAATCTTGCCTGAGCGTCCGTACTCAGGCCACGTATAAAATAGTTACTCAGTTGGTGGTGGTGATGGTGGAGGGGGGGAAGGGGGAGGAGGGGCGGGAGGGAGGGGGGGAAGGCGGAGGGAAGGGAGGAGGGGGAGGGGAGTCCGGGGAGGCGCAGGAGGAACTGCACCAGGAACGAGCAGCGCCATATCCGGAATAAATAAATCCGACTATATATTCATTCATTCTGCTGAAGAATCCTCGCAGCAACACTGTTCTAAATCACTCTGTTGGTGGTGGTGGTGGAGGGGCGGGAGGGGGAGGAGGAGGGGAGTCCGGAGGAGGAGCAGGAGGCACAGCACCAGGAACCAGCAGCGCCATATCCGGAATAAAGAAATCCGAGGAGATATGCACAAGCGTCTGCACCACGATAGTGACATTCTGCCCCGAGCTCGTGATATTCCGCGGCTCCTGAATGTATATTATATTCGGCCGAACGATTTTCACAGCGGGGTAGCTCAAAGCCGGCTCCGAAAACAGGGAAACCTCCTCCTTACACCCCGGCTCCCGGTAAAACCTCTTGAAGTACGGGCAGCGGGTCTTAGCCAGCGTAACAGACATATCAGTCAGCAGCGTCGGTAGCGAACCAGTCGACTTGTTAGTCAACTCCGCGTAGGTCTGAATACCGAAAACCCCCTGGTAGCTCAGGAGAAGCGTCTCGGCCGCAGCGCCGTTGTCTGTGATAAGCTGCTTCACGGGTGCAGGGATGCGGGCGTGCGCGTCGTCCGTGGGAGCAAAGAAGGTGACGTTGGGGGAGGTGGCGGTGGTGAGGAGGGCGATGAAGCCGGAGCGTACGATCATGTCCGCCGTCTTGGTGCATCCGAAGAGGCGCAGGCGGCTCATTATCGTGTCGTCCGCCGTGGGAGGTGGAGGGGGGGCAGGGGGGGCCGGGGGCGGCGGGGGAGGGGCGTCTGTTGACTCGGCTGGAACGGGGGGAGGGCAGGGAAGAGAGGGACGGGGGACGAAGGGATGGGGAAGAGGGAGAGCGTGGGAAGGGAGGCAGTGTAGGAGGCAGGGAAGAGGTGTCAGTTGATTCGGCTGGAAAGAGGAGAGGGCAGGGGATGGGGTTATGGGGAAAAGGGAGTCGCTTGGAGTCAACACAAAAGAGGTGAGGACAGGGAACAGGTGGGGGTGGGCAATGAGGGAAGGGAGAAGGAGGGAGGGGGGAGGGGGGAGGTCGCAAGAAGAAACGCAAGCATGGAAGGATAGGAGAGCGTGAGAGAGCAGCGATGAAGGGAGAAATAAGTGCACAGCGGGGAGAAGTGCAACGGATCAGATCAGAAAACGTCAGTAGACTTGACTCAAAAGTCGACTTGGTGCAGGCCAAAAGGTGCAGGACGAAGGAATTCGGGGGTGAGAGGAGAGATGCGGCGCGGTGGGTAGAAATGGAGGGTTACAGACAGATGGAAAGGGGGTGATGGAAGGTAGAGAGAGGATGGCATAGGGGAAAACGAACAGTGAATAGAAACAGGTCATATGACCAACAAAGGAGAATAGTTTACAAGCAACAGCACGAGACACGTGACTCACTCATTAAGATTGAGAACGCAACTAAAGAAAGGCGTTTGAGTGGATAGAAATTACAGTGACAGACTCGTGACTCACTCATTGGTAAGATCATGGATTGGGCCGAAGCAGCATAGGCTGCACTGAAAGGGTTAACCGCCGCTGCCACTGCTGTTCCTGCAGGGAAGGAGGAGGAGGAGGAGGCGGCGGAAGAGGAGGAGGGGGAATCGAAGGGCGCCAGCAGCACCTTGACTGGCGGAATGAGCACTCGGTTGATCACATGGATCGTGATTCCATCCCCGCTAGTGGCATCCCCGCTAGCAGCAGCATCCCCGCTAGCAGCAGCATCCTCGCTAGTAGCAGCTTCATTATCAGCACCAGCTCCGGTACTAGCAGCTTCGCTATTAATATCCGATGCCACAACCCGAGCCACTCTGCTCAGAAGAGGAACCATGGGGAGCGGCGAGAAGGCGAGGGCCTTCCCCACGTGCTCCGCCTTCACACTCCGCCCCTCCAGCAGCGTGTCAAATATCTCATACCCCTCGATCCCCGCCGCCTCTATCCCCGCCTCAAACTGCTTTGACGAGACGCGGCCACGTGGCAGGATGTGATAGGCCACGAGGTTTTTAAGAACCAAGTCCGCCTTGGGACCCATGAGGAGGGCTTTAATCGGCAGGGGGAGGGTCCAGAAGGCGAGGTTGGTGGGCGCGAGGAGTGTAGCGGGGCCGGATAGGGAGTGTAGTATCCTTGTGGCGGCGAGGTTCTTAGCGAGTACAGTGAGGCCTCGCTTTGCTAGCTCATCTATGGTCTGCTGGCGCGCGCTGAGTGACAGCTCGGGAAGCATACGCCTGGCACCTGAAGTAGCACCTGAGGAAACACCTGAAGCAGCACCTGAATCGCCGTACACTTCCCGTCCCTCAGAACCCGCTGCTGTCTCTAGCGCCGCTTCCCGAACCTCATCCACCTCGTCCGCTTCCCCTTCCCCTTCCCCCTCCCCCTCCCCTTCCCCTTCCCCTTCCTGCGCCAAGTCCACGGCCATGGGGGGAGGCGCAGTGCTATAAGGCTCCGCCAAGGGGGGAGGCGCGGCGCTGTACGGCTGCCCGCGCGCGTCCTCAAACGAGATCAGCTGGCGCTTCATGACGAACCCGCCCGTGGGCGGGGGCGGCGGCGGGGGAAGCGGGGAGATCCGCGCCTGGTTTCCGCTCTCGGCGGAGATCGGAGGGGGGGGAACGCGCGGGGGAGGGGGAGCAGGAGCGGAAGCCTGGAGTTTAGCCTCCTCCCAGAACGCCCCCCCTTCCGCCTCCAAGTCCCCCACCATGTCTAGCGCCTGCGTCCCTAGCGGGGGGGCTTGCGCGGGGCCGGGGCCGGGCGCGGGGCCGAGGGGCGGGGGGACGGGCGCGGGGGAGGGAGGCTCGGGGATGGAGAGGAGATCGTACGGCGGGATGAGCACGGAGCTGCTGACGTGGACGGTCGCGATGCCGTTGCTGAAGGACGACCCGGGGATGATGGTCGCGGCGGCGTAGTCCGGAGGCTCGGGGGAGAAACGGACAAATGTCGAGCCTACTTTCGTATCCACGGGATGCTCGTCCAACAGGGTCGGATACTTGTGATTCCCCGCGGATCGCAGTTGCTTCACTGTAAGCCGCTCCGTTATAACGTGATACTTCATCAGCCTCGGTAACACCTGTTCCCCCCTCGCGGTGAAAAACAGCTGCCGGACCGTCCAGGGGAGGAAGCGATACGCGAGCTGCGTCGGCGCGAGAACGGTAACCGGGTTACCCTCCGTCGCGAGATCCAGAACGCCGGACTGCGCGAGATTCGCGGCTGTGCGGCCCAGCCCGTGGCGCGAGAGCCAATAGAGCACCTGCTGCTGCGGCGTGAGCGTTATAGAAGACGGCCGGATAACCGGACTCGGCACGGCCACTGGCGCTGCCTTTCCGCGCTTCCCCGCACCTGCCGCGGCTGCAATTCTGCCGCCGAACGCGGAGGCGGATTCGACGAAGTTTTTCTTAGATGGCGGCGGTCGAATCTTCCCTCCGCTTCCGCCATTGGCGGGCGACTTGGTTTTGGAAACCGGAGGCGCGTTCTTAGTCTTAGTCGTCGTCGTGGTGGTGGTGGCGGAAGAGGAGGAGGGTGATGCGTCGGGAGGCGAGAGGAGATCCAACGGCGGAACGAGCACCGCGCTGACAGCCTGGCAGATCGCGAGCCCGTTATAAGCAACATCCTTTGCTATCACAACCGTACCCCCGCCACCGCCACCGGCTGGGCTGCCGCTGCCGCTATCCGCGGCCCGCTTCCCGCCGTCAGAAGGAGCGAACCAAAGAGACTCCCCTCCCGCGACTGTCGGCGCTGCGGGAAAGCCGGAGCGCGCGAATCCAACGGTCAGAGTCTGGTCTGTAAGCAGCGTCTTCACGCGCCGCCCTCTGAGCTTCAAGAAGTAGTTAAAATTAATCCGCGGCTGGAAAATGTGGTAGAGAAGGAGGTTCTTAAGTACGGCTTTCGCGTCCGGGCCTCTTAGTAGCTTCTGAACGGTTTGCGGGAGATTAAGGAACGCGCGGTCTGAGGGGACGAGGAGGGAGAAACCCCCTGCGCGCGCGACGTTCGGAGGGAGTGCGGAGAGAACGTCCGTTTTCTCCAAAGCGCTCGCGAAGGTTCGGAAGCCGAGCGAACGAAGGCGCGCGATGGTTTGCGTCGCGAGGTCGGACTGATCTGGGGAAGCGGATGGGGAGGCGGAAGCGGAAGCGGAAGTTTCGGAGAGAGTCCTCCGCGGAGACTCTGATGGGGAAAAAGGAAATGAAGGAATGCGGGGAAAGAAGGTGGTACGAGATTAGGGATGAGAAACAGCTGGAATGATTCAAACAAGAGAGAAGGTGGTATGAATCAAAACAGAAATGTTGGTCTATGTTTGAGGAACCTAAAACAGAAAACGGTAATATCGGTGAAATGAAGAAGACACGAAAACAGAAAAGCGGGAACTAGACAGGAAGCAAGAAAGCGTTCCGAGACCTCTCAAAGCCGTCATGAGCGGGAACACGACAGCGCGGGAGATGCGGCAGGTGAAGTAACATCAGACATAAGTTACCTTGACGGGCAACGTCGTCATTGACGGAATCCGTCTGCTCGCCTCCCTCCTCTTGAACCTTTCCCGACGCAACATCGTCTTCACTTTGTAGCACATCCGCTGCAGTCACACCGCGAGCTCTCAGCTTTGATCCCAGATGGTACGCTTGCTCGTCCGACACCTCCTCCTCGCCGGGTCTAACTGCGAACTTCCTTTCGTACGCCATAATGAGTTCCTCGTCATCCGCGCTAAAGGTGGGGAACTCGAAGTTTTCAGACGGATTCTGGTTAGCAACTGACGGAGATTCGTCAGCTGAAACGAAAAAGGAGGCTGGAGCGGTTGCTGTTGCTGCAGCTGCTGCGAGTAGCAAGAGCGGAAGCAGCGATGGAGCGGGAATGAAGAGGCGTTGTGACCTCATGGTAAGCCAGTGGGAGAGACTGGCAAGAAAACAGGGTTCAATACGGGAAATGCGAGGAATACGAGAAACGCGGAGAGACACGAAATCGGCACCGCTAGTCTAGGTTAAATACAAACGACTAAGTAACGACAAGGACTACTCCTACCAAGGCACTCTCAGGCATTGTCATACTTGACGGCTTATGGCATTGAAAATAATATACAGCAATGGAGAATGTCTCTAGAGTTAAGTTTCTAAATAGTCTGCACGATGGGCTAGTCACAACAAAATAGTAGTGTGTGCAATGGCTGCAGCGATAGTCATTCAGCTCGCATAAGGGGAGACTCCCATTCCATGGCGGCTGTCAGGCTTTTCAGTAGCACTACATTCTGCACGGCACTGCTGTTTTCCGCGAGATAAAGTGCTCTGTAGCGTGGTGGAGGGTCCAAGTTGAACGAATGTACGATACGAACGACAAACGTATCGTCACGCCAAGTTCCCAGCGAAATGAGACGGAATCCGACTATATTTGACTGCAACCGTTTCACTCCGTCCAACGGATTTTGCTGGCATTGGCGTTTCAAAGGAAACGGAATAGAACCTGCCGTCAAGCTGACCGTCAGCCACGACGGACTCCGCTGGAACCTGTCCCCCAAGTTTGTCACGTTGCACGAGATTCGTTTTTCGCAAACATCCCTCACAGCCCACCCCCTGTCCCCTACTCACACCCATCCGCCAGCATGCGTGCCTGCCAGGCCATTCCTCACTCACCGCCAGCCTGTGAGGGGCTGCTGCGATTCCTCCCCTGCCTGGATGCCTGCCTCCCTTCCCCAGGGTGTGCGTCTGCCTGCATGCCTCCCCTGGGTCGACTCGGATCCGTCGGTGGGGGAGTTTCGCCCTCAAGCCCCTACACCACCGACCAAACCCCAACTACCCTGCGGAACGGGATAGTTCCGCTGAGCGGAATGGCTCCGCCCCGCAAAAGCTCTTCCGTGCACAACATTCGCGATATAGAAGTGGAGCCACCTGTTATAATCGATACTAAAGGAACCAGCTATACATCTAAGCAGGATTGATTGGCCCATAGCTAAGTACCCCACTTTCATCAAACTCCCTATCAGAATCTTCAAATACTTGACCGCGAAATGAAAACATGCTTGGCCTATCCGGATCCCTCACCAGGGAAGCGTTTCTCCTATCTCGCCCCAACCCACCACTGCCTCCTTCCTGCAATTTCAATCAAATGACAGCTCCATGCTTCCACCCTCTGCTATAGCACCACCCCCCTCCTCCCTGATATCATTATGACCTTGCCGTACTTCTCCTTCTCTCATCCCTCCCATATCTCCTGCTTGATTTGACCCCCCAGTCTGTTGTACATTTTCAATCTGCGCCTCTGGAACCCTCTCGTTCCCAACTCCTCGGGATAAGCTTATATCATGATGGTGGTGTATTTGCCGTGTTACCGCCGATGTAACCGGGAGCACTCGCTCAGGCTCTAACACCGATTCCAACTCGGTTACCACTCGGTTCATGGAAGGCCGGGCGGCAGGGTTCTTGATGTCTGTGCACCTGAAGGCCAGGCTGAGCACGCTGGTCACCTCTTTTTCAGGGTAAATGCCCATGGATTGGTCAACTATCCCTGCAAGCCCCTTCTTGTCGAGCAAATTCTGGACCTGAATAAAATAGTGGCAAGAAAAGAAGGGGGGAAGGGGGTGTTCGTGGGGAATTTTGAGTGAGGGAATATACGGGGGAGAGTCTGCAGGAATCAGACTGCAAGCGTGAGTTAGCAAGGGGTGGCAAAGAGTCAATGTAACACAGATGCATGCTGGGAAACCGAGAACGTTCACCCGGTTATGGGTCCAAACACGTTAAGATGGCACGAGTAGAGTCCAATTTCTATATAAACACGAGAAAAGCCGCACCTAAAAAGAGGAAAGCAAGAAAAGGTCACGACATGAAAAAGTTATGCCCAATCACTTGGAAGCGGTACAGCCTAGGAATGATCTCTTTCCTTTTCTTTTTCTTTTTTGTTCTGTGTTTCCTTTTGTAAAAGAAAAGAGGCTTCTCACTCACATGGAAGCGGTAGGGCCTGGAGATGCCTCTGGGCGACTTGCCAGTGATGAGCTCCAATAGCACGATGCCAAAGCTGTACACGTCTATGCGCTTCGATGGCTGCCCCGATTTGAGGTAATCCGGATCACAGTAGCCCTGTGAGGTGGTGTGGGAGGTGGGAGAACACGGGGAGAACGAGGGCAGACCGAGAAGAAATTGATGGGAGATTGAGTGGAGACCAAGGGCTGAGCTCCAATGGGACAATGCCAATGGGACATGTGCTATATGCACGTGTTATACACACAGAGAAACACAACCATACTCACCGCAGTGCCTTGGATGGTTGCAGAGTAGGATGATGTGTCCACGGCTCTCGACGTGCCAAAATCTGCCAGCTTCGCCACCACGTGCCGATCCAACAGGATGTTGCCAGGCT
Source organism: Closterium sp. Naga37s-1 (assembly GCA_947471745.1). Lineage (NCBI taxonomy): Eukaryota > Viridiplantae > Streptophyta > Zygnematophyceae > Desmidiales > Closteriaceae > Closterium > Closterium sp. Naga37s-1. Next base: position 3,919,487 of record CANJKZ010000024.1, read on the forward strand.
GTGCAGAGCAGTGCAGAGTGGTGCAGAGTGGTGCAGAGCGATGGAAGAAGAAAGCATAGATATGGAGAGAGATTAGGAGGGCGAGAGAAGTGCTTTGCCACCACTTGCCAATCCAAGAGGCTGTTACCAACTGGGCTGTTACCAACTGGGCTGGAAGGGCAAGCAAACATGAGAGTACACAACGACAATCAAGCAAATAGGACAATCGCACAAACATACACCACTCTGGGCCTCTGATGACATCAGCATAACCAGTTGTGACATCAGCTCCTCATGCAAATTAACCCATCCAATCCAATCCAATCCAATCCAATCCTATCCAATCCGATCCAATCAAATCCAATCTCCCACCTTCACATCCCGGTGGATGAAAGGCATGCTGACGTCATCATGCAGGTACGCCAGCGCGCGCGCCGTACCCGCCGCCACCAGCAGCCGCTCGGTCCAGTTGAGGGGCGGCTTGTTTTGTCTGGCTCGCCAGGGCGAATTGAGGTTGTGAGAGAGGGTGCCCCCCCCTATGAACTCGTATACCAGCAGCTGCTCCTGCTCCTCCCTGCAATACCCCAGCAGCTGCACCAGATGCTTGTGACGCACTCTGGAGAGAAGCATCACCTGGCACAGGGGGGAGTGGAAGCATGGGTGATTGGGGGAAAGAGAAAGGAGGAGGTGGAATTGAGGTTCTGGTTCTGTGGGAAGGTGTTTTCTCCCTGCCCCCCCCTATGAACTCGTATACCAACAGCTGCTCCTGCTCCTCCCGGCAATACCCCAGCAGCTGCACCAGATGCTTGTGACGCACTCGAGACAGCAGCATCACCTGATGGGGGAGCGGGGGGAAATGATCGGTGACCGAGTGTGTGGAGGGAGGAAAAGGATTAGGATGAGAGAACGAAGTACAAACTCGTGTATTTTCAGGTGCTCCTGATCCTCTTTTGAGGCGCCTCAAAACTCGTGTATTTTCAGGTGCTCCTGATCCTCTTGGCAATGCCCCACGTCAACTCATCACACATCTTGCTTGAGTTAATGAATGTCTTGTGGCCTTGGTTCATCTCACTCCCTTTCCACTCTCACTCTCACACTAATCTCACTTCATCTCATCTCACTCCATCTCATCTCACCTTGAACTTGCTCACGTCTTGCCGCTGATCTGCCTTGCTCTTTGGCTACCCAACTTCTCACTCCGTCCCACTCCATCTCTATTCAATCCCATTCTATCACTACTCCATCTCACTCCATCTCACTCCATCTCACTCCAACTCACTGCATCTCATAGCACCTCCTTCATGAACTTGCGCATGTCTTGCCGCCGTTCCGCCTTGGTTCATTTCACGCGCTTTACTCTCTCATTCCCCAGCATCTCACTCCATCTCACTCCATCTCACTCCATCTCACTCCATCGCACCTCCTTCTTGAACTTGCGCATGTCTTGCCGCCGCTCTGGCTTGGCTCGTTTCACCGCCACCACCTCTCCCGACTTAAGCCTCCCTCGGTACACCTGGCGCCAAGTCATTGGTGCAGGGAAGCAGGCAAGGAAGGAGGAGGTGGGGGGAAGACACAGCAGGGTTTAGTTTAGGGTGTAAGTGTGCATCGATTCCTTTTGAGGCGCCTCAAAAGGGTGTCAGTGCGCCTCGATTCCAAGCTATGGAGTGTGCCTTATAATGTGCCTCGATCCTCGTGGCCTTATAATGTGGATTCCAACGCCACTTCCATCCAGTTTGATAGCCGCGTTAAAAACAGTCACCTTTCTATGTCATGCAATGTCACCACACCACCATCCCGTAGCACCACTCACTCACACACCCACCTGTCGCATCCCATCCCATCCTGTCCCGTCCCGTTGCACCACTCACATTGCCGTAGCTGCCCTGCCCCAGGTGGTTCTTGTCTGCAAAGCCGTCAGTGGCAGCAACAAGGTCCGAGAGGGTAAATTCCACCACCGTCTGAATGTCAGGATTCTCGACTCAGAACACAGCCATACCATGCCATACCGTACCATACATACACCACAGCACCACTCACATTGCCGTAGCTGCCCTGGCCGAGGTGGTTCTTGTCTGCAAAGCCGTCAGTGGCAGCAACGAGGTCAGCGAGGGAGAACTCCACCACCTTCTGAATGTCAAACGACGCCTCCTCCCCCTCACTCTCCGCCGCTGCACCCCCTGCACGCGCACCACCAGCACCACCGCCAGCAGCAGCAGCAGCAACACTAGCACCACGACGAGCAGCAGCAGCAGCAGCAGCAGCAGCAGCGCTGGTACCAGCAGCAGCGCCAGCAGCAACATTATCTTCTTGATATTCGACATCGTCCCCCCAGCCCCCCTCCTCACCCTCCAACTGCTCCCCAAGTGGTCTCCTCTTCTCTCGCCTACCCCCAAAAGGACTGGGTAAACCACCCCCAAACGGGCTGGGTAAACCACCCCGGCCACTAACCCCCCGGCCACTCCCACTTCCAATGCTACAGCTATTGCTGTTGCTGATGCTGTCACTCCCGCTCTCCCCACCGTCACTCGAACCGTGTGGTGCAACCACTGAGAATCCGCCACGTGGCGTGTGGGGATTGGGCGGGAGGCGGCGGTAGAGCAGGAGAGCCATGGTGGAAGCGGCTAGAGCGGAGATGAGAGCGAGAGAGAGGGTGATGGTGAGGGCTGATATGAGGATGGCCCGACTCGTGGGGGAGAGAGCGGTGGGCTCACTGGTGGTCGTGCTGGTGGTGGTGCTGCTGCTGTTGCCGCTGCTGTTGCTGTTGCTGCTGTCACTGGTGCTGCTGCTGTTGTTGCTGTTGCTGCTATCGTTGCTGTTGCTGCCATTGTTGCTGTTGCTGCTGCTGTCGTTGCTGCTGTTACTGCCCTTGCTGTTGCTACTGCTGCTGTTGTTACTGTTACTGCTTGTGCTGTCACTATTGCCACTGCTACTGGTGCTGTTGCTTATGATAACAGTGCTGCTGCTGCCATTGCTGCTGTTGCTTGTGGTGCCAGTGGTGTTTCCGCCATCGTTACTCACGTCGCTACTGCTGGCAATCCAAGATTCATTGCCCTTCTCGCTGTTGCTGCTGCTGCTGTTGCTGCTGCTGTTGCTGCTGCTGTTGCCGCTGCTTCTGGTGTTACTGTTCCCGTTGCTGCTGGTGGTAGAGTTTTTCATGCTGCTCTTGCTGTCGCTGCTCCTGCTGCTGTTCCCGTTGTTGCTACTGTTGTTGCCGTCGCTACCGTTTATGCTGCTGCTGCTGCTATTCCCGTTGCTGCTGCGGTTGCTCAGGGGGCTGTCACCTTCTGCCTTTAACAAGAACAACACGGACGGCGAGGAGGAGGAAGAGGAGGGAGAACAGAAGGGTTTACTTTTGAGACGACTCAAAAGTGCTCATGCGGCTCTCACCTTCTGCCTTCGACAAGAACAACACGGTCGGAGAGGAGGGAGAAGGGAAGAGGTGAAAGGAGGAGGAGAGAAGGGGAAGAAGACAGGCACGAAAGGAAGATGGGTTGAGGACATGGAACGGAACATAGATGCAATGGAGGAAATGACTTTTGAGTCGACTCAAAACTCAAGACTCAAAAGTCACAGGCGCGAAAGGAAGACGGGTTGCGGACATGGAACGGAACGCAGATGCAATGGAGGAACGGAAGAGTGATAAAGGCTGCGGAACGCAGAGGAAAAGGCGAATCCAAAAGCGGGCTTCAGATTCAGCTTGGCATTGCGACCATCGTAAAGAGATGGTACTGTTCGTCAATGCTTCGTGAAAGGAGTTGACTTTTGGGACGTCTCAAAAAGCAATTGCAGCTTCGCATGGAGACCATCGTAGAGAAATGGTGCTGTCCGTCAATGGCAATGCCAAGATGCAATTGCAGATCTAATGGCACGAGTCTACAACCATCTCGCTGACACTTTTAACTAGCGTTGCTGGGTTGAACTGGCAGACCTTACTCTCTCTTGCCAGTCGCATGTGACTCGCGTCTGCTTTCAGAACCCTGCTGCTCCTCGCGCCACCATCAGCATGCGAATCCGTTGCTCCGTCCGCATTCCCCCTCCTTCTCTCGAAAGGTCGCCGTTTCGAATCCTCGCGTCGTCTAAGAATCAGCCTAGACGAAACGGCAGGTAGCATCAATGGTGCCGTCTGCTCGTCACTTTGAGCGTCTGCTTTCACGGACGGACTATTATCGGACTCGTCTGGTACCAGGTGAAAAATGAAATGGACGGGACTAGGCGTGGTTGGTTGTGAAGAGGCTTTTATCGTGGATGAATATAGCGAATCTGGTAGTCGCGGTGCACGCGCGGAAATTTGGTGTGCTGCAGACAGAAGCAAGAGCGGGAGCAGCAGCAGGTGCGTGCTCATTAATCGGCAGGAGAGACGTTGCATTACTTCGACAGGAGGCATCAATGCGTTGCGCCGAAATCGCCGTTTCTTCGCCACTGAAGCATCGCTAGACGAAACGTAGCAAGCCTCGGAGCGGAAGGAGGCGTATTAGACGGAGGCAATGTGCACGCCATCGTCGCCATCGTCGCAGTTTATTTACTATAGGTAGCGATGGCGCTTGGAGACCCGTCTCAGAACGTCGCAAGCATCGGAGCAGGAGGAGTTGAGCTAGTCCGAGGCGATGTGTGCGCCATGGTCGCCATCATCGCAGGCAATTTCCTATAGGTGGTACGCTGCTTGCAAAAAATAACAGGTGCTACATTTACGTGGTGTCATCGCCTGGAGATTCTGGCTTGCAGGACAACGGCCATCAAGTCATCGAACTTATTTGGGAGCCTCGTCTTGAATCCCTACTAAGCCTGTCATTTTTCTATTCAGCTACAATTATTTTCTTCAGCGATTCAAGTGACGGCTCGCTCTTCGTGCTCAGGTTATCAGCACGAGTAAAACAGGAGGGGCAAACGCTTGGTGGCGTCCAGTGAGTAATTTCAAACCCATGTTGATGGTCGTCGAAACTAGACAGCTGAACCACGGAACCGCTGGAAAGGTGGGGGCTGGGCCCCAGACAAGACAGGTGGATAGGGAAGGGAACGCAGTGGGATAGGATGGGCTGTGATTGAACGATCGGCACCATCCATCGTGCATTGCTCTTGACCGTCCATCCGTCGATCCTTCATCGTGGTCGTCAATTTGTCCTGCCTTGGGGTCGACTCAACCTATCGTGGTTGAGGAAGTGCGCGGGAAGAGGGGCTGTACAGTCAATCGCCGTCAGTCATGCGCCCCTTCAAATTGGAGCGGCGGCGCAGTCTGTTGCAAGTGGCCCCAGGAGAGGGGATGTGGGAAAGCAGGGCGGAGACGTTACTGTGGAGGAGTATCCCCGCAGTCAGGGAAAGAACCTGGTGGTAGCGAAAGACGCGGCGGAGTGAGCGCCAAGCCGCAGGTCCTTTACTGGCTCCAAACGCTTTACAGCCAACACCTGATACCGGTTTGATGTCGAGCGGAAGTGTTTATGAGACAAATAAACAACCCAACAGACAAACAGATCATGTAGACAATCCAGACTCAGAAGCTGTACACCCTCAATCACATTGAAGCACTAACTACAATGGCAAAATAATTAACCCCAAACAGACATTAGTGAGCACCTGAACCAAAGAGACTAGAACCAGAAGGCAAAGCTCGTGCCACTAACATTTCTGTTCACGAATCCGCGGACCCTGCTCTGCTATCATCATCTGACACAGGCTCCCGCTTTATTTCCAGCTTAGTAAGTGCTGAGTTGGGGCCACGTTCTCTCAGAATCTCCTCATAGAACCGATCCCTGAATCCAGACTCACTCCAGTACTCTTGATATTCCGGCTTCACTCTCCGCACAGGAATGGTGATGGAATACACTGTTCCGATGTCGGGGTCAGCTGACACACTCAGCTGCACGTCTTCTTCTGATTCAATCTCCACGTACGCTGAAATTGCATCGATAATCTTGCGGCGTAGACGCCTTCTCACTTCAGGACTTACTTCCCCCCGATCTGTGTACAGAACAAGCCGAAGCCGTTCTTTGGCAATCTCAGCATTGCTGCAAGAATTCAAGGAAAGAAAGAATGATCAGATTCTTGACCAGGAATGACTCAACTCAGTGGAACAACATAGCAATGACGGATTTCGAAGGATAAGTGTGACTTAGAAAACAGGAAAGTTTACCACCCATTTGCATGCTGCAGTCAACGATATCAATGGAGTAACCAACCTTGGAGGACGATTTCTCGGTGGAAAGATTATCCGCCATGCCCGCTGCAAGCGTTGAAGGAAGCTTAACTCAAATAAATCTTCGTCATCTTCATCAAAATAGGTAGCTCTTACTGCAAAGGTATCACATCAAGGAATAAATAGACATGCTGAAGCCGCGAAACGCAGCCAACTACGACAATTCAGTAAATTGTTGAAGTGGCAAGAGAGCAAATACATACCCGTTAAAGAGCGGCAGGCACCATGCCTTAGCAACGGGGTAGCCCTAAAACCTGAAATTCCGTGAAATCCTGGTGTGAACGCACTTCGCAATGATGTCCGTGAGCGAATCAACGACTGCGGTCGTACTGTTCCTAGTCTTGACTGCAAGCGTATGCAGAAATGAGAACCACGTGAGGAAACATGTCCAAATAAACAGCCTCGAGCGAAAGGTGTGGAGTAACTTATTATAGAATGAAAAAGTAAAGGCTTACCGACGAATAGGTCTGATAACAGTTTGAGGGAGAATGCGAGAAAGCATCTGCGCTTTCAACAGTGCTCCTAGAGGCCCGAGTCATCTCCTCCGGCACTATAGTTTGAATTACCCTAGCAGATGACGACCACATTGCGGGTCGCGCCATTGACTCCATCGATAAACTACCACAAGCTAAGCTGTTTCAATAGCCACCGACTAAGCTCGAGATCTCAAAGCGTCATGGACTCTCCCTTCAGGAACGGCGAGAGGAGGGAGGTAGCCCTTCTCAAATCACACCGCTGCTTGAGCTTCCCTTCAGACCTGACAGGCTCTTGGGCACACAACAGGGGAGAAGGAGCCAACCAGGAACACCGAACGGTATCCGCACTTTAAGGAATTCTCCCGAATTCCTTATCGGGGTTGACTGCTACGCGTACAGCCCGATTTTCTGACTTTGCACGTTCGGCCGATTTCAACGCTGCCGAGGCTCCTCGCGTCGCCTTCGGCATTTCCCATCGCCAAACCTACACCCCAACCTCACTCGTCCAAGGTTTCCTCCTAGCTAGGCTAGCCCCTACATTAGTCTGTGCCTTCATTGTATTCTGAGATCAGTTAATCACAGTCTCGTTATTCGTTTACCTGCGCACTCTCTTTTACAACTCATAACACCTGGTATCAGAGCTACTTTCCTAGTTCACCCCGCTTTTCCGAGGGTAGTTTGGTGGCATAGGGTGCGGCTGGTTTAGTGACTACACGACGGTTGGCTGCAGGGATTGTTAATTCAATCCTGCCCGACTCCGATAGTTCGTGTTTTCACTTGCCTGAAGGCCACGGATACCCGACTGCCCACCAGACGTAGCGCTAGGCACATGGATCAGGAGGCGGTTAACAGGATGATGGCGTAAGTGGCAGAAATGCAGGAGAGCATGAAGTCGTTAATGGCGGAAGTGACTACACTACGTGAAGAAAACGCCGAGCTGCGCCAGACGCGAGGTGAAGCGCGTCAGGTGTCGCCCGAGGACGAAGGCGAGGGCAACAGTCAAGCGGTGAGCAATCCCCTGGACGCGCTCACACGTGACTTCGAAGAGGAGGATAGGCAGCGAGCCGCATCAACGCCAGTTGCAGTAACGACGATCAAGATCAAGCCCGTCAACCCGCCCCCGTTTAATCCTACGGACAAGACGGTTACAGTAAAAGGGTGGCTGTTCGGGGTCGAGGTCTTCTTCACTGCAGCAGGAGTTAATGACGACGCCACGCGTATTAATTACGCGGTTTCGCTTCTTCGAGGTGCAGCGCTTGAATGGTGGCGCCGAACCTTGGAAACGGGGACGCCGGCAGGTGTGACGCATGCGGCAGACGGGACCTCAACAGTGACTAATCAAGTGGCAGAACCGATCTTCGGAGTGACCACGATACGCACGTGGAAGGAGTGGGGCGCAGCCTTACGAGATCGCTTCGAGCACGTATCCGCCTCGGAGCAAGCTCGCATGAAGCTGCGTGCATGGTCGCAGATGGCTTCTGTCCAAGACTACACGGCGTCGTTTATGGGCCTCGCCGACCAAGTGGATGACATGTCGGAAGCAGAGCGGTTGGATAAATATATCAGCGGCCTCAAATACGAGATACAGTACGAGGTTCGCAGGGGCCGCCCGACATCATTCCTTGAAGTAGTACGGTTGGCGGAGTCAACGGATGCGCTGATGCAGTACGCGAGAACGGCTTCCAGGGATGTAAACCGTTTTCGTGGCCAGACCCATCGGGCCACAATCAACGCCGTCCATACACCCGACCGCCCTCCTAAGGGACTGTGTTACCGGTGTGGGAAGACGGGTCACTACATGAGAGACTGCCACGAGAAAACGCCGCTGACGGGGAACGACAGGAAGGAGCAGGGAAATGGGAAGAGTCAGTAATTAGCGGGCCCTTTACTGACTGTGCTCCGTCGCCCGAACACCACCATCCCCACCGAGTCGTGGTTCCGATTCATGCAATCGATCGCACTCGGCCGAATAACGGGGATACACATGTGGATCACCCTGTGCTGGTCGCTGGCAAGGTGTTAAAAAATAACTTGAAAATGTTTGTCGATGGAGGGGCCAGCCATAGTCTCTTCAATTTGGCGAGCGCAAAAAAATGCAAGCTGCAACTTGACAGGTGTCTGCCCGAAATCGACGCTCGCCTCGTGGATGGGACGCCTCTGGCGATAACGGAAGAAACACGGACGGTCAGGATCGAATGCGGCGACGATTTCGGCTTCAGCATGAAGTTCCTCGCGACAACACTAGACGGCTGCGACGTACTGCTGGGACGTGATTGGCTGCGACGGCACAACCCCGTCATCGACTGGACAACGGGATCGTGCAGCATCACCAAGCACGAGGGGCTAATTAAGCTGCCTGCATGGACACCTGACTACATCCAAGCCCCGTGCGTCAAAGCCATCACTATAGCTCGCCACTTCAACAGGGGCGCGCAGCTGTTCGCTGTTTGCTTACGCGAGTTGGCGGTTGACACCGACGGAAAGGACATCGAGAAGCTGTGTACACCTGTACCACCGGATTTAGCGGAGCTGATTCGGAGGTACCCGGACATTTTCCCCGTCGATCTGCCACCTGGACTGCCACCCGAGAGACCTGAGGACCACAAAATCCAGCTGGAACCTGGCGCGCAGCCGACTGTTCGGACACAGTGGCGGTTGACCCAGCCGGAACTCGAGGAGCTGCGAAGTCAAATTGACGCACTGTTGGAGAAAGGGTTCATTCGGGCCAGCACATCTCCCTTCGCAGCACCGATCCTGTTCACTCCGAAGAAAGACGGCGGGCTTCGCATGTGCATCGACTATCGCGCGCTGAACCGGGTCACCATCAAGTCTCGTTATCCAATCCCACGCACCGACGACCTCCTCGACCAACTTCGCGGCGCTCGCTATTTCTCGAAGATTGACTTACGTGGCGGTTACCACCAGATTCGAGTCTTCGCCGACGACTGTCACAAGACTGCGTTTCGCACACGCTACGGGAGTTACGAATTTACAGTGATGCCTTTCGGCCTCACGAACGCGCCTTCGACATTTCAACTGACCATGAACATGGTTTTTCGGGATCTTCTAGACCGTTGTGTCATCGTCTACTTGGACGATATCCTGATCTTTAGCAAGACAAGGGAACAATACATCCGCGACCTGGATGCAGTGTTTAAGCGGCTGCAGGAGAACCGACTCATCACCAAGGGCTCTAAGTGCGAGTTTTTTAAGCAGGAGTTGGAGTTTTTGGGGCACGTCATCTCACGCGAAGGCATTAAAATCGACCCGGCGAAAATCAAGACCATACAGGAGTGGAAGTCCCCGACGAATGTCACGGAACTTCAGAGTTTTCTCGGATTCGTGAATTACGTCAGGCGGTTTATCCCGAATATGGCGGGGATAACCGGCCCGCTGACCGACCTGCTGCACAAGGACAGGAATTTTGTGTGGGGGGAGGAGGCAGAAGCGGCTTTCCAGGAACTCAAGAATTTTCTAGTTTCCCCTCCTGTGCTGCGCATCGCCGACCCATCGAAGCCGTTCGAAGTCGTCACCGACGCCTCAGATTTCGCCATCGGAGCTCTGCTTCTCCAAGATTTCGGGAACGGGTTGCAGCCGATTGCCTACGAATCACGCAAGCTGCAGGCAGCCGAACGCAACTACCCGATCCACGACAAGGAGATGCTCGCCATCATCCACGCGTTTAAATTATGGCGATGCTACCTGGTGGGCGCCGACGTCACTGTTCGCACGGACCACAAGTCCCTACAGTACCTGCGAGCCCAACCCAACCTCAACCCACGACAAATTCGGTGGCTGGACTACATGGAGAGCCACTTCACCTACCGCATCACGTACAAGAAAGGGGCGAATAACATCGCCGACGCCCTGACCCGACCGACAGTACAATCCGCTGCAGTACTCATTACCCATTCGAACCCGTTACTTACTGGACTATTCACCCACGGCTACACTACGGACCCGTTCTTCACGACTGGGAACCATCAGCAGGCCACGACACAAAAAGGGGATTATTACCTAAAAGCCGGAACCGACCGGATTTGGGTTCCCGCTTACAGGCTGCTGCGTGAACTCCTTATCCAGGAGGTCCACGATTCGAACTTCTCCGGACACTTCGGGGTTGACAAAACCCAGAAATTACTGCACCGTCAATATTACTAGCCCGATTCATCTAACGACGTGCAGCGATATGTGTCTCATGCAGGGTGTGCCAAGCCATGAAATCGACACGTCAACGACCAGCTGGGCTGCTGCAACCCCTCGAGCCACCCGAACGACCGTGGCAGCAAGTGACAATGGATTTTGTCACGGGGATGCCAGCTGGGCCGTCCGGCAACGACGCTGTACTCGTTGTCGTCGATCGCTTCACGAAAATGGCGCACTTCGCCCCATGCCGCAGCCGAAGGGACTGCGCGCCTCTTCGTCTCAACGGTCGTGCGACTGCACGGCATCCCTTCAGCGATCATCAGCGACCGCGACCCGAAGTTTACATCAAAATTCTGGAAGGAGACGTGGGCGCAGTACGGCACGAAACTACAATTCTCATCGGCATATCACCCACAGACGGATGGACAGACCGAGCGGACCAATCAGACCATGGAGCAGCTGATCAGGACAAACTGCCCCGACCCTGCCCGCTGGGAAGAATCCCTCGCCATGTTGGAATTCGCCTTCAACAACGCACCGTCTAGTACGACTAACCACTCCCCGTTTTTCCTGAATTACGGGATGGACCCGACGGTTCCTACAGCGACTTTCCTCGACAACCCAGTACCGAGGTCACAAACGTTTGTGACGGAACTACAGGAAGCCCGCGAAAAAGCCGCAGACGCAATTCGCAAGGCGAATATAACTTCCCGCAAATACACCGACCTTCTACGCCGGGAACTCGTCTTGACCACTGGGCAATTAGTGCTACTTGACACGAAGAACCTGCACCTGCCCGGCCCGTCAAAACTACGGCCACGATTTTGTGGGCCATTGAAGATTATCAAGATGGTGACACCTGTCACCGCGAAGCTGCTGCTACCCGACAACTGGCGAATTCATGACGCCTTCCATGTCAGCCTGCTTCGCAAGTCCGTGCCAGCCACGACCGACATCGCGCGGCAACAAGCTGCCCCAACTCCACGACCTGTCCCGGAGCCGACTCTCGACCCTTCGAAGATTCTGGCACATCGGGTTCGCCTTGACGCAGCTGGTCGCCACGTGGATTTCCTCATCCGTTGGACGGACCGGACCAGTGAAGATGACACGTGGGTGCATTCTGACTCACTCGACGCCTCGTCACTTGTTCGTGATTATTTGGCGCGCCGGCGTGTTTCAGATATTGACCGCCTTTCTTAAGGGAGGGGGGTAGTGTAAGGAATTTTCCCGAATTCCTTATCGGGGTTGACTGCTACGCGTACAGCCCGATTTTCGGACTTTGCACGTTCGGCCGATTTCAACGCTGCCGAGCCTCCTCGCGTCGCCTTCGGCATTTCCCATCGCCAAACCTACACCCCAACCTCACTCGTCCGAGGTTTCCTCCTAGCTAGGCTAGCCCCTACATTAGTCTGTGCCTTCATTGTATTCTGAGATCAGTTAATCACAGTCTCGTTATTCGTTTACCTGCGCACTCTCTTTTACAACTCATAACACGCACTGACAATTGTTTTGGCGGGAACTATACAGTGCTAAGCAATGTCAAGCACCAGCTAAAAAACTTGTTTCCACATCAAATTTGACTACCGGAAAAAAGAAAAAGAAAAACATTACGGGTTACGGGTGGTATTTGTACGAAATGACAACTGCTAATTGTAATCATTCAACGTTTCCTTTTTGCTCTTGAAGCCACCTCAGGCGCCGTTTCTTTTCTTTTACCGCTCCCTTCCTCTTTGGCCTTTGCTTGCAATCCTGACACAGCTGTTGACCAGAGTGCCTTCTCTACATCAGAAGCTGTGAACACGAATGGATCCTCCTCTTCATGTGACGTAGAACCGGCTAAATTTTTCTCTGCTTGCGCTTCTGCTTCAACTGAAGAAGAATCTGTAGCTCCTGCCTGTGCGCCTTTGTCTGCGAGCCGATTCAATTCCTGTTCACGAAATACGGGAGGAGGAAGAAATTCGATCAGTGATTGAGGTTCAAGACACAAGGGAGGAGGCATGCGGTCTCAAGGAGGTGCATTTGAAATGCTCGCACCCTTGCAAAGTATCGAAGAAATGTGCTTGCTTTGAAACGCTGCCGCACTGACACGTGCTCACCCTGGCCAATGCATGCGAGCAGGAGTGCCCACACACACGCAAGAATCTACACATACATGACGCGCTTATGAAAAAGGGTTGCCGGCAAACCATTAAAAAAAAAGGTGCCAATCAGCTTACCGATGCTTTTTCCCGCATGGCCTTTGCAAAAACGAGGTAGCGGCGAAGAGAGTAGTCTTTGCTGTCCCCCAACGCCGCAACCATGGCCTGGATCACCGCAGCAGGCAGGCAGATGAGAAGAGAGACAAGGTCAAAGAGAAACGGGAGGGGTCACAAAGAGACTGTGAGGAGGAAGGGCATCAGAATGCTCATAAGGTAGCGGCGAAGCGAGTAGTCCTTGCTGTCCCCCAACGCTGCAGCCATGGCCTGGATCACCGCGGCAGGCAGATGAGATGACACAAGGACGAGGGGAGGGAGCATGGGGAGACTGCTGAGATGGAGGGCAGCATAGTGCTTATCATGGAATCAGGTGAATTTTGAGAAGAACCTGAAGACGATCCGCGAGACTGTTGCAGGGGCAGTAGTGGAGAAAGGAACACGGATCCATGCACATGATTACAGTATTTTGCTCGCGAAAACAATCCCTGCTCACCTCATCCGACATGGACCGTGTGATTTCAAGGGGCAAACGCAGCTAGAACTGCACATGCCGTCGCTGCTCCAACCCACTTGAGGGATGACAGCTCTGTTACTGCTGCCTTCAGACTCGTTTCAACACCGTTTGCTGCTCACCTCATCTGACATGAATGGAGCGATTTCAGGGGCAAACGCAGCCAGCACTGCTGATGACAGCTCCGTTACTGCAGCCTTCAAATGAGCTTCAACGCAGATTGCCGCTCACCCCATCTGACATGAATGGAGCGATTTCAGGGGCAAACGCAGCCAGCACTGCAGATGCTGTTGCTGCTCCAACGCCCTTGAGCGTTGACAGCTCCGTTACTGCTGCCTTCAGATGCGCTTCAACATCTGCTTCGGAACGTGCTCCCGAACCTGATCCCGAACCTCCAGGCGTGGTAAGGGTGTGGTATGGCGCCAGAGCAGCGAAGGCTCGGGATGATGCGGTTTGGACTGCCTTGGGGTCGAGCTGCTTGATGAAATCGAGGAGACGAGGGCTGATGGGGGAAGGGTAGGGGGGAGGAAAGGAGGAGGGGAGAAGGAAGGGAGAAGGAAGGGGGGAGGGGGGCGTGTGGGGCTTTTAATCAACACCAGAATCATGCGGTTTTGAAGTGCATCGGGGTTGAGCTGCTTGATGGAGTCCTGGAGACGAGGCCTGATAGGTGAAAGGGATTGGAGAAGGAAAAGGGGAAAGCTGGGGTGAAGGGGGGATGAAGGGGGAGGAGGGAAGGCTGAAGTGAAGGGAAAGAAAAAATGGTTCAAATGGGGATTGCAGATTTAGGAGGTTGAGATTGTGAATTGCGAGAGTCTGGTGATAGGAGTCTTGGGTTGCAGGTTTCAGATTTCAGGTAGTTGTGAAGTGGGGTGAAACGATGGCGTGCGGGTGATGGGAAGAGAGGAAGAGGGGGTGAGGGGTCGGTGATGGTCAGGGAGAGAATGTTTGCTTTCCTTTATATAAGTCTGCATGTGAACTGGCCTTGCGGCCCTTTGCTTGTGCTCAGACTGCGTGGTGACTTTGTGAACCACCCTGAGCTTACTTTGTCTTTCTTGACTGGCCTTGTGACCTCTTGCTCTCCCCCACTTTGCCTATAGGGGTGTGTCAAACTTATATATGCTATAGTCTGTTTAGGCTCTAGTGGGGAAGTTTCTTTGAGGGTACAACACTTTTGTGTTTTATACTTGTACCCACCTGCTGCCTAGTTCATTCATTCCTCGTTATTCTCACACTAACGTCCTGCCGAGTGCTCGTGCTATTCATGCGTGCATTGTTTGCATGAGCATTTGTCATTATGCATGGCTGTTTGATTTTACCATCTCTGTGTTTTCTCCAAGTTTAAATGCTTGATCATGCAGGAGAAATCCAGAGCTTTCCAACGATACCAAGATCGCCTTATTGTGACCAAGATCGCCCAAGTTACAAGATTTCCAAGACTTGGATTTCTTATTACCTTTTAAGGTTATATCTAATTTGGGTGATTACTTGGGACATGAATATAAAGGGATATTTGGTTGGGTGATTAGGGAAGGATATTACCGCCACTTGCCACGTGTCAGCTTCCACTCCATCACCGACACGAGCTCCTCCTTGCTGACGTAAGCTCCACCACCCCCACCATCCCCACCACCATCCCCTTTCTCCTTGTCCTCGCATGTAGCATCTTCGCGTTTCCTGGTCCTACTTCTGGTAGCCCTAGATTCGATCGGCCCGGCCTTGGCATTCGCGCGTTTACTTTCGCCTTTGTTTTTTCCACCATTAACAGCCTCTGGTTTAGAACCTCCCGCTCCAACATCCTCGGATTTGAGATCTCCGGTTTCGAGATTCCCGGGTTTAGGATCGCCGGCTCCGTCACCACGCTGTCGCTGCCGCAAGCGCCGCGGCAGCTCGTCGCAGTAGAACGCGTCGAGCGCGGCGAGCTTAGGCTTCGCGAGCGACTCGACTGCGCTGCCGTACGCGATACGGGCGTCCCGCCAAGCGGACCAGTCAGACGAGGAGAATTCAAGCATCCTGTCAGAAATCGTCCGCTGACAGCCAGACGCCAGTGTTGTCACTGGTTGGAATTCACCGAGCCTCGCCTAGGGACAATCCCAAGACGAGTATCGTGTGCATCGTTTCTATGTATGAATTCTATCCCAAACCAGGGTCATATGTAAACCTAGTGTTTTGCGGTTGATGGCAAACCCTAAACCCTAAACCCTAAACCCGAAACCCTAAACCCCAAAGCATTCATTGCTGCTTCCGTTTGTTACAGACTTCTCTTCAATAGGTTCGAATTCTCTAACGGGACCTTTAAACCAGAACCTAGCATGCAACAGCCACCATGCAATGAACAACTTCATCCACACAGCAATAGCCACTGGCGCCCAATTAAAATTCTCTACGGTGATAGGAAACATTGTCGGGAGGTTGAAGACCACTAGGGTGTAGAGCACCCATAGCAGCGCTACCACATGGACCATTTTCCTGTGAAAACAATCATACGGAGGGATATGTGTTGGTGGATGCGGTATGGGAAATTAAGTATCACTCCGAAGTGCAAGGAGATGTGAAACGAGGGGCAATAAAAGCATGCACGTCAAACACTCACATACGTGCTCACTACCTTGTTGGCCTCACCTTTTGTCACCCTTTCCCCTTCGCAGCTCATACACTCCTCTCCACCCTTACCCCGCTCCTCCACAACCATTTTCTTGTTTTGTCACCTACCCGGCTGTGAACCCGATGTAGTTGGGCAGGTAGAAGGGGCCGGGCGGAAAATTCTTTTCGTTTTGCAGGGTGCGGAAGAGGATGGGGACGGAGTAGGCGGAGATCCAAGCGATGGTGGAGATGGAAGCGAGGGCGAAGAAGAGCGTGGAGGAGGCGAGCACGGGCAGCAGGAAGAGCAGCCCGACCAGCACGGAGAGGGAGAGGGCCCACACTGGAACACGGTTTGGTGCCAGGCGCCGCCAGAGGGATGAGAAGGGGAGGCCGCCATCCCTAGCCAGGGCGTAGGCCTGGGGGGGTAGAGAGGGGGGGAGAGGGGAGAAGGAAGGGGGGGGGAGAGGGTGGGTCCAAGCGATGGTGGAGATGGATGCGAGGGCGAAGAAGATCGTAGAGGAGGCGAGCACGGGCAGCTGGAAGAGCAGCCCGACGAGCACGGAGAGTGTCAGGGCCCATACAGGAACACGGTTTGGTGCGAGGCGCCGCCAGAGGGATGAGAAGGGCAGGCCGCCATCCCGAGCCAAGGCGTAGGCCTGGGAATGGGTGGGGGCATGAGGGCGCATACAGGAACACGGTTTGATGTGAGGTGCCGGCAGAGAGAGGAGAAAGGCAGCCCGCCATCCCGAGTCAGGGCGTAGGCTAGGGGTGTGGTTTGGGCTGACGGGGGAGGGAGGGATGGGGGGGCAGGAGTGACGGGGCACAACTTGTCGCGACGCACAGCACAGTGTTTGCTAGTCATAGCTCAGAGAAGTTTGAGTCGACTCAGAAGTCACATCTTGTCGTGATGTACAGCACAGTGTTTGCTACACGATGTGCCCCGTCATAGCTCAGTCGTGATAACATGCAACAAGCCTCACCACTTGCCATGCTCCGAGCTGGCATCAGAGGTTGGCTCCAAGGAAACACAGTACCACACCACACAGTACCACGCAGTACCACACAGTACCACACAGTATACCACACAGTATACCACACAGTATACCACACAGTATACCACACAGTATACCACACAGTATACCACACAGTATACCACACAGTATACCACACAGTATACCACACAGTATACCACACAGTATACCACACAGTATACCACACAGTATACCACACAGTATACCACACAGTATACCACACAGTATACCACACAGTATACCACACAGTATACCACACAGTATACCACACAGTATACCACACAGTATACCACACAGTATACCACACAGTATACCACACAGTATACCACACAGTATACCACACAGTACCACACAGTATACCACACAGTATACCCCACAGTATACCACACAGTATACCACACAGTATACCACACAGTATACCACACAGTATACCACACAGTATACCACACAGTATACCACACAGTATACCACACAGTATACCCCACAGTATACCACACAGTATACCACACAGTATACCACACAGTATACCACACAGTATACCACACAGTATACCACACAGTATACCACACAGTATACCACACAGTATACCACACAGTATACCACACAGTATACCACACAGTATACCACACAGTATACCACACAGTATACCACACAGTATACCACACAGTATACCACACAGTATACCACACAGTATACCACACAGTACCACACAGTATACCACACAGTATACCACACAGTATACCACACAGTATACCACACAGTATACCACACAGTATACCACACAGTATACCACACAGTATACCACACAGTATACCACACAGTATACCACACAGTATACCACACAGTATACCACACAGTATACCACACAGTATACCACACAGTATACCACACAGTATACCACACAGTATACCACACAGTATACCACACAGTATACCACACAATATACCACACAGTATACCACACAGTATACCACACAGTATACCACACAGTATACCACACAGTATACCACACAGTATACCACTCAGCCCACTCACCACACGGGATGCCCCAAGTTGGCATGAGAGAGTGGCTCCAAAGAAAGAGATGCAGATGACCACCGTGAAGACCTGCGCCCCCAATCCAGAGCCGTAGCTGTAGTGGGAGCGAGGGGTTGAGAGGAGAGGAGAGGAGTTTGACGTGGGGGCTGTTAAGGGGCTGAAGAGAAGTGGCATGCGAAGAAAGAGATGCAGATGACGACAGTGAAGACCTGCGCCCCAATCCAGAGCCGTAGCTGTAGTGGGAGCGAGGGGTTGGGAGGAGAGGAGAGGAGTTTGACGTGGGGGCTGTTAAGGGGCTGAAGAGAAGTGGCATGCGAAGAAAGAGATGCAGATGACGACAGTGAAGACCTGCGCCCCCAACCCTGAGCCATAGCTGCAGAGGATGGAGTGAGAAGAGGAGGGAAAAAATGTGTGGAAGGAGAGGAGAGGGAAGAGAAATAAATGCAGAGGACCACGGTGAAGACCTGCGCTCCAATGCCTGAGCCGTACCAGCAGGGGGTGGAATGAGGAAATGACTAGACATTCGGGACATAAAAGGGGGAGAAGAGTAGCAGCAGGGGAAGAAGGAAATGCAGATGACGACCGTGAAGACCTGCGCTCCCAACCCTGAGCCATAGCTGCAGAGGGAAGTGAGGGTGCGGGAGGAGAGAAGAGGAGAGCAGGGTAGAGAGAGGGAGAACGATTGCAGATGACGGCAGTGAAGACCTTCGCTCCTAAGCCTCAGCCGTAGCTGCAGAGGAGGAGAAGAGGGGAGGAGAGGTGAGGAGAGGAGAGAGAGGGGAGAAGGAGGGGAGTTGAGATGAGAGGAGGACAGGGGCACACGAAGAAAGAGGCGCAGATGACCACAAATGAGGCCAGCGATTTCAAACCAATGCAGTAAGTAAAGCGAAGGGAAGGAGAGAAGAGGGGAAGGAGAGGAGAGGAGAGGTGAGAGAAGAGAGGAGAGGAGAGACCCTTTCCCGTTTCCACTTTCCCCTCCCTTTCTGTGTTCTCCCCCCTTCTCGCACTACCCTGCCCCCCTGTCCCCCCCATCCCCCTCCGCTCGTACCGAGAGTAAAACACATCCCACATGATTTGCACCACTGGTTGCATGCCACCTGTCGCGCTCTCCGCCGAAAACAGATGAGCTGGATCCTGGATGCTCCACGTCAGCACCACCACCAGCAGCCACGCGAGGACGGTCACTGTAGTCAGAGAGGACATGATTGCGAGCGGTGCCGTCCGGTCGGCCTTTTTTGTCTCTTCTGCGAGATGCGCCACGCAGTCGTAGCCGTAGAGGGAGTATTGTGAGACCAGTAGCGTGATGAGGAAGGAGTAGGCCTGAGAGGGGCAGAGGGGACGATATGAGGGAGAGGAGGGAATGGGGACTGGTTAGCAGCCCAAAAGATGCAGTCATAGCTGTAGAGGGAGTATTGTGATACCAGGAGAGTGATGAGGAATGAGTAGGCCTGGGAGGGTGAAGGGGAGGGAGAGGTGGGTAGACCTTCATTTGGTGTGGCCCAAACTCACGCTGGTGGGTGGACCTCCATTGCCATGGCCAGAGGTATGAGTGTGGGCCACGGCAATGTGACAAGGCCCTGAATCGCAATGCTAAACCCCAAACTCACATTGCTGGGCGTGAGTGTGACGTCTCTGTTGTTTCCAAAGTCCCCGAAGACCCAGGATGCCGGCTCATGGGTGGGCGCCACTAGGGGCAGCATGATGATTAGCACCACTGCTGCTGCTATCTGAGATACCAAGGGGTAGAAGGGGAGATGAGGGCGGGACAAGAGTGAGACAAGAAGAGTGAGACATGAGCAGACAAAAGAAGGTTGTTGCTGGCAAACAAGGGGCGAGTGCGAGACAAGGGGCTCATGGGTGGGCGCCACTAGAGGCAGCATGACGATTAGCGCCACTGCTGCTGCGATCTGAGATACCAAGGGGTAGAAGGGGTGGCGAGAGCCATTTAAGGGCGAGAGAACGATGAGACACCTCTTAGAATTGTTAAAAGCGACTGCTGCTATGAGGTGAGAGAGAAAGGGCAACGCAGCATGGCAACAAGGCAGCATGATAGCATGATGGCATAATGGCATGAGAGCATGAAGGCATGATGACATAGGAAGGTGGGAGTGTAACCTAAGGCGTGATTTATAACCATTTGAATAACAACAGAGGATTGATTCAGAGTTCACCTGAGGATTCACCTGAATGGCTGCAGAGACGACCATGACTGTTGCCACAGTGCGCACTGATAAGCAGTTGATGAGGAAGCAGATAAGCACAAAGCCGCACGCGATGGCAAAGACGGCGTACTTGCTGAGAAGGTAACCACCCCCATCAGCACCGCCTGTTGGGTTAAGTCACAGGGAGGGATGGCATGGTATGGCACGGTATGGTATGGTATGGTATGGTATGGTGTGGTGTGGTGTGGTGTGGTGTGGTGTGGTGTGGTGTGGTGTGGTGTGGCATGGCATGGCATGGCCATGGCACGTGCGTGTACCAATGGATGTGCACCTTTGTGTGCTCAATTGTGCATGTACACTACACACGACCCCCGTACCAGAAACTCTTAGCTTTATTCAGCCGACCAGCCATGCATATTCATCTCAACCATGCAGATTCTTGTGTTGTCAAATTTTAACAATGCAAGTGAGTGTACCAGTGGAGATGAGGATGAGCACTTGCAGAATAACGGAGCCACCATAAGAGACGTTGGCCCCACACACAGCCAGGCCCAGGAACTCCATCCACCCCTGTCACACAGGTGACACCAAGTGGGATGGGTGGGTGGGAAGCACACACAGAGAGAGACAGCAACATCAGGAATAACATGGCACATGAGAGGCGTTGCTTTTCACACAGCCAATGCCATGTGCCTCCCTTGCTTTACACACAGGAACTCCATCCACACTAGGCACGGGGAGAATGGGCAAGCAGCATTATCTATAACACAGCGGCGCATGAGAGGCATTGCATTTGCACACACAGCCAGGGCCAGGAACTTCATCCACCCCTGAAAGAGCAAGAACGGGTGCTAGGGAAATCAGATCACCTCTCATTGTGAATAAAATCAGATCGCATTGTATGGTGAAACAAATCAGATCGTACCCCACCATGAATCGAATCAGATCACATCTCACCGTGATGAATGAGGCCAGTGGGCCCCACTTCGGCCCTGCCAGTGCTGCCGCCCAGAAATAGAGAGAGCCAGCTGTCTGGAAGGTAGTGGAAAAGAGGGTAGAAAGGGAGGAAATTAAGTGTAGAGAAGGGAGAGGGATCGAAGGCAAGTGATAGCAAGGACAAATTGTTACCTCGGTCACATTTTCTGGTCAGAGATTGAGGGAAAATTTGGTGAATGGGAAAAGAAGGAAAAGGTTAAGCAGCGGCTGAGTTGGAGTGTGGCAAAATGAGGTGCAGTGTGGTAGGGATGTCACCAAACGAAAAAGGGCCACTGACCTTCTTTTGTAAACGAGGATGTTATCTCCGACATGGAGATGCCTATAAGGTGGACAAAGATGGCTGGGATACATGTGCGATAACAGTGGCAGACAGCTACGCAGTACAGCAGAATTTACTCTCACAGGGAACGAGGATGCCATTTCGGCCATGGAGAGGCCTATAAGGTGGACGGAGGGGGACCAGTATGCGGTACCCGTGTAAACGAGCGGTGAAATACAGTGCGGGTTCTCACCGGGAACGAGGAGGCTATCTCAGCCATGGAGAGGCCTATAAGGTGGACGAAGAGGGCAGTGATCCACCAGTACCAGACGAGCCCTGCTGGGCCTCCGTTGATGAAGCCCTGTCTGCAAAGGAGGGAGAGAGAGATAAGAGCGAGTGTGGGAGGCGAGGGAGAGGAGGTTATCAGGAGGGGAAAAGGGAGGAAAGAGGGCTGTGATCCACCAGTACCAGACGAGCCCTGCTGGGCCGCCGTTGATGAATCCTTGCCTGCAGAGGAGGGAGGAAAGAGGGAGCGACAGAGGGGAGGGAGTGCATGGGGGAGATAGGAAAGGGGGAGGGGAGGGACGAAGAGTGATGTGATCCACCAGTACCAGACGAGCCCTCCTGGTCCGTTGTTGATGAATCCCTTCCTGCAAAGGAGGGAGGGAAGGGGGCGACAGGGGAGGGGGAGTGAATGGGGGACATACGGAGGGGAAAGGGGATAGAAAGAGGTCTTCTTTCAAAGAAAAAGTGATCCCCGCTGGACTGCAGTTGACGAATCCCTGCACAAGACGAGGGAAAAGTGGGGAAGGGAAAAGTGGGGAAGGGGAAAGCGGGGAAGGGGAAAGCGGGGAAGGGAAAAGCGGGGAAGGGAAAAGTGGGGAAGGGAAAAGGAAAAGTGGGGGAGGGAAAAGCGGGAAATTGAAAAGTGGGGAACTGAAAAGTGGGGAACTGAAAAGTGGGGAATTGAAAAGTGGGGAACTGAAAAGTGGGGAACTGAAAAGTGGGGAATTGAAAAGTGGGGAATTGAAAAGTGGGGAACTGAAAAGTGGGGAACTGAAAAGTGGGGAATTGAAAAGTGGGGAACTGAAAAGTGGGGAACTGAAAAGTGGGGAATTGAAAAGTGGGGAATTGAAAAGTGGGGAATTGAAAAGTGGGGAATTGAAAAGTGGGGAATTGAAAAGTGGGGACAGCAACGGCGAGGCGTGCATGAGTTGGCGGGAGTGCAGCTTTCGACCTTGACTTGAAAATTGCGGGAGCAGGTATCTTAAAAGTTACTTTTCCGCAAGTTTTTGGAAGCCTTTCCGCAATCCCTTTTCCGCGATGAAGGGAAGACACGTTGGAGCACACACGTGCGTGGGGGTGGGAAGGGTGCGGGGAGGGGAGCATGCACGAACGTGCATCAGGGGAAGGAGGATGGGGACGTACGCATGTGTGGGGACGTACACACGTGCATGCATGGAGCAAGGAAGTGTTGGTGGGGCACTGGGATCGTCCCGAGTTGAGTGTGGGAGGGCTACAGGCGCGGCCTGGGGGGTTATGGGTGTGCTACCCACCATACAAACATGCCCTTTTAAGCCAGTCGGTAGCAGGCTGGGCCAACAAGTGGTATCAGAGGGAAAGGTCTCTGGTTCGAATCCCAGTGTGCGCCAAGCGAGCGCCAGTGCCCAAACGAGCCCCAAGTGAGGGGGAGACGACCCCAGTGAGGGGGAGATTGTTGGTGGGGCACTGGGATCGTCCCGAGTTGAGTGTGGGAGGGCTACAGGCGCGGCCTGGGGGGTTATGGGTGTGCTACCCACCATACAAACATGCCCTTCTAACCCAGTCGGTAGCAGGCTGGGCCAACAGGAAGGGCGGGTGGGGAGGGAAGGGGACGTACGCGTAGGTGGGGACAAAGCCGGCAAAGACAGTCATGAAGGACACTCCCACTGCGTAGAGGCCCAGGAAGCGCTGAAGGGAGGGAGAGATGGGGGAAGGGAGAGATGGGGGGAGCATGTGAAGAGACATGAGAGGTGGGGGTATGGGGACAGTCATGAACGACACGCCCACTGCGTAGAGGCCAAGAAGCCCTGAAGGGAGGGAGAGATGGGGAACGTGGGGGGCACGCGCAGGTGAAGAGGCAAGGGAGATGCGATGATGGGGTAGTCAAGACAGTCATAAAGGGCACTCCCACTGCGTAGAGGCCGAGGAAGCGCTGTGGGGGAGCGGGGAGTTGATCGAAGGGAGAGTGCACAAAGATGCGATGAGAAAAGAGAGATGGGGAGATGGGGACAGTCATGAACGACTCGCTCACTGCGTGGAGAAGCGCTGGGGTGGGGGAAACACGGGGCCTACCTTTGAGGCGCCTAAAAAATAGAAGCGCTGGGATGGGGGTGACATGATGGGGCCTTGGGTATGTGATGGGGCGGGAGGGAGAGATAAATGGGGGGCACGCGCGTGCGATGAGAGATGAGAGATGAGAGATGTCCAATCGAGCCCCAGTTAGGAGCCATGGTTCAGTACGCTCATTCAGGCGCTTTTCGGCAGGATCGAGTTCCACGGAGAGCGTGAATTCGTCCTCCGTGGTGATCTGAAGGACCGTACCTCAAGGGG
Source organism: Closterium sp. Naga37s-1 (assembly GCA_947471745.1). NCBI lineage: Eukaryota > Viridiplantae > Streptophyta > Zygnematophyceae > Desmidiales > Closteriaceae > Closterium > Closterium sp. Naga37s-1. The sequence goes on from CANJKZ010000024.1 coordinate 3,943,638, forward strand.
CTCCTGCCTGTCCTACTGCTGGCACTGAACGCACCATTTATAGGGAAACGGGAGACGCGCTACTCACCAGGGAGCGACGCAGCTCCTGCCGGTATCCGAGCTCGTTCAGGCGCTTCTCTGCAGGATCGAGTTCGACGGAGAGAGTTATCCCGTCCTCCATGGTGATCTGAAGTATCTTCTGCTCCGTTCCCACCTCCTCGTCGAGCCGCTGAATCATTGCCACTATCGCGGCGCCCTCAAACGCGGACGCCTCCGTGTACAGCTTCATCTCCTCGCCGTGCGCTGGAAGCTTCTGCGAAGGTTCGTTGTCGTCATCACGACGGTCGTCGCCGATGGCAGAATCTGTCGCGAAGTGGTCGCACGCGTCGTCGTGGCACTGTTTCGTCGCTCCGCAACCGTCGCCGGGCGACGCTTCTATCTCGTCGCATTCAGCAGCTAGTATCAATGGTGTTGCGACCATTGTCGCCAGCACACCGTCAACGACACGGCGAGGAGTTTGAAGCGAGGCAGCCCTAGTACGTGACGCGGCGGAGGGGTATTGCTCGTACTACCAGCTCTGGTACTTATTTCAGGAAATACTCCTAGAAGATACTCCTTGCAAGAAAGAGGACAGCGAATCCCTCGGGATTATGAGCTAGCTGAGAACTGTACCGGCGGGTTCAAAATCTGGGGATTCTTTGAGACGCCTTTGAAGATAGTAAGACATGTTGCACGGCCCGAAGTCGGGATTTTCTTGGAGACGGGTAAACTATGATGCGGCACGAACACCCTAAACTAGTAGTAGTTCCCAGCAATGAAACAAGGGCCCCTCCCAACATAGATGCTCCACGTCATTGCGTATCACCCCTCCAAGCTTACCTCACGTTCATTCTTCAGCACACCAGCGCTGATTCCAACCAATCGTTGCAGTGCGCAAAATCTCAATCAACGTCTCCCTTATCCACACATCAGCAGGCGCAACCTCAAACCACTCTCAACCCCCCATTCTATACCCCCCTTCCCACTCTCTTTTGCCATAGAAATGCTTTCTGCCTCCAACGTTCTTTCAGACATTCTCAGCAGTTTGTATGCGGGGTCTCGGTTATCCTCCTACGTACTCTCATTACTGTACTCCAGAACATCTAGGCATCCAACGTGCTCTATGTTACCTCTTTAAAGCCCGAGTCCCAGATTGCAAGCGCGACGCCTTCTAAGAAATTATACAGTCCCATCCCCCTGCTAGCAACTTTTGAAGCTACCATTCAGTCTTGTTCCCTACGCTTCGTAGTTTCGGGTGAATAAAGCTACGTTGAATCAAATCTCCCATTCTCCCTCCTCTCCCCCCCCCCCCCCCCCCCCCCCCCCCCCCCGCCCCCCCCCTCTCTCCCCAGTGGTTAATCTCCGCATCACCATGACGAGCCGCCGCACGCTTTGCGAAAGGAAGCCGCCGCCCGTCGCCTCCGACAGATTTGGTCAGTGCCGAGTCGCTAGTGTCGCCTGATGTGATTCCACACCCAGCAATAATCGTAGACTCCTTAGTGAACTGCACAAGTTGTTCGGAATCTATCCCCCTCGGCTTCTGCCCTCCCCTCCCACCTCCATTCCCCATAGTTTTTCAGGGTTAGCGTCAGATCTACGTCCGCGCGACTAGCGACGGGATGCCGCCACCCGGGCAGCTATGACGACGACAGTGCTGGCGAGTCACAATCTCCTTGTTTCGATGCCTCCCCTCACTTATTTTCCTTGTGCATTTATTTTCTCGTGGCAATCCGCAGGTGTGGCAGCGCGATCGCAGCCAGGTGAGGGAGACGGAGTGATCCCCGCGCAATCGTCCCTAACGCTTATCGTGTACGATTCGCGTGTATGTGCGGTGGAGTGCAGGTGGATGTGCTAGCGCAGATACAGGTGCGTATGTGTGTGTTTCCGGTAAGACTGGTTGTTATGGTTCTTTTTCCCACGTGTCACGATCTGTTGATGCTGTCGTGATTGCAGGTTCCATGACGAACGACATATTCTATGGAAGCACCTACCCCGTTGTGCCCGTGTTTCTTTTTGCGCTGCTCGATTCACTTGCTGTGTCCTATGCTTTCCACGACTCAACTATCTGCTGTTATTGTTTCCGTGCTTTTTTCCAGGTGCTAACAAGATCCATGCTGGTTTCGTCGTGAACATTTGACCATATGGTCGATTAGTGCATTGGCAAAACCCGGTGTCCAGGCGTAGTGAGAGTTGGATCGTGCTGTCCATATGCCAGTTGACAGACGCTAGTTGACAGTTGACAGTTGACGGTGACAGTTGACAGTGGTCGTACGGTTGACAGTTGTGTCCATGTACGCATGCCTGACTAATGAAACAATTTCAAAGCGCCAGATGCACATTTAATTTTTGGACGTGATGCAAAGCGATGTTGTTTCGTGTGCGACACGGGGTCCAATTTTAGAATCGCCAGCCAATCAAAATGCATTGAGGCACACCCATAACTGACATGTTATTTGTCCTTGTCGACCAATCATCGACAAGGACACGTGGCAAAATATCTTGTTACACGTGGACGCGACTCGGTACCAACGAAGTGACTGTCCAGTCACTTTTGTGTGACTGCGGCTGTCACGTCATTGTGACTTTTCCGTGACAAAATGGGGACTTCTCAGTGACATTTTCGTGACAGCTAGGTTACGTTGGTTCGGGTACTTCCAACCATCACCTTTTTCTCCCAAAAAACCGTATACTTAAATGTGACGGAAAAGTCACAATTCCGTCACTTTTGGCCCTTGTCTTTTCCGCGATGTCCTTGCACAGCAATTCGGGGCAAGAAGAAGCTTCCACTCAACAAGTTCGGCATACGATGTTCACGCACATCAGCATGAAGATTTTGCAAGTCAAGCTCTTGTCAGCTTGCACTGTCGGCGTGTCGCGAGATTTTACTCGGTCCGGAAAACGCAGCTGAGAACGATACCCATGCACTTCGAGCTTGGGGGGCTCGTACTGTAACTGCTTCAAGCATGAACCAGCAAATCGGTACATGAACCATGAACTCCTCTCGGTGGATGAGAGAACGTGGAAGCGGAAGTCAGGAGAGGTGAGGAAGTTCCCGCATTACGGTGGTGTACGATACTAAGCGTTTCATAGCGTGTTTCCAACGTTCTAAACGGTTAGGGAAGGCATGACTCATGGTTGGGAAAGATTTCTCGAGAGAAAGAGAAGACGAAGAGGAACAGTCTACCCAGGAATATCAGGGTCAAAGCCCGCTTCGAAATCCAAGGGTCGGCGGTCGGTACACCCTAGCGGTTATGAGGATGGTGTGGGAGCTCATGGGTTGTTAGCAACTGCGATTCCTTGCTCGCCGCGCTGATATTACCGACCAAGACTTCCATAAGCGAAATGTCATTATACCGCCTGTTTAGTAGAGATGGGATGGAATTTGGCCGAGCAAGGAATCTCGAGGCGGGGTAAGCAGGTGTGGGGAGCGGAAGGGATATTGGCGGGAACATACGGGTTTGGATTGAAGCAAACGAAAGTTTTAGAATGGGAGGGGATGTGATGGGATGTTAGGGGATAGTTGGGGGAAGATATTATATGTTCAGATGCAGAAGGCCAAAAGTGTGGGGAAGGGGGGTTAGTTGGAGGGACGGAGGTGTGTGGGGGTGGTGTGAACGGAGGGGGGCTGTGGGGGAGGGGAAGAATTTGCCTGTGGTCATTGGCCAGCTTGTTCGCTCAAGCCGCACATTGGCTTCGAGAAATGCGCGACTCGTCGATCATATTTTGAGCCATAGGACCGGCTGGCAGGTCAGTGGGGCAGATTGCTGCGCCAGAGATTGCAAGAATTTGTCTCTTCTCGGAGTCAACAGTGTGGTGCAACAAAAACTACACGTCAGCGGAGAGAATTTGGCTGGATGGATGTGTGGACGGATCAATGACAGCTCGGACGGGCCTACAGTAACTGGAATCACCCTGCCTGAGTCAGAAGCGGTGCAGAACAGTTTGGTCCCCTTTCAGGCAGCTGTTGCCTGGGAAACTACCGGGAATGACGCAACCTGGCTCGCATTTTCAGGGAGCAGGTCCGGACAATGGCCCTGTTCGACATGCTAACACCGACGGCCGCGGAATCCTCGCATCTCTTTCGTTTTCACATTTTTTCCCACGGTCAGCCCGTAAAATGGGCGAATTGGGCTTTAACCCCCGCTAACCTGTTGGCGGAGTGTTAGCCTGTCGAACGCACCCGATAATTGACAACTTCGCCCTCTCAGAAAGAACCGCGAGCCTTCTCGCACGGGCAAAGGTTTAGCCCTCGCCTAGCCTAACCCTCGCCCCCCAAAAGTGGGGTTTGCCAAAGGGCTCGTGAAGTGTTTGCAGTGGGAGGGACACCCACACCGTGGACCCAAACAAAACCCAAGTGAACCAGTTTGCTTGAAAAAAATCTCCCATTCGAAAACCTCCCTTACCGATTTGTGGGGATGGCCTATTTTTTTCCGGCGTTGTTACCCAGACCCCTTTTGGCAAGCGGCCCAAAAGTTTCTACACAGCCCGCGATGACCCAAATTGAAGGGGGCGGGCAGCTTCGTCTTGTGGGCCACGCTCCTTCCGATCTCCAGGGGCGAGGCTTCCGATTGTGGTGGGCGGTCGATCAGCTCAGGGAAGTTGCGCTGAACCCTTCCCATAACACTAGCCTAACACTCGCCTTTTGCAAAGTGTTAGCCTGTCGAACATGGCCAATGTTGCGCTGTGGAGGGGAAGAGAACTTCATCGAAGAGGACCTATTTCAAAAGCAGTTTCAAGCCGGAAGGTGTTCGGCAAATACAACGGCAAGCACGTGCAGCTCGGGTCTTCGCAGCACAGCACAAGGGCATCAATGGTGCTGTTCTCCAGGCAGGTGGCATCGGCATGGCATCGGCATCAGAGTCATTTTCGCGAAAAAATTCTCCTGGCGACCGAACCACCTTCTAAATGGGAAAGTTCGCCTTTCGGCCCCGGAAAGCGGGGGCCCTAGAAGTGTGATTTCCGCCCCCGTTGCAGCGGTTTCGTCGAGGGCTGTGGAAAAGGCATCCCCAAAAAATCAACGCTTTGGCAGCATCGCGGCACATTCCTCCGACGATATCAAGTGCCTGGAGAACACCGCCAATATCGTTGATGCAAAACCCTCTGCACATGAACCGAGCCGACCTCTGCACGTACAGAAGTTCACCTGTTCTTACAGCATACGCCCCAAAAAGGTCAGCCATTCTGACTTGATAGTGGATCTCCGCGTGGGCAGTTAGTAGCTTTAAGGAAAATTCATTCTCCTTACTTCGCGCCCCTGCTTACCACGTACATGGCCATTCCCGCCATCGGCACCCACAGTGAAACATTACCCGCTCGCAGCACTCGCCTCGGCCACGACTCCCGCCACTGTTCGCGATGCGACCCAACCTAACGGTTCGGTTGGTAACCCGCGCTCCGGACCTCCGCCTCGACAATTTCCCAAACCTCGGCGCTAGGCCCGTAGCGCACCCCAATTTCCCGCATTACCGTTATTACGCTAGCTTCGCTATATAACTTCGCTCATGCTTTTCGCTCAACTGGATTGTTTTGCTTCGATAGTGCAATTCTCGCTCGCTCGCTCAATTGCACTCGTAACACTTGGTATCAGAGCCTACGATCTCCTCTCGGACCGCACCCACACCTTCGCTTCCCCACTATCTCAATTTTTTGGGGGGGGGGTAGACGTCTCTCAGCGAACAAGCACCGCCGCTCGAAGTGCTCTCTCGTAAGCACGCACGGCCACGACAAAGGCTCTCGCTGAGCTTGCCCGACACCCCCACCATGGCCGAAATTAATATCGCGACACTGACGCAGGAGCAGCTCGACCGTCTCGTGCGCCAACTCGAAGAATCGGCGCTCGAAATCGCGGCACTCACGGCGGAAGGTGACTCCGCCCGCCAGCAATCAACGGTGAATGCGCCAGCACCATCACAAGGACCTGCAAATGCACCTGCGCAATCGGATGAGCCGATTGTCATCTCGTCCGGCACACCGTCACATCACGACAGCGTGGGACAGCGCTCAGGCGCAGCCAGTGATGGCGCCGCCCAGTCAATGCCTGGCATGGGGAGGAACAGGGCTGTACCAAGCACGAGCGGGCCTCGCGAAGCCCGTCGTCACGTTGAATTTGCAGCAACAATCGGCAACAACGACATTGTCGCGCCGATGCCGCTCAAACCGCAGCGCCCGCCCTGCTTCGACCCGAGCCAACGAGGAGGTCCGACGGTTCAATCGTGGGTCTTCACGATGAACGTTTTCTTCGACGCGAATTACGTCGAGTCGGACGCAGCGAAGATTCGATACGCCGTTTCGCTGCTAAGGGGCCCCGCCATGGACTGGTGGCGAGTCATCGTGACGTCGCCACGCGCCTACGAGCCGCCGTCGCAAGAGGAAGAGCCCACGGGTCCAGCCGTTACATGGAATTCGTTCTGCGAAACCGCCCAGTACAGCACGTGGGATGCATGGTGCGCAGGGCTTCGAGCGCGCTTCGAGCCGATTGCGGCTTCTATTTCGGCGCGTCAGAAACTGCGTGCTTGGCGACAACTTGGGTCGGTCCAAGACTACACCAGCGGTTTTCTCGCATTATGCGAACAAGTCGGCTACATGCACGAAGCGGAGCGGGTGGACCGTTACGTCGGAGGGCTGAAGCCGGATATCTCGCACGAAATCATGCTATGTGGGCTCTCGAATTTCAACGAGATCCTCGCGCTCGCCGAGAAATTTGACATTTTGCGCCGTCCGAGACCGGGGTCCTACTACGGACATCACCCTTGGGGACCGACCGAGCACGCCACCGTACACGCCGCTGCGGCGATTGTAGCTGCTGCGCCATTTAAGGGGCGCTGCTTTGCTTGCAATTGGCCGGGCCATCGCAAGAGCAAATGCCCAGAGGAGCAGAGGCGCCGCGGAGCAGAGCAGGGAAGGGAGTCTCAGAGGCAGGGAAACGCCAGCAGTCAGTAGAAAACGGGCCGACTACTGACGAGACAACCTGCTTGCCCAACCTCACCGACCCTCACCGAGTCACAGTACCGATTCACGCTATCGATCGGGCTCGGTACCCGGGGACGATTTACCAGAGGGACTGCCACCTCAGCGGGCACATGACCACCGAATAGAATTAGAACCGGGGGCACATCCAACTGTACAGCGACAATTCCAACTGACACAGCCAGAGCTCGACGAGCTGAGGAAGCAGTTAGATTACATGTTAGAGAAAAAAATCATCCGACCGAGCTCGTCACCGTTCGCCGCACCGATACTGTTCACACCGAAGAAAGACGGAGGGTTTCGCATGTGTATCGACTACAGAGCACTGAACAGGGTAACAGTCAAGTCGCGATACCCCATTCCCCGCGCCGACGAACTGATAGATCAACTGCGAACAGCACGGGTCTTTTCGAAAATTGACTTACGCGGATGTTACCGCCAGATTCGGGTCGAACCATCGGACTGCGTAAAAACGGCATTTAGAACTAGGTACGGGTCATTTGAGTACAACGTGATGCCATTCGGGCTGACCAACGCACCGGCGACATTTCAGGTGACCATGAAAGAGGCGTTTAGGCCGCTCTTAGATAAATGCGTGATAGTTTACCTCGACGACATCCTAGTCTACAGCCGTGATAAGCAGCAGCACTTAGCAGATCTGGAAGCAGTGTTTAGAGTTTTAGACGAACACAGACTACTGACCAAGGGTTCCAAGTGCGAGTTCTTTCAGGATAGGTTAGAATTTTTTGGGCACGTCATTTCGGAGGCTGGAGTAGATATCGACCCAAAGAAGTTGGACACCGTAAATGCGTGGCACCCCCCGACGAACATCACGGAGCTGCAGAGTTCTTTAGGGTTCGTTCATTATGTGCGTCGGTTCGTCCCCGACATGGCACGGTTAACTGCCCCGCTGACGGATTTACTGCGGAAGGGGTCACTTTTATGTGGGGGGGGAAAGAGCATGCTGCCTTTTCTGCCTTGAAAAATGTTCTCTGTTCACCGCCCGTACTGCGCATCGCCGACCCACACCGCCCATTCGAAGTGGTTACAGACGCAAGTGACATCACCATTGGAGCCGTACTACTACAGGATTTCGGCAACGGTTTACAGCCCATCGCATACGAGTCACGAAAACTGCATCCGCACGAGAAGAATTACCCGATACACGACCGCGAAATGCTCGCGATCGTGCATGCGTTCAAAGTATGGCGCTGTTATTTGACCGGCGCAGACGTGACAGTACAGACAGACCACAAATCGCTACAGCATCTACGCGCACAGCCCCACCTCAACCCACGACAGATCCGCTGGCTCGATTTCCTCGAGTCAAACTTCCACTACACGGTCACCTACAAAAAAGGGGCATCAAACATTGCCGACGCACTGACCCGCCCCACTGCCCAAATCCACGCCATACTACTCGCCCAGACCAGCCCGCTACTAACAGGACTATTTACCCACGGCTATCAAACCGACCCGTTCTTCATAGGAGGAAATTCGCAGCAGTTCGCAGCAGCAAAGGGGGTTTATTACGTAAAAGCCGGCACCGACCGCATCTGGGTGCCGGGCTATACTTTACTAAGGGAGCTGTTACTACAGGAGGCACACGACGGGGTTACCTCATGACATTTTGGAGTAGAGAAAACACGGCAGCAACTGCAGCGGTATTACTACTGGCCCGAAATGCTGACCGACGTGCAACGACACGTGGCATCGTTTCCCACCTGCCAAATCATGAAGTCATCACGGCAACGGCGGGCAGGGCAGTTACAGCCGATACCACCCCCAGAGCGTGCTTGGCAGCAGGTGACGATGGACTTCGTCACGGGGTTACTGGTTGGAGCAAGTGGGAACGACGCGATCCTGGTCGTCGTCGATCGGCTGACGAAAATGGCACATTTCGCAGCCTACAAAAAATCAATCACAGCCGAAGAAACAACCCGCCTCTTCATCTCCACCGTCGTTCGACTGCACGGGATACCAGCATCAATTATCAGCGACCGCGACACGAAATTCACCAGCAACTTCTGGCGGAACCTGTGACAGCAGTTCGGCACGCGACTACAGTTCAGTTCTTCGTACCACCCCGAGACCGACGGACAGACAGAACGGACAAACCAGACCATGGAGCAACTCATTCGAGCCACGTGCGACTACCCGACCACCTGGGAACAGCAACTGCCACTCATCGGATTCGCGTACAATAACTCGCCATCCGCCACGACCCAACAGTCACCATTTTACCTGAACTACGGACAAGACCCCACAGTACCCATGACCCCGAATCCCGACAACCCGGTGCCACGTGCGCAACAATTCGCAGAAATTTTACAAGCAGCACGGACCCGAGCAGCAGACGCAATAAAAAAATCGAACATCATCGCTAAGCGTAACGCCGACCGCCACCGCCGACCCGTCACTTACCAGCCCGACGACCTCGTGCTACTCGACACTCAAAACCTCCGCCTGCCCATCACTCCAAAACTCCGCCCCCGATATTGCGGGCCATTTCGCATCAGCCACATGATCACACCCGTCACCGCCCATCTCCTCCTCCCTGCTGACTGGTACGTCAGCCCGTCATTCCACGACAGCCTGCTTCGCCCATACGTGCCATCCACCAGCCAACTGCCTCGCAACTGCCCCGCCAGCATGACACGACCGCCGACAGAGCCAATCATCACGCCCGAAAAAATACTCAGCCACCGAGTACGTGACCCACGGGGAGCCCGCAGGATCGAATTCCTGATCCGCTGGAAAGACCGCACGCCCACCGAAGACAACTGGGTCCTCCTGGATAGAATTGAGAATCACCCTGTCCTCACAGAGTACCTGCGCAGCCGAAACTTTCGAGATGTACACGCGCTCTCGTAAGGAGGACCTCCTTGGGGGGGGAGGTAGTGTAAGGAAAATTCATTTTCCTTACTTCGCGCCCCTGCTTACCGCGTACATGGCCATTCCCGCCATCGGCACCCACAGTGAAACATTACCCGCTCGCAGCACTCGCCTCGGCCACGACTCCCGCCACTGTTCGCGATGCGACCCAACCTAACTGTTCGGTTGGTAACCCGCACTCCGGACCTCCGCCTCGACAATTTCCCAAACCTCGACGCTAGGCCTGTAGCGCACCCCAATTTCCCGCATTACCGTTACCACGCTAGCTTCGCTATATAACTTCGCTCATGCTTTTCGCTCAACTGGATTGTTTTGCTTCGATAGTGCAATTCTCGCTCGCTCGCTCAATTGCACTCGTAACAGTAGCATAAATCATATATTTACTCGCTCAATCCTTTAGGTTTCTCTCTAATGCCATTTACACATTACTGACATACGGTAGGGGTTTGTGCTTCACGCCTGCTAGGTAGATAAGCCTGCTTGAGAAACGAATCTGCTCGTTCTATATTAATCTGGAAGTTTTGGCAATCTCCATTATGCAAGCTCTCTTCCAAAAACCTTGTGGTGGGTATGGAAATACCTCAGAGCTATCTACACACAGCACGACAATACATAAATAACTACCCACAACACAACCTCCCTAGAGGAAACTTGTTTGCACACACCACCTAAAGCCAACCACCCACCCTCTCTTACTCCATCTTCCCCTCGGCCTCCTTCTCCCCGCCGTTCTCCTCCGTGATCGGAACAATCTCCCGAACCGGCCCCTTGAACCAGAAGCGAGCGTGCACAATCCACCACGTGACAAAGATGCAGATCCACACTGCAATGGCCACTGGCGCCCAGTTGAGATTCTCCACGGTCACGGGGAAGGCGTATGGCAGCAGGAAGACTATCATCGTGTAGAGCACCCACACCAGCGCCAGGAAATGCACGATTTTCCTGCAAGAGAGAGAGGGAAAGAATGTGTGGGGTGGGGGGGGGGAGGGGGGGGGAGGGGAGGGAGGAGAGGCACAGGCAATACGAATTGGGAGGGGCACAAAGTGGTTGGGAGGGGTCCAAGGGACGGGGGATGGAGAGGTAAGAGCTGCCGATCCTCGCTGCGATGGCCACAGGAGCCGAGTTGAGATTCTCCACGGTCACGGGGAAGGCGTAGGGCAGCAGGAAGGCTACCATGGTGTAGAGCACCCACACCAGCGCCAGGAAATGCACGATTCTCCTGCGAGAGGGAGGGGCGTGTGGGGGCACAAGGAGTTGGGAGGAGCACAATGGGGTTGAGCGGGGCACCAAGGAGGGCACAAGGGCGTAGGGCAGCAGGAAGGCTACCATGATGTAGAGCCCCCACACCAGCGCCGGCAAATGCACAAATTTCCTGCGAGGGACATGGGGATGTTTATGCGGGTCTATTTTTGAGGAGCCTAAGAAATGGGGGTGTTTATGGGGAGGTGGAGGTTAAGAGAAGGGGTTGCTGGAATGATCTCATTCTCACCAGGCCGGATCGGATCGATACATCATCTTCTTACTAGCGAATAACCCTGCCTGGTGTGATTCGGAATGTAGGCATCTATGTTACCCGGCCAATGACCCCGCCGCCGATGACCCGGCCAATGACCCGGCCAATGACCCCGCCGCCAATGACCCGGCCAATGACCCCCCCGATGTAGTTGGGGATGCAGGAATCTTACCCGTCGACAACCCCGATGTATTTGGGTTGGGTGTGTAGGAATCTTACCCGCCAATGACCCCGATATAGTTGGGCACCGAGTAGGCGGACACGACACCCAGCCGATGCTCGAGATGGATGCTAGCCAGTGAGTGAATACCCCTGATGTAATTTGGAGTGTGGGCGTGTGTCTTACCCGCCAACAACCCCGATGTAGTTGAGCATGTGGAAGGGGCCGGGCTGGAAGTGGACAGGTGGGCTGCGGAGGCCTTATTTCCATCAACTCTTGCTGTGTAGGAACCTGAGACGTAGGTAGGAATCTTACCCGCCGACAACCCCGATGTAGTTGGGCATGTAGAAGGGGCCGGGCTGGAAGTGGTCCTCCCTTTGAATGAAGCGGAAGAAGATTGGCACCGAGTAGGCGGACACCCAGCCGATGCTCGAGATGGATGCTATGGCAAAGAAGTTGGTGGTCGAGGTGTAGAGGAGGGGGAGGAGGAAGGAGGAAGGAGGAAGGAGGAAGGAGGAAGGAGGAAGGAGGAAGGAGGAAGGAGGAAGGAGGAAGGAGGAAGGAGGAAGGAGGAAGGAGGAAGGAGGAAGGAGGAAGGAGGGAGGAGGAAGGAGGAAGGAGAGGGGCATGCATGCATGCATGGAACGTACCCGCCGACAACCCCAATGTAGTTGGGCATGTAGAAGGGGCCGGGCTGGAAGTGGTCCTCCCTTTGAATGAAGCGGAAGAAGATTGGCACCGAGTAGGCGGACACCCAGCCGATGCTGGAGATGGATGCTATGGCAAAGAAGATGGTCGTGGACGTGTAGAGGAGCGGCAGGAGGAAGATGATTCCGATGACCACGGAGAGGAGGAGGGCGAGGACCGGGACCTTGTTGGGCGCGAGGCGGCGCCAGAGGAAAGAGAAGGGGAGCCCGCCGTCACGTGCCAGGGCGTAGGCCTGTGGGGGGGGAAGGGGGAGTGAAGGGGGGTGAGCAGCAGGGCGAGCACGGGGACCTTGTTGGGCACGAGGCGGCGCCAGAGGAAGGAGAAGGGCAGCCCGCCGTCTCGAGCCAAAGCATAGGCCTGAGGTGGAAAGGGGGAGGGAGAGCACGGAGGGGAGAAGGGGGGAGGACGAGGAGGAGGGGGGAAAAAGGGGAGAAATAGGGGAAAGGGGAAAGAGGGGAAGAGGGGAAGGGGTGAAGAAGATGGAGAAGAGGAGAGCAGTAGGGCGAGCACAGGGACCTTTGGGGGGCGAAGAAAAAGGGCAGGCCTCTGTCTCATGCCTAGAAGTGAGGGAGGGAAAGGGGTGAGCGGGAAGGGAGGTGAGCACAGAAGGGAGGAGGGAAATAAGGGAGAAAGAGGGGAAAGGGAGAAGGGGAAAAGAAGGAAGGGGGTAAAGGGGAAGGGGTATGGGGTAAGAGGCAAAGAAAGATGGTGGTGGAGAGAGGGGAAGAGTAGGGGGAGGGGGAAGACATGACATGTATATACCCGATGCGTCTCCCCGATGCCTGATGCGTCTCCCTTGCTCGCACTCTCAACTCCTCCCCTCGCTCTCTGCTGCTCTCCTTGCTGCCCCTCCTTGCACTCACCACGCGAGACGCTCCTAGCTGCCCGGACACAGTCCCAAAGAAGAAGGACGTGTATATGATGCCCGTGAATATCTGCGCTCCCACACCTGATCCATAGCTGGTGTGGGGAGAAGGGGTGAAGGGGAAACGGAGAGGGGAGAAAACAGAGAAAGGGGAGTAAGAGAAGAGAGGGGTCAAGCCTCCAACAGGGTTTCTCACCCCCTCTCCACCCACCCACCCACCCACTCTCGACCCACTCACCGCGCTTGAAAGGCATCCCAGAGGATTTGAATCACCGGCTGCATGCCGTTGGTAACCGTCGTCAGCACCTCCCCTTCACGTTCTGAATGCAGAGGCAGAACACCACCAGAAGCAGCCACAGCTGCAGCAGCACTTGACTCACCGTGCGTAAAAGGCATCCCATAGGATCTGAATCACCGGCTGCATGCCGTTGGTAACCGTTGTCGGCGTCTCCCCATCAGCAGCGGTCGCGAATATATCATCCACGTTCTGAATGCAGAGCGTGAAGACCACCAGCAGCAGCCAGGCCACGAACGTGACTGTAGAGAGGGAGGCCACTATGGCTGCTGGCGACGTGCGGTCGGACTTCTTTGTCTCTTCTGAGAGATGCGCCACGCCATCGTAGCCGTAGAGGGAGTATTGTGAGACCAAGAGGCAGAGCACGAAGGAGTAGGCCTGTGTGGGCGAGAGGGGAGGGAGAGGGGAAAGCGGGTGAGGGGGAAGGTCAGGGTATGCGGGTGAGGGGAAGCGGGTGAGGGGGAAGGTCAGCAGGGTATGCGCCACGCCGTCGTAGCCGTAGAGGGAGTATTGTGAAACGAGGAGACAGAGCACGAAGGAGTAGGCCTGGGGGAGGGGTGGGGGGCGGAGGGGAAGGGGGGTAGGTGGTGAGTGGGGGGAAGGGAATGAATCAGATGCGGCACGCCGTCATAGCCGTAGAGGCAGAGCACGAAGGAATAGGCCTGGAGAAAAAGAAGAAACGGGGAAGGGGGGGAGAGGAGAGTGGTCGAGTGGTTGAGAGGTTGAGAGATGTGCCACGCCGTCGTAGAGGGAGTATTGGGAGACGAGCAGGCAGAGCGCACAAAGGAGTAGGCCTGGGAGAGGGGTGGGGTGCGGTGCGGTGGAGGGAGTATTGGGAGACCAGCAGGCAGAGCACGAAGGAGTAGGCCTGTGGGGTAAGGGATGGATGGGGGGGTGGGGAGGAGAAAGGGAGCGAAGTTGTTCAGAAGAGAAAGGGACTCGTTTGAGAAGAAGGTTTGGAAGACGTATGAGGCTGGCTGGTGGTAGGCTGGTGTGTGGAGGCGTCTAGATGCAGGGTGAAGTGTTTGCAGGTTAGATAGAGCAGACATAGCGAAGCAACAGAGTGAAGCAACATAGTGAAGCAACATAGTGAAGCAACAAAGTGGCTCACCGGCGTGGGCAGGGACTCGTTTGAGAAGTAGGTTTGGAGGACGTAGGAGGCTGGCTGGTGCGTGGGCGTTGTGTGGGGCCGACTAGGAGTAGAGTGATCGGTGTGCAAGGAATTAAGTGGAGCAGAGTGGTGCAGAGTGGTGCAGAGTGACTCACCGGCGTGGGCAGGGACTCGTTGGAGAAGAAGGTTTGGAAGACGTAGGAGGCTGGCTGGTGCGTGGGTGCGACGAGCGGCAGCGTGATGATGAGCGCCAGTGCTCCCAACAGCTGAAGGGGAGGGAAGGTGAAGGGGGAGGTAAGAGAGAAAGCAGAACGGGGCAAGCAGGAGGCCTGTGTGAGGGTGGTGGGTGGGTGGGAGCGTATTTTTTAGTCGACTCAGAAACAAACAGGAGGTTTGTGTGAAGGTGGTGGTAGGGTGCGACGAGTGGGAGTGTGATGATGAGCGCCACTGCTCCCAGCACCTGCGGGTGAAAGGGGTAGAAGGGTGGGGACGAGCAGAAGTCTGTGTGTGAATTGACGTGGTGGTTGGAGCGAGGAGAGGTGCAGTGTCATAAGGAGACGAAGGAGGGTGGCTGGTGGTAGGGCGCGACGAGGGGGAGAGTGATGATGAGCGGCACTGCTCCCAGCACCTGGAGAGGTGGGAGAGGTGAGGGGTTAGGGAGGTTGGTGGGGGGCACAGACAGAGCACGTGGGTGTGGGTGGGTGAGTGGCTGGTGGTTGGGCGTCATGCGGGGGTGAGTGGTGATGAGCGCCAGTGCTCCCAGCACCTGGAAGGGAGGAAGGCGGGAATAAACAAGGGGAAACAGGTATAGCGGGGGGATAGGACAGAGGTGCGTGTGTGAACTGACTGGGTAATAGGAAGCGAAGAGAGGCAGCGTGACGCTGGAATGCATTGCTCCTAAAATGTCTTTTGAGGCGCCTCAAAAGCAGTGTGACGCTGGAAAGCATTGCTCCTAGCATGTAGAGGATTAAAGGGTGAATGGGTGGGTGGGTGGGCGAGTGGGCAGGTGTGTGGGTGATTAGGGGTCACGAGATGGGAGCAGAGGAAGGAAAGGAAGGGATAGTAGGGTGAGGAGGGAGGAGAGGAGGTAAGATGGTAGGACTGACCTGGATGCACGCGGAGATGAGCATGAGGTATGAGACAATGCGGATGGAGGAGGAGGGACTGAGAAGAGAGATGTACGAGCACAATGATCACTCGAGAGGGGAGAGTTTTGTTGGTTGGGAATGGGAAGAGAGGACCAACCTGGATGCACGCTGAGATGAGCATGAGGTATGAGACAATGCGGATGGAGGAGGAGGGACTGAGAAGAGAGATGTACGAGCACAATGATCACTCGAGAGGGGAGAGTTTTGTTGGTTGGGAATGGGAAGAGAGGACCAACCTGGATGCACGCTGAGATGAGCATGAGGTATGAGACAATGCGGATGGAGGAGGAGGGACTGAGAAGAGAGATGTACGAGCACAATGATCACTCGAGAGCGGAGAGTTTTGTTGGTTGGGAATGGGAAGAGAGGACCAACCTGGATGCACGCTGAGAAGAGCATGACGTATGAGACAATGCGGATGGAGGAGGAGGGACTGAGAAGAGAGATGTACGAGCACAATGATCACTCGAGAGGGGAGAGTTTTGTTGGTTGGGAATGGGAAGAGAGGACCAACCTGGATGCACGCTGAGAAGAGCATGACGTATGAGACAATGCGGATGGAGGAGGAGGGACTGAGAAGAGAGATGTACGAGCACAATGATCACTCGAGAGCGGAGAGTTTTGTTGGTTGGGAATGGGAAGAGAGGACCAACCTGGATGCACGCTGAGAAGAGCATGACGTATGAGACAATGCGGATGGAGGAGGAGGGACTGAGAAGAGAGATGTACGAGCACAATGATCACTCGAGAGCGGAGAGTTTTGTTGATTGGGAATGGGAAGAGAGGACCAACCTGGATGCACGCTGAGAAGAGCATGACGTATGAGACAATGCGGATGGAGGAGGAGGGACTGAGAAGAGAGATGTACGAGCACGATCACTCGAGAGCGGAGAGTTTTGTTGATTGGGAATGGGAAGAGAGGACTGACCTGGATGCACGCTGAGAAGAGCATGACGTAGGAGACGATGCGGATGGATGCAGGACCATTTGATGAGGCAGCAGATGAGCACGACAAGAGGGAAGAGAGGAGAGGACTGACACAGAATGATGCTGAGAAGAGAGAACGGACCTGGATGCACGCTGAGAAGAGCATGACGTAGGAGACGATCCGGATGGAGGAGGAGATACTAGAGTGGGAAAGCAAAAGAGAACCATTCCCAAGAGTGGAAAAGGTGTTGGTGACGGATTGACTGAGAGGACTGACCTGGATGCAGGCGGAGAAGAGCATGACGTAGGAGACGATGCGGATGGAGCAGCAGTTGATGAGAGCAGCTCACCCCAACCACAACAGGGTAGGGAGGACTGACAAAGAAGACTGACTGAAAAGAAGACTGACTGACCTGGATGCAGGCGGAGAAGAGCATGACGTATGAGACAATGCGGATGGAGCAGCAGTTGATGAGGCAGCAGATGAGCACGACCCCACATGCGATGCCAAACACCTCGTAGTGATCCAACATGAAGCCGTCCCCGTTCGCACCACCTGGAGCACAGATACGCAGCAGCAGAGGACAGCCATGCAGTACAGAGAGTACGAGAATCTAATGAGTCAGCAGGTGAGATGAGCACCACCCCGCATGCGATGCCAAACACCTCGTAGTGATCCAGCATGAACCCATCCCCGTTCGCGCCGCCTGGCATTATACATACCTGTGCTGATAAGAATTAGCACTTGAAGGATGGTGACGCCGTAGTAAGCCACCATGGCCTCGCCCACCGCGAGCCCCACAAACTCCATCCATGCCTGCATGGGGTCATGATGCATGGGATTGGGGCATAAAGTGTGTTAGTAATATTACATGGATGGATGCACGACACCATGGCATGGCCCACCGCGAGCCCCACAAACTCCATCCATGCCTGCATGCATGATGCATGGGGTCATGATGCATGGTAGACATGAGCAATTCATGATGCATGTATGATGCATGGTGATATGTTGACATGGTGCATGGTGATGGGGACACTCATGGGATACCCATAAGACATTCGTGAAACACCTCTCTGAAGTGAAGCAAGCAGTAACTGAATCGAAACAAATTGCATGTCACTGTGAATCAAATCAGATCGCATCTCACCGTGATGAATGAGGCCAGTGGGCCCCACTTCGGCCCCGCCAGTGCTGCCGCCCAGAAATAGAGCGAGCCAGCTGTCTGTACATTGGAGTGGGGGAGAAAGGAAGGGGGGGAAGGTGTGGAGAGATGAGGGGCGAGGGCGGAGAGGAGATTTGCCATGTCCGAAGAAGCAGCCTCCTTGCTGAATCTGCTTCTTTGGAATTCTCAAAAAGGACAGGGTTTGGGGGGGGGAGGAGGGAAGGAAAGAGTTTGGAAGAATTGAGTGGAAGAACAGGAGAATGAGGTGGATGGGTTTGGGTTTGGGAGAGTACGGAGGAGGGTTGGGGGAGAGTGTGACGGAGTAGAAGCATAATGGTTTGATGCGATGGGGAAGGGTAAGGCTGGAAAGGCGGGAGGAGGAAGGCTGGGGGGAGAAGATGGGAGGGACGATACCAGATGTTGCTGGTGAAGGGTCAGGGTCATCAGGTATTGGAAAGAGAGAATCTATTAACACCGGTTTCCACCGCTTTCAACCGTTCTCTTCCACTTACTGGGAAGGAGGAGGAGATTTCAGCCATGCTGAGAGCGATGAGGTGCACTGCTACAGCTGTGATCCACCAGTACCAGATCAGCCCTGCTGGGCCTCCGTCATTAAAGCCTTGTCTGTTGGTGTCGTGTAGGGGAGGGTGTTTGAAGCGAATAGAAAATGGGTGCAAAGAGGTGCAATGAATGAGGTACCATGCTGAGAGCAATGATGTGAACCGCAACAGCGGTGATCCACCAGTACCAGATGAGCCCTGCTGGGCCTCCATCGTGAAAGCTTTTCGTGCATTGCACTTCAGTGAGAGGTGGGGGTGAGAAGATATGATGGGGTGATGGGGAAGAAGGGTGCGAGGAGGAGAGAGTGGGAGAGGTGGGGGGGGAGTGGAAGGAGCAAAGGGGGGAACAGTAAGAGGCACTGTGAGGGATGATTTGGAAATGAGAGAGAGGGGGGAATTGATGGTTGGGAGGAGGATGGGAAGGGGGACGTGAGAGGTGGAGGTGTGAAGGGGGAGGTGAGGTGGGGAGATGGGAGGGGGAGATAAGAGGGGGGAGATGAGAGGGGGGAGATGCAGAGGGGGAAGATGAGAGGTGGGAGAAAACAGGGGGAAAGATAATAGTGGGGCGATAAGAGGGGGATGAGTGGTAAAAGGTCGGGGACGAAACGCATTGAGTTAAAGCCACAAGCATGTAGTCGCTGCAGGGGGGTAATATAAGAGTTACACTTGGCTATAAGTGTGATAAAGAGCTACACTTAAAGCTCAAAGCCCAAATTGCGGAGCACTCGGGGCAAGCTTAGTAATGTTGATGGGAGTGGTGTTTTGAGTGTTGTTTGGGTTGCGAAATGGGGTTACAAGAAGGGCGATGCGATTTGATTGGCCAACACTTTTTTGTCGAATAGGAGAGCAGGAACACCAATAATATTGTGAGTTCAATTTGGGACTCTCGGTCCCCAACCCCAGAGCGCCCCTTGAAGTTTGCTGACTCAGCGAAACAAAGACAAGCTCAGCAAAATCATTCCCCCCAACCTCCCAACACCTTCCTCGAATTTGAGTTCACCACCCCCACCCTAGAGGACTCAACCTTGCCCAAGATTAGTAATCTTGTGCAATTTGGGCCTTGAGCTTTAAGTAGCAAGTACCCGAGTGATAACGTGGACAGTAGCTACTCGTACAAGGGGACAAGGAACAGTACTTACGCACACATTGGTATAAGGCACTACTAAAGCGTATACGGGCTTACGCATATATGTTTACAAGGGGCACTACCAAAGTGTATATGGGCTTTAAGGAACAGTACTTACGCATACATGGGGACCACCCCTGCGAACACGCTCATCATGCTGATACCCGTCGCGTACAGCTGCGGAAAATGCTGTTTGCAGAAAAAACAACGAAACAAACCGGGGAATGAAATGGATAACGAATTACTCAAAAGTGGAGGTAACGTGCGTCGAAATTATGCCCATGGTAGGTCGCTTTGGAAGCACAAGTGAACAACGCTGAGCAGTTCTAGATAAACTTGCAGGGTACAAGTAAACGGCCCTAAACTCGAAACCTTGTTCTCTACGTGCGCCACTTATCAGGGGACGCTTTTAAGGGATATGAGGGGGAGGTTGGGTGGGTGGGAGGCACAATGGGAGGGAGGAAAGGTTTCCGAGCCTGTGGGTTTTCGCTCCGCTTACCAGAGAAAGGTTTCCGAGCCTCTTAACCCCCCCTAGCCTCAGAATGCGCCGCTCACCAGGTGATGATTCAGTTTCTGCCGGTAAACAAGCTCGTCGAGCCGCCTTGACTTAAGCAGTTTGCAAGACGCTTCAATAAGCGATTCTTCTACCAGGGAACACCTACGAACGAAACACGTACAAACGGAACACCTACCAAAGAACGCTTCAGCTCCTGCCGGTAACCAAGCTCGTTCAGCCGCCGTTCGCCTGAGTCGAGCGCGAGCGACATGGTAACCCCATCCTCCATCGTGATTTCGAGAATCTTCTGCTCTTCGCCGATATCCTCGTCGTGCCGCTCGATCATCGCCACCACCGCGGCGCCTTGAAACGCGGACGCCTCCGAGTACAGCTGCATCTCCTCGCGATGCATCGCGCCGCCATCGCCGCCGCCGCCGTCCGCGGCGCTTCCGTTCTCCTCCACCGAGCCGTCGCCGCCGCCGTGCTCCTCGTATTCCTCCGCCGCGCCCATGTTTGAAAGCGCGCCGCGAGAGAGAGCGAACTCTTGGGCAGGCTTCGTGTGTTAGCAGACGTTTATACGCGTCGCGCGCAGGGCCGGAAAACGTTGGCTCGAACCTAAAAAGGTCACGGGAGGGGGAGGGAGAAGGGAAGGAGGGAGGGAGGGGGGGGGAGAGGGAGGGGGGAGGAGGGGAGGAGGCGGGTGGAGGGGGGGGGGAAGGAGCGGGGGGAAGGGGTGGGGGGGGTGGACGCAAGGACGCACGGACGGACGGGATGAACGAGGCGGAGAGGAATGGACGGATGTGGGAGACTTCTTTCTCTATGAATAGCGGTTTGGTTCTTTAGCGGCTGAGCTTGGAGCTGTAAATGAGGAGCTGGAAACGACTGGGGCGTGGAGGCAATGCGATATAAGTGAAAATTTGAGACGTCTAAAAAAATCACTTCTATCGCGTGGAGGCAATGCAGGCGCGCTGGGAACGGCTGGCACGCGGCGCGTGCTGCTACGTGCAACGTGCAATGCACTGAGCAATGTTGTACGTGCAATGAGCTGAGCAATGTTTTACGTGCAATGCGCTGCGGCGGATTGCACGTTGCACGGATGATGCCTATGCGTCGAAGAAACGACGCAAAAAAGTCGGCGGCCTCGGTCTGTCAGGCATTCTGCGCATGATTTAGGTACCCCTTGAAGTCGCTGTCGATTTTTGAGCCGACTCAAAACGGAAGTGACTTTAGAGCCGACACGAAGGTCACCCCATTCTGCGCATCATGACTTGCTCATACGTACCTGCTCTTGAAACGACTTCAGAAAGGAAAATATTATAGAGCTACTCTTATCGAGGCTTTCTGGATTCGCGCCACGAGCTCCCACTACGGACTCTATCGGAATCTAGGAGGATTTACGCACGACGTGGATAGAATGGGAGCTTTTGAGCAGCCGATCTCTGAGGGACACAGCAGTTCTACAAATATAGAGCAAGGGAAGGGGAGGAACGGCATGAAGGTCGGTGAAAAAGAAGCGATGAGTTGAGACTGACAAGGCTGGGTGGGACCGAGAGAGGTCCTGGGTGGGAGGTAGTTACTGTACTGTAACTGCAATGGACGATGATGATATGCAAACGTGCACCCTGAGGCCATGGCGAGTGTGGGCTGGGTTTGCGGGTGCGACTCGACTCGACTCAAGCGAGACAGGCTGGAAGGGCCATCATGAGGAGCGACCCTCCCTCCCTGATGGGACTTGAGCGGGAAAGACTATTGGAAGATATTTACTGTTTCAAAGAATACAACTTGCCCCATTGATTGAGAATATTACAAATTTCAAGGGTAGTTAACTTCCCGCCGTCTCTGAAATTTAATCTTCATACAAAACATTTGAGTGGGCATGGCTAAAGCTAAATTCACATGTGATGGAAGCTGTCGGAGGTTTTGGAAGCCATCTGTTGAATTTGTAGGTTCGAAAGGGAAACGGCTCAGAAAAACTACATGCGCATAGAAAATGCGCAGATTTGAAGTCATACGATTTTATTATGCGCAGTTTACACGAGGCAGGCAAACAGCTACAATGAGCTGGCGAAAACAACGTTGGCAAGTGGGGAAGAAGGGAAGGCTGCCCATTTGTTCTCCACGGAACATATATTAGCTGCGAAGAAGAACGAGGAAGTGCGAGAAGTGGTTGCGAAAAACGAGTTGACCGTGAGACAGTTCTTTCCCCAATGGGGATACAGTACAAGAGCTCGTTAGATGGAGACTGGGTAACAAGGGCTGGCTGGGTGGTTTGGAAGTCAGGTTCGGAAAGGATGCGAACCACGCTCACGAACATATTTGCGACGAAATAGTGTCGCCTGGCAAAATAGGGGTGACGGAAATTATCATTAGGCAGCGTGACTATCACCCTAAGAGCGAAAAAGTTTCTCCTACTTGCGTTCTCCACCACGTGTGGTGCACCACCAATGTTCCCGCATAAACTTACTTAGCTCACCTTAGGACATGAAGCTTACCTTAGAAACGGTCCCCTGCCGCGGATTCGAGTGTGTCGGAGGCGCGAAATGCGGATGTGCAGCACGGAGAGAGTGTGCGGCGTCGAGTAGTACCAACAATGCACGGAGATCTTAGATTCCCCTCCTATCACGCGACCCGTCGACCTCGCAGTTCCCATTCCCGTCACCCGCGACTTCTCCTCCCGTCGCCCGCAATTCTTATTCATGTCTCCGTACAATCCGCTTGCTGTCGCCTTCAACTACCCTTCCCGACGCCGTCAAATCGCCTTCCGGTCGTCCGCACTTTCCTTCCCGTCGCCGCCACTACCTCGTCTAGTCGCCCACACCCACTTCCCCGTCCCGCCGCCATCACTTCCCGTCGTGTCGCCCTCACTTCCCCGTCGTGTCGCTCTCACTTCCCCGTCGCGTCGCCCTCACTTCCCCGTCGCGTCGCCATCACTTCCCCGTCGCGTCGCCCTCACTTCCCCGTCGCGTCGCCTTCACTTCCCCGTCGCGTCGCCCTCACTTCCCCGTCGCGTCGCCCTCACTTCCGTCTTCCCATCTCCCTCACTTCCCCTTCCCGTCCCTTCAACTCCCCGCTCCCCTCGTCCACAAATCACCTATCCGAAGCCTCACTTCCCGTTTTGAGACGTCTCAAAACTCAATCACCTATCTGAAGCCCTCACTTCCCGTTCCCAAAGCCCGTTTCCCCCCTGCCTCCCATCCGTTTCCCCCCTGCCTCCACTCGCTTTCCCCCCTGCCTCCACTCACTCACTTCCCGTTCCCAAAGCCCGTTTCCCCCCTGCTTCCCATCCGTTTCCCCCCTGCCTCCCATCCGTTTCCCCTTCTCCTCCCATCCGTTTCCGCCCTGCCTCCATTCACTATCTCCCCCCTTCCTCCTTTCCGATTCCCCCCTTCCTCCCTTCAGTTTCCCCTCTTACTCCTTTCCGTTTCCCCCCTGCCTCCCTCCGATTTCCCCCCTTCATTGCCCTCACTTCTTTCTCCCACCGTCTCCTTTCCCTTCGCACACTGCTGTTTCCGTTTTGGAGACCACTCAATCCCCCTTCACTAACCCAATTTTTCCCCTGCTCGGCTCACTCTTTCCCCCTCCCCGATTTCTTTCCTGCTCTGCTCATTCTTTCTCCCTTCACTCACCCAAATGCTCCCCTGCTTCCTCTCTTTCTCCCCCCTCCTCACTCTCTCCCCTTTTTCTCATCCCAGTTCCCCCCTTCTCCCTCTCTTTGCCTTTTTTCTCACCCATCTTCCCCTCCACCTTACTCTCTTTCCCCTTTGTGCACCCCTTTCCCCCCACTCGCTCTCTTTCCCATTTCACTCACACCCTTCCCCCCATTCCACCCCCTTTTCTCACCCCTCTTGTTGCTCTGCTTACATTCACCTTTGCCCATCCCTTAGCGCTGTCTCTTCCCATACCCTTCTGTACGCTTCACCCGTCACTACTTCCGTCACATTTCCCCCCCAATTTCCATTCAGTCCATATTTCAAGATTAGAGTGTGTACATATAAACCAGGTGTTACCACGGGTCCCTGGTCCATTGCATGCAGTGCAGCGGACAGGAGTGGGAATCATTGACAATAGTAAATAGTTTGACTTCTTCTGTTGTACATCAGGGTTCAAATTAGATTGTCGTACAGCATTCAAATCACGAAGTTACTACATGTTTGTTACAGTGCATTGCGTCCAAACACAACACGGTGATTGGACATGAATTGGTGAATTGGTGACCTCTGAAGTAAATCAGCACGGTAGATACAGCTATCCTTTCTGGATTACCATATAAACATATACCGTAGAAGGCCACTGGCCAACATAATCAACTCAACAACACCCTCCTAGCATTCCCCTATACCCCTCAATCCCTCCCCAATAATCTCCCCCCTCCCTCCCCCCTCCCTCCCCCCTCCTCTCCTTCCTCCCTCACCATCTGTCCCCAGCGCCCAACTCCCATACTCAATTCTCATTCTATCTAGCCTGCATCTGCACACATTAATCTTCCCGCCAACTCATAGTCATAGACCACCACTTCAACCCAATAGACGCCCCCTGCGCCCTGCCCGTATTCACCAGACATTCATGGGTATAGGGACCGTTGAGATTCCGTGCACCTGAATGTGCTTCGTCAGGCTCATGTTCGCCTGGTTCAGTGGGCCAAACGACTTAGCTCCAGGGGCTTTGAAGTAGCATTCCTTTTTGGCGTAAGCATTCATCTTCACCAACTTTTGGCCCATGTTCATTGTGCGGAACTGCCACATCGGCACTGTAGCAAGCAGCCGATCTTTGCTGAACATCCCCTTTATGATCAGATTCTTCATTATCCGAAGGCGCTGCGTCGGAGTGTACGCCTCCCATTTCTTTTTCATGAACTGATTGCCGATGTTGGCCGGAATGAGGATAGTGGAAGGGCCGTCGAGGGTGATGAGCTTGTACCTTGCTGCACGCGCAACCAAAGAGCGACGAAAAAGGATTAGGTTAAAGTGACGCAACAGAGCGTGTCGATTTAAGCTAGAATGATGTTCTCGTTTCCTCCGCAAAAAGAAAAAATGATATCGCGAAAGAGCGCGTGCACGTGATCAAGCCTTGAGCGTCTGGGATCTCAACCGGGAGCGTATACATTTACTGGATTCAACGCAATAAAAGTTTTGCACAGGAGGCCGGAGCAACGGATCTTTTCATTTCGCGGTCAAGCTCACCTGCGGTGTAAAATCGTTCGGCGAAAACAGTATGAAATTTGTAAGTTTTATTGAGGTCTTTGAGCGCCGCTACGAGCTCCCATTGCGGAACGCCAGTGGTCTTCTTTGGCGCCTTAGGGGTTTGTTTCCGCGCTTCAACGCCCCTCACGGCGTGAGGGCTCGGCGCGAGAAGCACTGTCGAGACGAGCAGAACTACGACAACAAATGCTCTCGAACACGTGCACGGTTCTGACATGCTGCGCGGCTTTGGAGTTAAGAAAAAACGGTTCTATAACTAGTATTACCGGATCGACTTCGGGCTCCGCGAAGTTATGCTTGTCGCACAAATTCTGGGACTCTCAAAAGGATCGTGAAACTCTGCCGAGCTTCAAGCATCGAAGACGATGACTGTGAACATAAGATGCACCTTAGTCCGCGGTATTTTAACCGCCGCTATCTTAACCGCGCGAGGGTACTTCTCCTTGGTCAAACTTTTTTATACGAGTAGTTTTGAAGTTTATTGAGGGTAGAATATAGCATACCCTTTGTGAGGCGACGGCAGTCAAAACATGGTCAATGCCGATCCGCCCTCTATTTCGGAGCACTAAGTGTGAGTTTCTTTAGAAGTAAATGCTTCTGGCTGCGAAACAATAGTCTTAAAGTCTCTGGGTGCCCATCTCATTACCCGAAAATGAACAAAGGGTGTTTGAAGCAAAACAGTTTACGTGGTTAAAATACCGCGGACTAGGTGTAATGAGGCATGGTGCTGCTGCTGAATGTCGAAAGGAAGGACGAAGGGGAGGGATGGAGATGAATCAACACCACGACAGCAACGAAGAGAACGTGGTGATAGGTTGGATAAAGAAGAACGCTCCGCGCTGTGGGCTGATTGGGCAGTCTCGGGATTTTTCGAGCCTCGGAGTTGAGTTGTACAGTAACCCTCTTTGCCCAACCTGACCTCACATTTCGAGGCACCTCGCTTGGTGGGCACGGTCGACGGTGAACTTCAGTTGGGGGTTGTGGAAAGTAAACTACCCTGTGAATTGAGAGATCGAGAGAGGAAAAGAGTTCAAAAAAACACAGTATGGAATAGCCGCTTGGCTTGTCTCAAATGTCTACCATTCCAACCTACACTTTTGAGGCAATATGCAACAAAATGGTCCAATCATAGCAATTTGTTTTCCTTCCACATGCCCAACGCTCACTACATCCTGCCATCCTCTGTTCCCCGTTACGAACTCATTAATGCAAAATCGGATCAAGGATTTCGCCTAAAGATGCAACGGAATCCACAGTCCCAAAACGCTTAACCTGGATATGGCATAATCAAAAGCCTCCTGACTTTTCTGGGATACGTATGGAAAGCATCTTGCAAAAGTCCTTGAGAGACTCACAAAACAACACTTTGGCTTGGACGAGCCATGCAATTTCGGAGGAATCTGCTTGGCGCACGTGCCAAAATAAAGGAAGAGCCTGCCTGGCACTTGCACGAATGACCACAAGGGCGACGGGCAGGATGCAAAGATCGGCGGAAGCCAATTGGCACGGAGAAATTTCTGGTTGGGTTGGGAGATCTATCGGCCTGTTCGGCACAGGGAGGCCCACTACAAGAACGACGGTTCTATCCTCACACTATACACAGAATTATATACACCTCTTACGGCATGAAGCTATGACAATATGAGTTCTGGCAAACATGCAATTTCCATACAGATGTTGCATGTTGAGGCTTCAGATATTTCTTAGATGTCGCCCTCAAGAAGCTCTGACTGAGGCACTCCTTTGCATGCGATTCTAGGGTCTTCTCTGCATGTAACAACGTCGCACAATCTGAACATTGAATAATGAAACGCGACTGTTACAAATTAATCTCTGATAGTAAACCATTCATGCATTCGTTTACATCTCTTAGTACGGGGTACCTGCAATCTGGGAGCTGATATAAATCAGTTTTCTGGCATGTTACCATACATGCACATCAACGTTTATAGAGTATCAAAACACTGTGCAGTTGCTCTATATTAACTGAGCAGAGATGCAGATTACAGTGCATTACAATCACAACTGCTTGGACAATGCTTACTTATTGCCAACCCAAAGCCTCTCTCTATCCTTTCAATCATCTCTTTTAAGCATTCAGCGGGATAGGGACTGTGGAGATACCATGGACCTGAATAGTCCTAGTCATGCTTAGATTTGCCGTGTTCAAAGGGCCAAACGAAGATCCACCTACAGCTTTGAAATAGCATTCCCTTGTTGAGTAGGTGTTCATCTTGACCAGCTTCAGGCCCATATTCATGGTGGGGAACTGCCACATGGGTACAGTTGATAACAGCCGATCCTTGCTAAACTTTCCCTTGATAATCAGATTCTTCATTATGCGAAGCCGCTGCTGGGGAGTGAAAGCCTCCCACGTCTTTTTCATGAACTGATTGCCAATATTGGACGGAACAAGGATCGTGGAGGGACCCTCCAGGGAAATAAGTTTGACCCTAGCTGCAACAAGGAGGAAAAATAAAGGCAATCAGAAACAGGCTCAGCTAGTTAAAATCAAAGAATGCAGGAGAGTAAAAAGAAAGGCAATATGAAACTGACTCAGCTTGTTCAAATCAAAGAATGCTGGGAAGCTATGCTTGTCCTGCGGTTGCCATGTCCCCAGCAAGAAATCCTTACTCAAAGAGCTTACCCGCAGTGTAGAAACGTTGCGCAAAGACGGAGAAAAAGGGGTATTTTTTATCGAGGTCCTTGAACGCCGTTAAGAGCTCCCTATTCAGCAGTTCAGCCTGCGAGGTGGGCTTCCTTGCTGGCGCTCTCTTGAGCGCGACCGCATGCGGAACCACAAGCAGCAGCAGAACGATTGCGACGGAAACCAGCCTCATTGCGACCGCGAACGGTCAACACCGAAGGGATCGAAGACTCAAATGTCACCACTGAAGGGATGACGTGGAAGCCCCCAAGGAAAAGAAGCTCGGAGAGTCTGAGGATCTACTGCACAGACGATGCTACGATTACAGGGCTGAGTTTCATAGATTTAAGCGTTCGCTAGGATAGCCGAAAGACAAGGAACAAGCGCCTTCTCTGGTGAGTTTTTCCATTAGAGCGTGGTGAGGAAGGGGAGAACTGGTGCTGGACGGTGTGGGGTTACATCTGCTGTTGTCGCGACCAGGACTCGACATCGGCTCGAGGCGGCCGTTTCCGGCTCCGTGGTTTACAGTTTTATCCATCTAAGGTGCCGCGATCGTTTCGGAGAAACTACTTCGAGAGAATCTGAGATCTTGACCCAGGTTTGAAACCATTTGCAGGATTGACGCAAGAATCGGGTAACAGTGAGGCCGCTACAGATCGTACGCAGGCAGTGCAGAACGTGTCGGTGCGCGCTGGCGCGGCTTTGATGGAGAATCATGCTCCATCAAAGCCATGATGGCTCACGCTTGGGCCTCCAACGAGGTTCCTGGAAACATATCCCGGCACGGTTTCTTTTCGCCAACATTGGGAACCCATCGGTCGGACTGCGAGCCAGGTATGTCCAGCCAATGGAACGAGCTAATTCAACGGCGCCAGTAGACACTGTCATATTCGGCGCGCGTAGCGCGTTCGGATCAGACGCGCGGAAAGGACGATTGGACTTCCTCCATGAGCAGGGCAATTGGAACAACTCTAGCAAGGGATATTCTCGTGAGGCAGCGAGATGCGGTTTCATGCATTATCGTCACTGCTCCATGCAGTTCGCCTCGCGTTGGTAACGGCCTTTTTCGCCAGAGGCATTTGAATTCGCCGTAACTCGTTGATAAACAAAAAGCAACTAAATTGTAAGGAATTTCCGCCGCACTCCATGCGCGTACAACTCCAACTTTCGGAGTTCCAGACTCGGTCCGACGACCTCGCCATCCGAACGCCCCTCGCGTCGCCTTCGGGTTTCCCAACCCCGAACCTGCACCCAACCATGCGCGGCGCGGACCCGCGACCTCGGCCTAGCTAGCCCTCGCTATATCAACGCTAGGTCTCATTATTTGCTCAGTGGTTGTATTCACTTCCGCGTTATTGAATCTTGCGCAATCTTTTCATTACAACTCATACCACTTGGTATCAAATCTACCTTCCTAGGTTACCCTCCCGTTTTCGGATAGTTTAGTGACGGGGTGCGATAGACTTGGTGGGTTGCGAAGCGGTCGGCTGTGAAATAGATACGATTATTTCACTCCGACTATGTTATCATTCGAGCCTTCATCAAAGTCATAAAGTTGTTAACCCCCTACCATTAGGCGAAGCCTGAGAAATAGGGAGCAGGCCGAGTTTAACGAGTTTCTGCAACAGTTCCGGGCGATGCAGCCACCATGCAGACAATGACAGCGGAGGTTGAACGCCTGACGGAGGAAAACACCGAACTACTCCAGGCGCGAGGTGAAGCGCGCCAGGAGTCGCCCGTCGTGGACGAAGCGAGTAGCAGCTCCACGCCGAACGAGGCCGTCTTCAGTGAGCTGGAAGGCTCCATGGATGCTGCAGACGAGTGGCGGGCACGACGGCAACAGTCGCAAACAGCGCCAAGACAGGCACCAGCGACAACGTCGGCGATGGCTTCAGCAGCAGCAACAGTACCAGCGGCAGCAGCAGTTTCTACAACTGTCAAGATTAAACTAACGGACCCGCCCCCGTTCAACCTCAGCGACAAGAACGTCACTGTTTCTGCATGGGCGCCGCCTTGCGAACCAGATTCGAGCACGTATCCGCCTCGGATTCTGCTCGCATGAAGGTTCGTGCGTGGAAGCACTTGACATCAGTTTAAGACTACACAGGCGACATTCTCCGCGTTGGCCGACCAAGTGGACGATATGGGCGATGCAGAGCGGCTCGATAAATACGTCGCAGGCCTCAAATACGAAATACAGTTCGAGGTGCGACGCACGAGGCCACGCGACTTCGACGATGCCGTCCATATGGCCGAATCAACGGATGCGCTGATGCAGTGGGCGAGAATAAGTTCTCAGGAGGGCACTCGTTTTCGTGGATCGCCTCAACAGCCCACAATCAACGGTGTGGACGTGCCTCAGAGCCGTGCTTTAATTGCAACCAACCGGGCCACTGCAGGAGGGACTGCCCTAAGCTGAAACAGGGGAACAGGAACGACGGAGAGGGGTCGGGAAGAGAGACGAGTCAGTAGCAGTCGGGCCACCTACTGACGAGACCCCGTCGTCCGGCAATCAACATCCACGCCGAGTGGTAGTACCGATACGGGCTATCGACCATAGCCGGACGAATGGTGGATGAACACGTGGATCACCCTGTACTGGTCGTGGGGAGGGTTAACGGGTAAAAAAAAAAAAAAAAAAAAAAAAAAACGTTGACGGAGGGGCTAGTCACAGCCTCATCAATCTGCCAACGACAAAAAAAATCGGAGTCAAGTTGCACAAGTGTCCACTGGAGATCGATGCAAGGGTGGTGGATGGGACACCGCTGGCGATACGTGACGAGGCGCGAATAGTTCGGATGAAGTGTGGCGACGATTTCGGGTTCTCCATGGAAATGATGGCGACAACACTGGACGGTTGCGATGTGTTGCTGGGGCGAGATTGGCTACAGCGATTCAATCCGACGATCGACTGGACGACGGGAGCATGCAGAGTGCCCGGCAACAGGGGGCGCGTGACACTTCCGAAATGGACGGAGCATGAGCTGATGACAACACGTGTCAACGCGCTGACGCTGGAAAGGGCGATAAGACGGGGAGCGCAAGCCTACGCCGTACAGCTTTACGAGGTGGTTGCGTCCGAAAAAAGTCGCCGACATTGACACGCTCTGCGCTGCTGTCCCGGAGGACCTGTCGAGCATAATTTTCGCGGATGACCTCCCTGATGGGCTTCCACCTCAGCGACCAGAAGAGCACAGGATCGAGCTGGAGCCTGGCGCGCAACCAACTGTTCGGTCCCAGTGGCTGCTCAGCCAACCGGAGCTCGACGAGTTGCGGAAGCAGGGATTATCTGCTCTTGAAGGGGTTTATCCGGCCGAGCACGTCACCCTTCGCCGCCCCGATACTGTTTACACCGAAAAAAGGACGGAGGCCTGCGCATGTGTATCGACTATCGGGCGCTCAAACTGATCACCACTAAGTCGCGTTCTCCGATTCCGCGAGCGGACGACCTGCTGGATCAGCTTTGGGGGGCTCGCTATTTCTCGAAAATCGACTTGCGATGTGGCTACCATCAAATTTGTGTGTTCGCCGACAACAGCTCGAAGACGGCGTTTCGCACCCGATACGGCAATTACGAGTATACAATGCGTTCGGGATTACAAACACACCCTTGACGTTCCAGCTGACCATGAACGTGGTGTTCCGGGACATGCTCGACAAAAAAGTTATCGTTCACTTGGACGACATCCTGGTGTACAGCAAGACTCGGGAATAACATTTTCGGGACTAGGAGGAGGTGTTCCGGCGCTTGCAGCAGAACCGACTGATTACTAAGGGCTCTAAGTGCGAATTCTTACAGCCGGAGCTGGAGTTCCTGGGGCACCCCCGGTACTTCGGCTCGTCGATCCATCTCTACCGTTCGAAGTCGTAACGGACACCAACGATTTCGCCATCGGCGCCGTCCTACTGTAGGACTTCGGCAACGGACTGCAACGAATCGCGTACGAGTCACGCAAGATGCAGCCACCCGAGCGCAACTACCCTATACACGACAAAGAGATGCTGGTCATCGTGCATGGATTTCGTACATCGCGCTTCTACCTCACGGGAGCCGCCGTTACGATCACGGCAGACCATAAGTCATTACAGTACATGCGCAGCCAACCACGGCTCAATCCGCGACAAATCAAGCGGCTCGACTACCTGGAGTCAAACTTCAGCTACACCATCACGTACAAGAAGGGCGCCAACAACATCGCTGACGCCCTGACCCGTCCATCAATGCAGACCGCCGCAGTACTTATCGCCCATTCCAACCCGCTTGTATCATGGCTATTCGCCCACGGATACAGAACTGATCGCCTCTTTAAGTGAAATCTACACCTTCGGGCCACAACGCCACACGGGAGTTATTACCTAAAAGTCGGTACGAACTGAGTTTGGGTCCCATCATACCGACCCTTACGAGAGTTGCTGACGCAGGAGGTTCATGACTCTAACCTCTTCGGGCATTTCGGCATCGACAAAACACTGAAGCTACTGCAACGGAATTATTATTGGCCCGACATGGCGTCGGACGTGCAGCGCTACGTGACAACCTACCCGACTTGCCAAGTTATGAAGTCATCGCGACAACGCCCAGCCGGATTGCTGCAGCCCCTCGAGCCACCAGAACGGCCGTGGCAACAGGTGACGATGGATTTCGTTACAGGACGCAGGTGGCACGGCGATCACAGCCGAAGAAACTGCGAATCTGTTCATCTCAACCGCCGTTCGCCTACACGGGTTACCTTCGTCGATCATCAGCGATCGGGATCCGAAATTTACGTCGAAGTTCTGGCAGGAGACGTGGGCACAGTACGGCATCCGCCTTCAGTTTTCGTCGTCATACCATCCGCAAATTGATGGCCAAACAGAAAGGACAAACCAAACCATGGAGCAGCTGATTCGCACGAACTGCCCCATCTTGCCCAAGTGGGAGGATTTACTCCCGATGCTTGAGTTCGCGTACAACAACGCACCATCCGCGACGACCAACCAGTCGCCGTTCTACCTCAATTACGGGAAAGATCTCGTAGTACCCTCTTCAACGGCCCCCAATAACCCGGTACCACGATCCCAAAAGTTTGTATCAGAACTCCAGGCAGCCCGCGACAAAGTTTTATTCGAAAGGTTAATACTGTCGCTAGCCGTTACGCCGATAAACATCGAACGGATTACCCTTTCCGCGACTGGCAGGTGGTCCTCCTGGACACGAAAAACCTTCGACTGCCCCAGCCCGCCAAGTTGCGTCCCCGCTACGTGGGACCTTTCCGCATCATCAGGATGCTGACACCTGACACCGCGTTATTGAATCGTGCGCACTCTTCTCATTACAACTCATAACAGAAATGCTGTTCATGTCATATTATACTGGAAACATGAGTTATACAGTTCATCAGCCACGTAGTAACAAAATTCATGAATCTAGATGCTTCGAAATCGAAGTGAAATAAATATATACTGATCCGCTATTATCACTGGTTCAACAAAGGGCAAAGAATTTTGTTAATCCGGTTTGCATGTTTTAGTAAAGTCTGGTTTTGATTTTAGACAATCCAATGCCAAAGTGTGTTCCTTAGTTTACTATACACGACTTATAATAGCTGCTATAATTCATCCAGCGTCGTGCGTTCTGCGAGGACAAATTATCGCGTGGTTGAGTCTGCCACTGCCTGTCGAACTGCTGTCTGACGACTGCACTTGATCCAGTGGTAGTCTCCTCCAATGCTTCTAAATAATATACGTCATGATGGCGCTTTTCTTGGTTCCACCGAGTGTTCGGGAATGTCAGCGTGATTCCATAGCTCGTTCATTGTTATCATATTTACGCGATTCGATTCTGGACTCGCTCGGATTAGATGTCCGCAAGATCAATGGCGCATCTTGGCGCTCGAGCTTCAACCCGGCTGGGCTACCCGCTGGGCTGGAATTCGATGTCCACCTGAGTTCCGCCCACTATTTATCCGCACGGTTCCTGCAGAACCTACTCAAGTTCATTCTTTTCACAACGAGTGAAGTTTTTCACCCTCCAATCGAATTCAAGCCGACATGGCCATCCCGCGCGCGCTCCTTATTTCGATTGTCTGCCTCTTTGGAGCCGCCGCTGCTACTGCTGCAGGTCCTTTAATCTCGTCGGGCCTCGGGCCTCGTCGCAACCTTACAGATCTTCTCGGGTCTCGTCGGGCCTTTGAACACGTACCCGTTCCCAACCCCGTGGCTGCAGCCCTCGGCGCAGCGGCAGGAGCCAAACTCAAAGCAGTCCTTCTAGAAGCTGCCACGATAGCAAGCTTCGTTTCTCAACTTCCTGGCGGACACTTTTCCAGGGGGGCTTCTAAGGTTTGCGAGGATTTCGGCGCGCTGCCCGCGTGCGACTTCTATTTTGACCTGCTGGGTCCTCTCGGTCTGCCCTCTCTTCGTCTTCCTTTCGTCTCTCAACCGGTGCTGCTGGATTCCCAGCGCAACGGGGACCATTCTGTGAGCCTGAATATCGCCACCAGCGTTTCGCCCAGCGTTCACGATATTGGCGAGGACAAGACGAAGACTCGCCGTTACCAGGTGGAGGTGGATGCGGCTGGGAAGGCGGAGTACTGTAAGTGTAAGGCTGCAGAGCTGGCAACGAGCGTGGCACATGCTGGTGATCAATTCTATGCAACTGGCGAGGTGAGCTGCAACGACCGTAATCGGGGCAGAGCAGGTTTCGCCACAATTTTAAAAATTCTCTTTGTCTTGAAATTTTAGCCTTTTTATGCTGTGTACTTTACCCTGAAATCTCTCCCCTCCCCTTCCCCCCCTCCCCCCATCCCCACCACCCCTACCCGCCCTGAACCCCCCGCTCTTCTCCCGCCTATCCCACCGTTCCTTCTCGTCGTTCCAGCCAGCGAGGGTGTACGCCCGTACTTTCCAGAAGGACCTTCCAGCAGAAGCCTTCGAGGGCTGTTGTGTGCGCCTGCCACTGGCCAGCGTGCAGCTGAAGGCTCCTAACGGTGATGTCATTAACCTGAACAAGGGAGACGGAGATCATCGGTTCCCTGAAGAGCGTCGCTGTCTTCTCTTCCATGTGCTTGTTTTGTAGAAATCTGTGAGGGGTGGGCCATAGGTGCTACCTTGGTCATTGGTGTTGTGCATAATAACGGTTTGTTTGGGCAACATCAAAGTGGAATTTATAATTATGTTCTCTGTGCACAATGAAGACAATGCTAAAGAGTCGTTTCCAAACGGTACTACGAGATTTATAGCTCTGGTTACTGTGGGTTCACTTGTGATAGGGTGCAGCTGCAGAAGTACGGTAACTGATTTCATGGTTCTCACGCTTTTATGTGTTAATGGATGCTACTATGAACTAAATTTGTAAGAAAGGAATCCACTATAAGACGAGCATTTAGTTATGTGGTGCACCACGGCCACGACAAAATAAAATCTGGCGAAACTCCCACTATATGCCACGTCCGTGCCAAACCAAGCGCGCGGTGTGAGGCTTTTCCTATTTCCAAGGGACAACTGCCACATCACTAGCCTACCCTCTTTCGTGGGAGTGTCCTCCATTGCCGCAGCGTCCATCTCACAAAGAGCAGTACAACGTCACTGTTGCGAGCAAATGCCTTTTATGACACACCATATCTTTGTGCGCGAATTGTCCACACAGTTGGTGGGTTCACTTTTGCGCCACCCGTTGGCTCCCGATCAGGCGAGGGGCCAGACAACCATCCAATTAACGGTTCAAAAGTTTCCAACTAGCTCAGTAAAATCCGGGAAGGCTTGGCCCACATGGCAGTTGCGAATCTCCTGCTGACAGCAATGCATGGATTGTGGTCGCTCTTGGCACAAATGCAACCTGCTGCCAGACCAGACCAGACGCGCTTCTCCGAGCAGCACCCGCGCCAAATCTCCGCGAACTTGCTCACCTCATGCTGCTCCCGAGTCCCCAACCGAAGCTCCACACCAGCATAGATTGCGGCACGAGGGAGAGGAGGGCTTGGAACAAGATTTTCAGTCGAGTTGCCCGAGGGAATGAAATATTCAGTGTTGCAGCGACAGCTTAGGGCAGCAGTGCACCGCAGAACCCGAACAGGGGGGCACCCGCAGAATCCGTATCCTTCTCTTCCGAGCCTTCCTCTCTTTTCGAGGCTTAGCCTTGCTGTAAGCGCAAACACACACCATTTCACCAGCCGAGCCAACCATGTCCAACCAAACCATCGAACTCATGTATCCGTCCGCCGCTTCCCCTTATGCTCCGCACACTCGCCAAACCCAAACCCTCCGCAAGTGGTCTCCTCCTGATCAGCCTCAAAACGCCCTCGTTCTGGCGGCTCCCCTCTATGAGTTCTCGAAACTCCGACCCCGCATAATCTCCCCCACACACCCCTCTCACACACCCCCTGCCCGTCATCACATCACCCACCCCACCACCACTCCGTGTTTCCCCCACCCGTCCTTCGGTCGTGGGCCTTCTTCCGCTTCTCCTTTCCATCATCGCTCGATTCGTGCGTGACCCGTCCACCTTTCAATTCTTCACTTCGCCCACCTCCTCTCCTCCCCCCCCAACCCCGTCTATCTTCCCCCCACCTTCACCGCCTCCTCCAGCTCTCCGCGCTTCCCCTACCTCCTGGCGGCTTGACGAGCAATGCTGAGAACAACCGACCACCCCGCCTTTCCGCTTTCCCCGCCACCCTTTCCCCCCTCCACTCCTCCTCCCCCCTTCCAATCTTGGGCGCCGAGTGTTTGGAACTTCAACCAAACCAAACCAAACCCCACCCCACGCTGTCGCCTGCCTCCCGTATTTAGACTTCCAAACTTGCTCCTTCTCGCATGACTTGTTTTCCAAGTCCATGCAATTCGGTGATCCAAGATCACCTACACAGCAAAAGTTCCGCGTGCTCCACGTAGCGTTCTTCACTGTTTCATAGTTTCAGTTAGTTTACCCAGAGATGGATTTCCTCGTTTGTGATGCTAAGTCTAGGGAGGCATGTATGCCGAAGGGAAGGCACTCCTGGTCCGATCCGCTTTATTCGGGAAGTTCCAGGAGCTCGTCGCACTCCTCGCCTCCAAGATGTGTAGATTCGTTTATACCGTTGAGTTACGCTCAGACTCACGATTCCATGGTCGGTAGTGTGCCGTTTCATGACCGGCATGTGTTCTTGTGTCATAAGGGCCCTGCCAACTGGCCTGAGAACCCATTTTCGTTCGACTGGGACTGCATGCCGAGGAGGCTTCGTGCTGATATTAAAGCTCGCGAGGAGAAGATGCAAAGAAAGGTGAGCTCGCCATGTGTTATCTTCCGCATTTGTTCGTGTCCTTCCTGCTTCTTGAATTTTGTATGTGTTCAGGGTAGTGCACTTATTTTTCGTGTTATCAAGCTTCCATCGCAGTTCTGCTGTGGCTTATCCTGGATGTTGGTAACTTACCTTGCTTCCTGTCCTGTACTGTACCCCCTTGTCTTCTGATGATTTCAGACAATGTTTACAGTCTGTGAAGGGAGGGACGTCCCTGGTTCCTACAATGGGGACATTTTGGTCTTCCCTGAAATGCTGATTTACAGGTCAGTAAAGTTCTAGAGAATCTTTGCCTTATGCATTGTTATCTTTGCTAGAGAATCTTCGTTCGTAATGGTTTATGAGGGATATTTGTCTGCATTTTTGTTAGAATGCCACGTCACCTGAGGGATATTTGTCTGCATTTTTCGTCGAATGCTCCCTCACCTTCTATCTCCCTCGCGTTTGTCTTCGTCTGTCTCCTTGCCTGCCGTCTTTTCACACCTACAGGTCGCTGACTCGTTTTGATGTTGAGTGCTTCGTGGACGAGGCTCTCGTGCAGGAGCAGCCTCGCTTGCTCTGGCCGGAACCTCTTACCGGGTGCCATATCTTCGTGTGCTGCCACGTCACCCGCGAATCACTCTGCGGTGCGATCGGCCCTCAAGTTGTGGCGAAATTTCGCGAGGAGATTGAGCGGCGAGGATTGATCGACGTGCACGTCTGGCCGTGCTGTCATCTGTCGCGGAATGTCTCCATGGATGCGTGTGTTGGGAACGTGTCTGTATTCAAGCGGAGCAAACCGTCTTGCAATAACTGTGGAAGGAGGAGGTCAGAGGATCGATTCCTGTCCGGCGCAAGAAGGCAGCAACTTCCTCCGGAAGCCCTCGCTGCGTTGGTAGCAGCTGCATCGGCTGGGCAAACTGGGGAGGTTCGGGGCGATTGGTACGGCCAAGTCATGCCTGATGACGTGGCAGATGTCATGGAGCTCCACGTCATGGGTGATTCTGTAGTGGAGCGCCTTTGGCGGGGAAGGATGGGGCTCTGGCCGCGGCAGCAGGTGGAGGAGCAAGCTGATCGTCTCGGTTCAATGCGGTGTGTTTCCGCCGACCCTGAAGCCTCTTCCGAACGTACTCCCGGCTCGGCTTCTGGCTCGGCTCTTTCTGACGCTGGTTCGGAAGTCTGCTCCTGCGCTCCCGCTGCAGTCACGCGGTCTTTCTCGGCTCAGTTCATCTCTCCTCAGACTTCTCGCTCCAGCAGCGAGGCGTCGAAAGGTTCGAATAACAGCCCTTGCGAGTTTTCCAAGTGCAACGCTGGTGGCGTGGCTCATAGCCCATCTTCCACGCTGGACGCCGTTAATCGGCTTCGCTCGGCGAGCTTCCACAGCTGCTCGTCGGCCTCCTATTCGTCGACATCAATCGCGTCCGCCGATCCCGCCGTTAGCGACGTTCGCGGCGAGGTCAGCGGTGGCGCGTCTCTTAGAACGGACTCGTCTCTTTCCTGCGTGTCTGCTTCTCCCAGTTCTTCGTCGCGGTGGGATAGTTACCTCTGCGGCTCGCCTTCACTGCGATTCGGTTCTGCTTCTGAGAGTTCCGCTTCTCGCCCAGTGAAGCAGGGGCAGTTGCCAAAACGGCCCAGCTGTAACCGGGTAACCAGTTTCCACCAAAACTTCGCGAAGCAAGAGGCGGAAACCGCTTCGGCTGGGTGGGCTAGCTGGCAGGGGGAGTCGTCTCTCGTGTCGGGGCGTGGTGCCATTGCTGCCGCTGCTGTCGCCGCGGTGGCAGTAGCTGGTGTGTCTACTGTGGTGTACCTTTGCAGGAAGAGAGATTGAGATGTTTGCAAAGTTCTGAGCTGCTGCTTGCGTGATGATTGTCTGCCCGTGCATGTAGGGCAGAAGCAGCATGAAAGGCAAGTGACGCTGGTGGTGACGCTGGTGGTGATGGTGGTGATCAGCGAGTGAGTTGGATGTGCGGCCAGCCAAATTGGCTGGCATATCTTACCAAGACACCACTGTCTTCTTGGTCCTGAAGGATTGATGTGGAAGTCAGGTTCTCCTGTGGGTAGCCTTCTTCTGAAGTTGGTCTGTTATTCTCTTGTATATATGTCTAATTGTGTGGTTTGTTTGTCAGTTTGCTATCCGGAAATAAATAATAAGCAGATCAGCAGTTGACAACCGAAGATTTCAGTTGGACTCCCAACCTCTTTACACCATAACATAATGACTCATAACATCTGTATGACTAATCAGTACAGGTATAACTCCAAAAATTCTCCTGTGCTGCTCACAGGTAAATGTCTATCAATACAGGAACAACTACAAAATTTCTCCTGTGCTGTCACAGGGACAATCTCAAATCTAACCTGGCACCTGCTTCAGAATCAGCTACTGCATCCTCTCTGTTCACTGGCTCCATTGCTACTGGGTCTTTTGCAGCACTCTGGCTTCTCTCCACCCGTTCACTCTCCTCTACACTGGTCTGTTGCGTTTGCTGCGGCATATCTACTGGTCGTCCTCGTTCTGGTTGCTGTTGCTGGAGAGTCTTATAGCGAAGCTGCTCGTTCTCCCTGCGAGCATAGCTGTGGTGTTCTCCCAGGTGCACAAACTCGTGCATCTCTCGTGGAGACAGCTTAAATGGGGGATATGAAGATTCTGCTGTGGGCTGGATTCTTTCAGGCGTTGCCAAGCGGACAGTATCTTGGTGCTGGTGATGCTGTATTCGCTGCTGTGCTGAATGCTGCTGCTGCATCTCCTGTGCTAGACGCTGTTGCAGCTGATGTTGCTGCTGCTGCCCCAACTGCTGTTGCACCTGGTACCCTTGAATCTGCTGCCACTGCCCTTCCGGCCGCCCCACGGCACCACCTACCGAACCACCAGCACTCCAATCACCCTCTCCCCGAACCTCTCCCCGACCCTGTGACGACAGCAGAGCAGCAACGGAGCTCTCGGCAGCACGGGCTGGCTGGCTGGGAGTGGAATCTGACGTGAGAGCCGAGGAGGAAGACCCAGCGGATGGACGTAGCCACCTCGGACCACCTTCTTCCGATGAGTCTTCTCTCAGGCGCTGCTGTGGCTTCCGTGAATCATGATACAAATGGCTTGAAGGAGCCTCAAGGGCCGAGCTTGGCCCTTCCCCACCACTGGATTCCGCCACCCACTTCGACAGCACTGCATAGTGCGCTAACGATTTTGACAGAGCGGCGTGCGAGGTGGCGAACCAGGGGGCTGTCATGAGCTGGGAGCTTGAAGCTGGTGCTGATGCCAGTGCTGGGGATGACCTTGGTGCTGGTGCTGGGATTGGTGCTGGTAGGGATAAACCTGAAGGCTCGGGAGGATCCAGAAACATTTCCGAGGGTTCCTTGGAAACCGGGGATTCGAATGCCTTGTAAGCGGAGCCCTGATTCGCGCTGTGCATTGCACCGCGAGGCGTGCTTCGAGTCGAATTGTCTGCATCCCGGCGTGACGCAAAAGCATGGTCCATGGAAAGCCTTCTCCTCCTCGCATCTCCAGAAGCAACTCCTCCCTCTCCCGCTGCTCCCTCGTCGCAAGCTTCTCGTTTCGGCCTCAGCTGCGGCGCTGCAACATCCCTATAACGAGGATGCTGCTCCGGCAGCAGCACAGGCAGGGCTCCAGGCAAGATAGACGCGCCACCCTGCTCTGAAGCAGGTGCAAAGTGCTGCTTGGGATGCTTAAAGTGCTGGCCCCACTGCAGTGCAGACTGATGGTGCTGCTGCTGCCCTGGTTGCCCTGGGTTCTCTGGGAGCTCTTGTAATGTGGGACGTGTTCTGGAAGCTTCTGGCAGGCTCCTGTCTGCTCCGGATCCTCCTGAACCTTCTCCTCGTCCTGGCCTCCCTCCTCCTACTCGTGCTCCTCCTCTCCCTGCTGCTGCCACCAGGAACTCCTCCTGGCGACGCTGCTCTTTCTCCTGCAGCCCCTGCTGCTCCTGCGGTTGTGGCTGCTGCTGCTGCTGCTGGTTCTGGTGGTGATGGCGCAGCTGCTGCTCAATCTGCTCAATCTGCTCCTTCTGCTGCTCTTGTCGTTGCTCTTGCAGCATCTGGGAGTCACCAGCAGGGGGAGACCGAGCAGTCAGCCCTCCAAAAATACTCTCCAGTACGCTCCTGGTCGGCACGTCTTGTCCACATCCCAACTGCTCCTCCCACTGCGGAACACTCGCGTCACCCTCTCCTCGCTCTCCCATTGTACGCTCAGGATCGCTTCCCATGCCTCGTCCCCTCCATCCAACGGTCGGATGGGAACCATCCACCGGCTCAGGCTTCACCTCGCCCATTGTAACGGTAACCGGCTGTTGAATCACTGTGAAAGGGAGAGACGCTGTGCCCAAGGCACCTCCTCGTGATTGTGATTGTAACGTGCGTGACTGTGCCGCCCATGGTACAGCAGCAGGGCCTGCAGCACCAACGTTGCACTGAACAGTTACACTGGCCGCAGTCCTTCCCTTGCTAACACTGCCACCACCACTATCACCACCACTGCCACCACCACCAGCAGCACCAGCAGCACCAGCAGCACCAGCAGCACCAGCACCAGCACCAGCAGTACCAGCGCCAATACGGGCACCCTCCGCCCCCTCCATTCCCTCCCTGCACTTGAACGCTTCTCGCTCTCTCCTATCACCCTCTTGCTTCTGTGGTGTGCCTCTCTTTTGCCGCGTGCCTTGTTTCCGCGGGGTGGTGTCATGTCTGGGCGGAGAGTCATGCTTCCCAGGTGCATCTCGCATTTGAGGTTGCTGTGTTCCCGCGTCGTGCTGCTTTCCTGATCCTCCCGCCGCAACTTTCCTCTCTATGGATACTGACTCTTCTCGCCTCCCTGCGGCTCTGACCTCCTGCCTCGCTGCGACAGCGGTAGCAATCCCACTGCCCCCCTGCTGCCTTACAGGTGACTTCTGGTTCGACTCAAAGGGCACTCTGGCTTTGCCGTCTCCCTGCCTTGGTGCTACAGCAGCACCAACGCCGCTGCTGCCCTGCTGCTTTCCAGGTGACTTTTGAGTCGAGTCAACAGTCATTGTGGCTCTACCGTCTCCCTGCCTTGGTGCTACCGCAGCAACACTGTCGCTCTGCTGCTTCCTTGCCCTGCTCCTCCTCTCTCCACCTCCCTTACCACCAGCAGTACCAACACCACCAGCACCAGCAGCAGCACCAGCAGCAGCGGCTGCTGCTTTTGCTGCCTTTTCTTTCTGTCGCTGCTGCCGTAATTCCCGGTGCCCGTTTTGGTGCCCGCCCAGTGCATGCAAGGTCGGAAACCGCATGTGGCAAACCTTGCACTCGTGCGGCCCCGAACCTCGGATCCAGGGTCGGTTCTCCGCCGCACCTGCATGCGGCCAGGCAGTTGAATCCAGCAGCGGGGACAAGGAAGGTCCCCCAAGGCTGAACAGCCGCTGCTGGGCGAGGCCGGGGGGTGACCGAACCTCTGCCGAACCAAGTGAGTCCGAGCCTGCTGCAGAAAGAGGTACGGGATCAGCACTCGCAACAGCAGTGGCTTCAGCAGAAGCAGCAGCATCAGCGGCGGCAGCAGCAGCAGCGGCTGCGGCCCCTGCTGCAGCGAATTGAACAGCAGGGGACGTTGGTTCTTGAGTTGTTGCTGCTGCGGCACGCCCTTCAAAAGAACCACCACCACTTCCAAACCCCGCAAACCCCTCTCGAATCCCCTTCATCTCCTGAATCTCCTGAAGCCCCCGAACGCCCCCAAGGGCCCCAAGCCCCCTAGCAGCTGCTGTTGCTACCTTCGCCTCTTCCTTCGCCTCTCCCTTTGCCACTCCCCTCCGTCCTGAACAGGAACCGGAAGCGTTCAACTGCTCCTGCCCTGAAGCCCTAGTCTCCTGCGCTGCGGTGAATCCCTCCCCTGCGAGTCTAGGAGTAGTAGTAGTAGATCTGGGACTTGCCATGATGGTGCCTCTTTGTGCTTCTGTTGTTGTCGCCGCAGCTGTCGCTGCTGCTGCTGCTGCTGCTGCTGCTGCTGCTCTCCCTGCGGCTGTAGCATTATCTGTTCGGAAGGCAGGCTGTTGCTCGCCGCCGCCGCCCATAGATCTGAAGCTGCTGCTTCGTTCCATGCGCCCTTCCGCGCTCTCACCGCCCGCGCTCCCGCTCACGTTCGCGTTCGCGCTTCCGCCATGCGGGCGGAAACCTCCACCCGCCACTCCCCACGCTAAACCCGCGACACCCACGTTTCCGCCGCCTCCTGTGCTAAACGAGCCCGCAATCGCTGTTCCCCCCTGTGCTGCGCGTGGCTCACGCGGAGACGAGAAAAGCTCCGCTGAGGCGGCGTCCCCCTTCGCTTCGCCGGGCGTCGCGCGCTCGGTGGGTGACACGCGGAAGCTCCCCGCGCGCCAGGGAAACGACGCGGCGTCGCTCATTCGCTCCCCCTGCGGAAACGAAACCATTTCGTCCCTGCCCCTTCCGCCCTCCGCAGCACTTCCCCTTCCGCTTCCGCCCTCCCCCCCTAGCCAGTTTCCGCCGCTTTTCCGTACGTTTCCGCCGCCGACGGCGTGTGACGCGCTTTGCCCGAGCAATCTCGCATCAAACACACCAGCATTATGCTGGTTCCCGCCGGAAACCGGGTTACCACTGCGCAGACCACCCAAAGGGTCAGGAATTCGAGTAATTCGCGTAAGCCAGTCGCTCAGCTCAAGCGACGGTTCGCCGGAGTCGTCCGGCGGTCGCCCGCTGGGCGGCGGTCGCAACGCTGCGACTCCCTGCGAAGTCGCGCCGTCGCCGACGCGGCCGCCGCCGTATCCGGCTCCTCCGCCACCGGCGCCGCCGCCGGCGGGAGTTGCGGCGACGGCGGACGACATCCGCAGCTCTTCCGCCGACAAGTTCCGCTGCTGCTGCGCCGACGAGAATTGCTGCGCCGATGAGA
This sequence comes from Closterium sp. Naga37s-1, assembly GCA_947471745.1. Lineage (NCBI taxonomy): Eukaryota > Viridiplantae > Streptophyta > Zygnematophyceae > Desmidiales > Closteriaceae > Closterium > Closterium sp. Naga37s-1. The sequence continues at coordinate 3,987,535 of CANJKZ010000024.1, forward strand.
TCTGTCGCGCCGATGAGAGCTGTTGCGCCAACGAGATCTGTTGCGCGGACGAGATCTGTTGCGCCGACGAGATCTGTTGCGCCGACGCGATCTGTTGCGCCGACGCGATCTGTTGCGCCGATGAGAGCTGTTGCGCCAATGCGCTCCACAGAGCGGACGATGCGACAAGCGACGAAAACGGCACGGGCGCGACGCCCGCCGCGATAGCCGGTGACGAGAACGGCGCCGCGGGAGCCATCTCCGTGCGAAATCCTGCCGCGGCTGCGGCCTGAGCGGTTGGAAACGGAATTGGTGCGGGTATTGCGGCGGGAGACGCGCGGAGAAGTGCGGCGGGAGGCGCGGTGGCCTGCTGGAGAAAATGCAGGGGATTTTGCGTGAAAGCCGCGGCCGCGACTCCGCCGGGGGCGGAGGCGAGCCAAGTTTGCTGCATTCCGCTTGGCGGTGGCGAGGAAGGTGGCGGTTCGGGAGTCCTATCACGCTGTCGCCGACGCTGACTCTCACGACTCATCGGCGAGGGATGATGACGACCGTCGTCGCGAGTGTCGCGAGTGTCGCGAGTGTCGCGATCGTCGCGATTGTCGTGAGCTTGATCAGTTCTAAGGCGCATCAGATCATGCTGAGAATCACCACCGTCCGTCGCGCCGATCATCACGGATTCTACGGTCCCGATTCTCTCCCAGCGACGTTGATTAGACAGGAAGCGTAAGCGCTCGTCGACATTTCCGATTTCATGTTGAGTATTGGTATCACCGTCATTGCCGCGACGTCGCGGGTTTAATAAGTGCTCGTCCGCGTCACGCGGCGCCACCGACGCTGAAGCCGCCACGTCATCGTCTGGAATTTGTAGCAGCGGCAACAATAACGGTGTCCGTCGCTCCGCCTGATGATGACCACTTTCTTGACGTCGACGTTGTTCCCCGTCCAGTTGAATGATTGGTTTTTCGTCTGACACATTAGTAGGACTATGATGCTCGGCCATCGCGCCATCATCGAATCCAGTCATGGGCTGGCTCCTTCTAACGATAATTGAATCGGGTTTTGAGATGTCTCAAAACTCGATAAACCGAGTCGGCTCTGGCCAGACTACAAAAATCTGGTCGAACGAGTAAGCACGAGCGAGCGCGCGAGTGTCTCCTAGTATTGTACTAAAAGAAAGGAGCGTTGCCGCGTAGCAACAAGACAGCTGGAAAAAAGTATGAGAACGCGCTGAAGATCCTGAAAAGTTGCGTAACTCTGAAAATGACGCAACTTCTAGAACTACTATAAATGGTTGAAGTGCAAATCTAGCCAGCTTTCCATTCCAGATTCCCGTCGTCGCTGTCCAACTGGAAAAACGAAGACGATTACTCCTGCCACTGGCAGGTGAATGGATGTCCTTGCAGAATCTAGCAATGCTCAAGTTGCTGTAGTGCATTGAGCAGAACATTCACCCCATATGGGCAAGGCGATGACATGAGAGGAGGAGATGAGCAGTGGGGAGGGGAGATGGCAAGGAGAAGTCGTCGTGGCTCGTGCGTGTATGTGCGTGCTGGGGAGGAGGACTGAACTAAAAGAGCACTGATCGTCGCTGGTTTGACCAACAGAAAATGGGCCGCGTAGCGGCAAGCACTCTTCCGCCGCAGTCGAATGTTGAGTTGAGAGAGAGGGGAAAGAGATTTTTTGTTGCCATGTCTGTCAATCGAGTCGAACAGACGACGTTCGTGTCAGCACGGGTGGTGGGAGAAGGCGAAGGAGAGCCGTTCAAATGCAGGGGAGGTGGGAGGACCACTGTTTCAAAAAAGTCGACGAGATGCGGAAATGGACGGGATGGGAAGCTTGGTAGGAAGGCTCCTTAGTAACGTCGTCTCAGAATTCGCTGTTGTCCGTTATTCATCGTGCAAGCAGTCGCAAAACATGTGTGTTTGCTGGTTATCGATGGCAGTACTTCGTCATGGGGCTATGAACCCCTGTTTACGAAAACGGTAACACAATGTTCACAGATAGAAAGAGAAAATTGCGGAGCTCAAGCAGAGTGGGCCGTCGGTCGCACAGTTCAGTGGAAATCACCCAAAATTTGGTTGAAATGAGAATCGAAGGGACGAATCGTAGGAAGGACAAATATGTAAAACAGTAAAAACCACAAGGCGCAACAAGACAATGGACATTCAAGCGACATCGAAAGAGCCAAAGTTGAGGCAGTGGTCATCAACCCAGTCATCGGTGAAAGGCAGGAATGAGCATCTAGATGGATTTGCGCTGGCAATTCTGAGAGATGCTATTGGTAGAAAGTCAGGAAAGTCCCTAACATTAATGATGACATACAGAATATTGTACATCATTTCCCGTCCCACCGTGAGCCTCCATCGCTGCCCTTTCAAAGTTTCTGTTCTGCCCCCAAGGCAAGGTTTTGGAGGAAACATTCTTTTGACATGTTCGCCTGTTGGGCTGACCATCCCCTCGCCCCCACCACCCCCCAACATCCCCCCCCCCTCCCCCCCCACCCCTTTCAAAGCACAGCGAATTATGCATCACTACGAGGAAACCAGCAGGGCTGGAACCTTCTTCAGCCTTCCGGTGTCGACGCCAATATTCCAAGCAGACGAAATGGGCGGGGAAAATAACGTTGACAAAAAACTACATGAAGGAAAGTGGGACTGAACGGAACGGGAGGGAGGGAGGCCAGTGGTGTTTTGTGAGGTGAGAACTTTTTATTTGTGAACGTGAATAAAATAATGTATTTTGTCAATTGGGAAGGGAATGGTGATGGCTGGGTTTGGTTGACGTAAACCCCCCTTCCAGTTCTTTTACATTTTGGGACACCCTTGTAGCATCCCACTCGCAAAATTTTAACGGTGTTGCATTCAATGAAGAAAAGAACGGTGCACGTCAAATCTGTGCGGTGACACTCGTATCTACGTGGCAACTTAATGCCAACCGAATCACCCTTACGTGGCAGTCCTCGTATCAGAAGATTGCTCAAGTTGCAGGACAACAAAATGAACCAAGCAAGTTGCACGGCAACAAAGTGCACGGAGGGTGGGTCGATGTGATTTGGTACAGCACCGAAAATGTAGAAAGAATCAGTATCTGCCAGACAGGAAGTCCTAGAGATCTTGAAGGAACGTACCGCATGATTCAATTCCAGTTTATTTATCCAGTTTATTTAAGCCATAAGGGCTTAAACTTTGACTTTCACTTCGTAACAAAGACATACCCTCACATAACTGACATACAGGTAGACACTGGTGAAATAGTGTACAACATGAAGGGAAAACAGAACGAAAAATCTATGTCATTTTTTTCTACCAACATACCCTAGTGCTCCCCTGAATCGAGGACTCAACTCTTACCTCGTGCAGCTCTCTCCAAACACTCTTATTGTATCCCCAAACTTGATCACCAGCCCTTCACTTATGAATCTATGGATCAACTATGCCTTGCTATTTGCAAACCCTCTGCACTGTCCAGACTCCAGAGTTCTGCTCCCTGTCATGTGCCGCACACAGCACGTTGCATGCACTCTCAGAATGTTGGGCTGAGAGAGATCAACACAGAACAAGCAGAACAAGGCTGGTCCGCTTTATCCCCACCCAGGTACCGTACAAGTAACTTTTGAGTTGATTCATCGGCAACTCGCAGAGCATTTGTGGAAGCAGAACATGCTCTCTCGAGGCCCTATTTAAATCCCCACAACTTGTAACTTTTGGGCCAACCAGAAGCGCACCCTAACCAGCACCTTCCTTGCCTCCGGTTTTGTTTTCATCCCCACACCCACACCCACTTCCATAGCAGCTTCCCTTTGTTTGTCGCCTCAAATCAGCCACAGAAACACGCCTGTTGAAAGGTATTTCTTGTGGGAGATCACCACGATTGCTGCTCCCAGCTCGACTCTATCCTCCCTACAAAGGAACCCCTCCTAACTCTATCCCCCCTCCTCTCACCACCCTTTTGGCAGCTGCGGATTGGGATGAGATGGAAGCTCCTAAATGCTCCTCCCCACCCCTGCCTTCCCTCCCTCTTAAAACTGCTCCTCCCTACTGAAAATCCACACTCCTTGAGTTTTGGTTTCCATAATAACCACAGCTGCTGCTGCTGCTACTGCTGCCAATGTCAGCACCCCGGATTGCGCACTGACACGCCTTAACACACAAGCACACACACACACACACGCACACACACTACAGTACACATGCAGAACACACACAAACTGCAGCAGAACCACTGCTGACCGCACTGCAGAGACTCGCACCACTGAGAACCACACTACCCCTCCACCAGCAGCCTGCATTGGAATTGGCCGCTGTGGTCTCGCCTCACTATACTTACCTCACTCCGTCACCTCACCTACCAGCTAAAAACACCCTTAAAGGCACCCCCCACAGACAAAGTACCTACTGGCTACTGTAACTGTATTCCCTAAAACAACAACGCAGCAGCGGCTGCTGCTGCCTTTTCTATCATCCCCCCACTTCCCACCACTCCTGCCCTTGTCACCACTCCTGCCCTTGTCACCACTCCTGCCCTTGTCACCACTCCTGCCCTTGTCACCACTCCTGCCCTTCCCACCACTCCTGCACCTGAAGCTACCTGAGGCGCCTGAACCACCCTGAAGCACCTGAAGCTACCTGAGGCACCTGAAGTGATCTGTGTGGCACCTGAACCACCCTGAGGCACCTGAAGCTACCTGAGGCCAGCACTCAGAGTGTCTGTCCCAGCAGCACCTGACGCTCCCTCCGCTGCTGCTGCTTCTTCTGCTGCTTCTTCTGCTGTCGAGCCTCCATTGCCCCCCAGTCCGTCAAACCCTCCCCCAGTCCCACCCTCCCCCCGCCTGCTGCGGCTGCCTCCCCCACGGCTGTCCTCCACCGGAGCTTCCCTAGAGCCTACAGTTGCCACCGCCTCGGATACCCCCTCTGCTGTCCGCGTGCATCCCCCCCCTCCTCCTCCTGCTCCTGCTGGTGATTTTTCTCGTTTTCCCAGCTCCCCTGAGGCTGCTGCTCCCGCCATGCGCTCCTCTCCTTGCTTCTTCCTGCTTGTCCTCCCTCCTCTGGTTTGGATTCCTTCACCCCCACTCCCACCCACGCCTCCCTTCACCACACCATCAGAACCACCATCAGCAGCCAGACTAGCACCCGCTGCCCCACCAGCACCAGCACCAGCACCTGAGACAGGACCAACGGCATCAGCAAATCTATCACTGTCACTCCCGTCATTCCCACCAACACCGTCAACACCAGCAGCAGCAGCACCGGCACCATCAGCAGAACCCCCACCACCAGCAACACCAGCCGCAGCACCAAACGCTCCACTACCCCCACCGCCATCCCCACCAGCAGCAACACGCATACTCCTAGGCTCAGGAACACCGGCCGCACCAGCAGCAGCGGCAGCAGCAGCAGCAGCAGCACCAACACCAGCAGCAGCAGCAGCAGCAGCAGCGGCAGCGGCACCAGCAGCACCAGGCGTAGAGTGCGCGTGGCAGTGGCGGCGCCACAGAGAGCGGTACGTGGCCTCCAGGTCACGGGTGAAGGCAGGGCCGTCACAGAGGCGTGATGCGAGCATGCGCGGACGCATGGAGGCTCGGAGAGACGCCAGCTGCGGTATGTCCGAGGCTAGCTGGGTCGCTATGGCCACGTACTCGTCCTCGTTCCGAGCCACCAGGTTCGGCAGGCCTGGAGGGAGGGGGAAACAGGGGAGGAACAGGGGAGGAACAGCGGAGAGGGAACGGGGAGTGGGTGGGTGGCAAGAGGTCACGAAGCATAGGGATGAGGAAGCGTGCGCGTGGCAGTAGCGGTAGAGGGAGCGATACGTGGCCTCCAGGTCACGGGTGAAGGCAGGGCCGTCACAGAGACGCGAGGCGAGCATGCGCGGACGCATGGAGGCTCGGAGAGACGCCAGCTGCGGTATGTCCGAAGCTAGCTGCGTGGCTATGGCCACGTACTCGTCCTCGTTCCGAGCCACCAGGTTCGGCAGGCCTGGAGGGAGAAGGGGGGCAGGGAAGGAACAGGGGAGAGGGCCAGGGAGGGACGGGCTTGGAGTGACGGGAAGGGAGAGCACAGTCAGGCATGAGGTGGACTTTGAGTTTACTCAAGAGCAGGCGTGGTTGAAGCAAAGAGGAGGGAGGGAGGGAGGGAGGGAGGGAGGGAGGGAGGGAGGGAGGGAGGGAGGGAGGGAGGGAGGGAGGGAGGGAGGGAGGGAGGGAGGGTACAATCAGTGGGACCCAATCCAGAGACACTACGCGAGTGTGTTGGGTTGAGCACGGGCGCGAGTGGATATATGATGGAGCGGCAGGGGGAGCGCAAAGGGGAGCGGCAGGGGGAGGAGAACCCACTCACCCATGTTTGTCAGCAGCAACACGCCGAAGTTGTTAGCATGCGCTCTCCCAGCCATGGTGACATACGTCACGCCCATGAAGAGCGACTCGCACGTCCACTCAACCGCACTCAACTCAACCGCACTCAATGCAACCGCACATAAACCCTCCCCATCCACAACTAGCGAATACACGCTCACTCACCCATGTTTGTGAGCAATGACAGGCCGACGTTGTTCGCGTGCACTCGGCCAGCCATGGTAACTAACGGCACACCCATAAACAGCGACTCACACGTGGTGGTGGTGCCGGCATAGGGGAACGAGTCGGCAGGGGGAAGAGGACCCACTCACCCATATTGGTGAGCAGTGAGACGCCCACGTTGTTGGCATGTACTCGGCCGGCCATGGTGACACAGGGCACTCCCATAAAGAGCGACTCGCATGTGGTCGTGGTGCCGGCATAGGGGAACGAGTCGAGGCTGATATCCATCACCGCGTAGCTCTGCATGTGCTCGTGGTTCAGCAGCACGAGAGGCAGCAGGTCGACGCGCAGGGGGGAGATGCCGTGGGACTCGAGCTGCGCCATGAGCTGCTGGCTGATGGACGCGCACGTGAAGGGCTTGCACTTGAGCATCAGGCGCGACCCGGGCACTGCGAGCAGGATGCGCGCCCACAGGCGGACCACAGCAGGAGTTATCTGTGGGGGTGGGAGGAAGGGAGGGAAGGGGGGGAAGGGAGGGAAGGGGGGGAAGGGAGGGAAGGAGGGAATGGGAATGAAGGGCTTGCACTTGAGCATCAGGCGCGACCCGGGCACTGCGAGCAGGATGCGCGCCCACAGGCGGACCACAGCAGGAGTTATCTGTGGGGGTGGGAGGAAGGGAGGGAAGGGGGGGAAGGGAGGGAAGGAGGGAATGGGAATGAAGGGCTTGCACTTGATCATCAGGCGCGATCCGGGGACTGCCAGCAGGATGCGCGCCCACAGGCGCACGACCGCTGGGGTGATCTGTGAGAGTGGAGGGAGGGGGTGGAAGGAGTAGGAGGAGAGGGGGGACGTAGGAGTGAGTGAGAAAAGGAGGACGAGGACAGTGGTCGGCGTCGTTGGTGGTGCAGGTAGCAGCAAGCAACCACCGCACAAGATGCACCAGACGCAAAGAGACTGTAGGATTCCAACTGCAGCAACCAAAGGATTTCTGGCAGTGCGCACTGATGCGCACTGGGCATCAGTGAGAGCAACACCCCCCGCCGCACACACCCACCCACCCACACACACACACCCACACCCACTCACACGCACGCAACACACCACATTGCACTGCACCGCACCGCACTGTACCTTGGCAAGGTTGTTGAAGCTGCCAAATGTCACGAAGCCATTGGCCACCGCAGGCGAAGGGGACACCGGCCCCGCTTCAGATGAGGGGGTGTAGCAGAGGAAGCATCCTGGAAGGCGCACCAACTCCTCTACATGCCTGTGAGGGGAAGGAGGGCGAGAAGGAGGGGGAGGAGCGGGAGGAAGCGGAGAGCGTGGGGTGGGAAAGAGGATGTGTGTCAAGAAATCCATTTCACAGAAGAGAGTGAAGGTAGAGGAAGCATCTTGGAAACGGTTTCTGAGACTTCCGAAAAAAATGGATGCAGCTTCTTGAAAGCTCCACCAATATGTCCACCTCATTTTCTCAAACAAAACCTCTGGGTGCTGCCGGGGGGAAAGGCCGGGAGATCCCTACTTCTTGGTGGTGCTGAGAGGGGAAGGGAGGAGGAAGAAAGATTCCTAAGATAGATCCCTACCTCTGGGAGCTGGTGGGGGGTCAGCCAAGGCGTCCGTGAGCCGGTAATCCATGGCTCCCAGCCCCGTGGTATTAAGATACCCGATCCACGTGGCCTGACTGGGGAGAGAGAATTCCCACCCACCTCTGGGTGCTGCTGCTAGATGAGGGAAGAAGGAGGCCGATTCCTACCCTACCTCTGGGAGCTGGTAGGGGGATCCGCGAGGCTGTCAGTGAGGCGATAGTCAATCGCTCTGGGCCCCGTGGTGTTGGGATATCCGATCCACGTGGCCTGGATGGCCGCTGCCTTGTGAGTCAGCTCAGAAGATACCTACCTCTGGGAGCTGCTTGGAGGGTCTGCGAGGCCGTCAGTCAGCCGGCAGTCAATGGCCCTCAGCCCGGTGGTGTTGGGGTATCCGATCCACGTGGCCTGGATGGGAAAGATCCCACCCCTGGGTGCTGCTAGTAGGAGGGAGAGACCAGACCCGTACCTCTGGGAGCTGCTTGGAGGGTCAGCCAGGCCGTCAGTCAGCCGGTAATCGATCGCTCTCAGCCCGGTGGTATTCGGGTACCCGATCCACGTGGCCTGGATGGGCGCTGCCTTGCACGCCATCACGCCCAGCCGGTTGTTGGCCGTGTGCCCTGTCAGCTCCACCAGAATATCCACTGCGTCCTCCCGCACCATGGCTGCCACTCGCCGCTCGTCCACCCCGAATATGTCCCGCCACACCCCTCCTTTACTTTGGACTGCTTCCTTGAAGCGACTGGTCTTGCCGTCCGCCTTTGGGGGAGGAAGGGATGGGAAGGAGAAGGGAAGGGGAGGAGGCGGAGGGGAGAGGAAGTAGGCGGGGGGGAGGGGAGGGAAGCAGTAAAGAGGGGGAAGAAAGGATTGTGAATGAGGCGCAGTGTGCCCTGTGAGCTCCACCAGTATATCCACCCCGTCCTCGCGCACCATGGCTGCCACTCGCCGCTCGTCCACCCCGTATATGTCCCGCCACACTCCGCCCTTGCTCTGCACTGCCTCTTTGAAGCGGCTTGTTTTGCCGTCCGCCTGAAGGGAAGGAGGGAGAGGGGGGAGGGGGGGAACGGGGGGGAAGGGAAGGAGGGGAGGGAGGGGGAAGGACATAAGGGAAAGGAAAGGGGAGCAGAATAGAGGGGGCAGGGTAATATACAGGGTAATATACAGAGACTAGCGTTGACTCACCTTGACCACGGCCGAGTAGACAACTACTTTAACAGCATTGGGGTCGTGATAAGTGAGGGGCGCCTCAATGAAGTAGGAGACGGAGTGGGTGAAGTAGTCGGGGGATATGTACCCCACCACCAGCCTCTTCCTCTCCTGTTGACCCGATTGACCCCCCCTTGACTTGCGTTGACTCACCTTGACCACGGCCGAGTAAACAACCACTTTGACAGCGTTGGGATCATGGTAAGTCAAGGGCGCCTCTATGAAGTAGGAGACGGAGTGGGTGAAGTAGTCGGGCGATATGTACCCCACCACCAGCCTGCGATCCCAACCACCCCATTAAGCCCACCCCAATGACTCGCGTTGACTCACTCACCTTGACCACGGCTGAATAGACAACCACTTTAACGGCGTTGGGATCATGATAGGTCAAGGGAGCCTCAATGAAGTAGGAGACGGAGTGGGTGAAGTAGTCGGGCGATATGTACCCCACCACCAGCCTGCGATCCCGTTCATCCCATTAAGCCCACCCCATTGACGCCCGTTGACTCCCCTTGACTCACCTTCACCACGGCTGAATAGACAACCACTTTGACAGCGTTGGGATTATGGTAGGTGAGGGGCGCTTCAATGAAGTAGGAGACGGAGTGCGTGAAGTAGTCGGGCGATATGTACCCCACCACCAGCCGCCGGTCCGGGCGGCACGAGTTGGGCCACGAGGAGAAGCGCGGGAAGAGCCGTGAAAAGCGCTCGCCCCAGTCCCTGGCGTGAGGGGGGAGAGCGGTAAGGTGTGTATAAGCAGGTTGAGTGGTTGTAAGAGCCACAACAATCAATGAGAATTGGGCCACGAGGAGAAGCGCGGGAAGAGGCGAGAGAAGCGCTCCCCCCAGTCCCTGGCAGGAGAGAGAGGGAGAGGGAAGGGGGGGGGGGGGGAGGACAGGAGGGGGTTGTGCGGGGTGAGGGTTTAACGGAGGGTAAGGCTCGCTGGGCAGAGTTGGGGCACGAGGAGAAGCGAAAAGCGCTCGCCCCAATCCCTGGCAGGAGAGTTGAAGGGGGAGGGAAGGGGAGAAGATGGAGGAGAGGGGGGGGCTTAGGTATAAGGGAGAGTAAGGCTCGCTTGGCATGAGTTGAGCCACAAGGAGAAGCACAAAAAGCACTCGCCCCAATCCCTGGCGTGAGTGCGGCATGAAAGAGGCGGGGAGAGAGGACAGTGGGTGGGGAGGGGCGGAGGATGGGAGGGAAGGAGGTAGGGCATGACAAACATAGAGAATGGTGAAGAGAACAGCGAGGCATGCACAATCCGTTTCCCCCTCCCTCTCGTTGCAGGGTGGTTTTGAGAGTTCTCGAAAACACGGACCATGACATACGAATAGAAGGGTGAAGAGAGCAGCCAACCATGCGCAAACCGCATCCCCCTCCCTCCTCTCCCTCTTCCTCCTCCCCTCTATCCCTCATTCCCTCCATCGACCTCTCTTCCTGTCAACCTCTAAACCGCTCACAACCGCTCCTTACCGGTGAGCCGCAAACAGTGAGTCATCCAGCCCGTCGTGAATATAGTTCATGGCTAGTAGACGGTTCTGATAAAGGAGAGAGGGGGGGAGGAGGGAAGGGGGGGGAGAGGGGGGAAGCGAGAGTGGCGGGAGCGGCCGCACAGCTTGGGGCATTACGAAACAGTGAGTCATCCAGCCCGTCGTGAATATAGTTCATGGCTAGTAGACGGTTCTGATGAAGGAGAGAGGGGGGGAGGAGGGAAGGGGGGGGAGAGGGGGGAAGCGAGAGTGGCGGGAGCGGCCGCACAGCTTGGGGAATTACGAAACAGTGAGTCATCCAGCCCATCGTGAATATAGTTCATGGCTAGTAGACGGTTCTGGGAAGGGGAGAGGAGGGGGAGGAGGGGGAGAGAGGGGGTGGTGGAGGGGAGGTGGAGAAGAATGGCAAGAGCAGCAACACAAGGTGGGACAGGAGGAAACAGTGAGTCATCCAGTCCATCGTGAATATAGTTCATGGCTAGTAGACGGTTCTGATGCGCAAGAGAGGGTGGTGGGAGGAGGGACGAGGACGAAGTAGGGACAGCAGCAACAAAGGGAAGTAGGAAACAACTTGGATAAACGGTGAAGGCTACAAACGACAGCAGCAGCAACGGATGGGAGCAGTGCAGCACTGCTAAGCGAGCAGAAGGCCTGACACACCCTTTTGAGACGTCTCGAAAACTCACTTATATCACGTTTTGAGACGTCTCGCCTGCCCGCATGATCGCTCACCCGCCCGCATGATCGCTCACCTGCCCGCATGATCGCTCACCTGCCCGCACAATCGCTCACCTGGCCGGCATTTCTGGAGTCGGGATCGATGGCGAGGCACTGCTGGTATGCTTCTATGGCTGCAGCGAAGGATTGCACAGGACCATTTTCTGGGCAGCGCAGCACAGCTAAGCAAGCAGGGACACGGCCCAAAACACCTAGTCGCTCACCTGCCCGTTGACTTGCTCACCTGGCCGGCATTTCTGGAGTCGGGATCGATGGCAAGGCACTGCTGGTACGCCTCTATGGCTGCTGGGATGTTGCCCGCATCCCTGTGCAACACACCTGATGAGCGGCGACAAGGGAAGGAGAGAAGGAGGGGTAAGAGGGGGAAGGAGGTGAGACGGCAACGCACTGCTGGTATGCCTCGATGGCTGCTGGGATGTTGCCCTGTGCAACACTGTGCAACCCTGTGAAACACTGTGCAACCCTGTGCAACACTGTGCAACACTGTGCAACCCTGTGCAACACTGTGCAACCCTGTGCAACACTGTGCAACCCTGTGCAACCCTGTGCAACCCTGTGCAACACTGTGCAACCCTGTGCAACACTGTGCAACACACCTAATGAGTGGAGACACAGAGGTGGATAGCGAAGGAGACAGTGAGGGGGACAATGAGCGACCTCTACCACACATGAGCAAAACATGAGCAACACATGAGCAACACAGAGCAACACAGAGCAACACAGAGCAACACAGAGCAACACAGAGCAACACTAATCCCTCCCCTCCCCCCCCCCATTGTCCCTTTCGCCCTCTCCACTGTTCACCCAAGTCGTTGTGCACAAAGCATGTGCCGCCCACTACCCCCGCTCCCCTTTCATCCGCCACCCCCCTGCTCACCCAGGTTGTTGTAAGCCTCGGCATAGGCAGGGTTGGCGAGAATGGCGGCTAAACCCCCACTCTCCCCTTGCTCCCTTTCGGTCTCCCATCCCCCCTTCCCTCTCATCCGCCCTTCCCCTCCCTCACCCAGGTTGTTGTAAGCCTCGGCATATGCGGGGTTGGCGAGAATGGCGGCTTGAATCATGTTGAGTGCTAGGTCCATCTTGCCCTGATATGAGAAGCGAGGAGAGGGGGAGATGGGGAAAGCAGGGGGCGGGGGAGGAGAGAAGGGGGTAGGCTTAGAATCAATGGCGGCTGGAATCATGTTGAGCGCTAGGTCCATCTTGCCCTGCGAGGGGGGTGGGTGGGTGGTGTGTTGTGGGGATGAGGGCGGAGGAAGGGGGAGGTGTGGGTGAGATCGGAAACCATTACCACTTGAATCATGTCGAGTGCTAGGTCAAACTTGCCCTGCAAGGGGGGAGAGAGGAGATACGGCAAGGGGGGAGGAGAGGTGGAGAAGAGGTTGGGAATCAAGATTGGGAATCCCAACCATGGCGCCATGGTTTGAATCAAGTCGCGTGCTAGTCCATCTTGCCCTGGGGGTAGAGGGATGAGGGGGAGAGAGAGGTGTGGAGGGGCTTGAATAATGTTCAGCGCCCGGTCATTTTCCCCTGAGGCGGGAAGTGGGGGAGAGAGGAATAGGGGAGAAGGGCAAGAGATAGAGCGGTGGCAGCGGGTGAAAGGTGGGGGGAGGGGGAGGTGGGAACGTGTGAATTGAATACCATTTCGGGAGGAAGGGGCTTGAAACATGTTGAGAGGGAGGAAGGGTGAGAGAGGTGCGCATGAGATCAAGCATGCGTCATGGCACGCCCATGAGTTGGCATGGGATAGGAAGGCACGGCACTGCATGGGGCGCACCGCACCACGCACCTGCACGGTGTAGATAACCCCCAGGTTGTTGAGCGACTGGGAGAAGCTGGGCTTGATGAGTAGCGCCTTCTGGTAGCACTCCACTCCACCGCCCTTGATGTCCACGTCGCTGCTCTCATGCTCCCAACACACAATGTTGCTCTCGCCCTTGCTCCTGCTGCCACTGTTGCTGCTGCTGCCACTGCAGCTGTTGCTGCTGCTACTGCTGCTGCTAACAACCAATCACAAGCCATGCACACACCAGCACACCCACCCACCTGCACGGTATACACGACCCCGAGGTTGTTGAGCGACTTTGAGAAGCTGGGCTTGATGCGCAGCGCCTTCTGGTAGCACTCCACGGCCTTGTCGAGGTTGTCTCTGTCCTTGTATATCACCCCCAGGTTGTTGCACGCCTCGGCACATTGAGGGTTGAAGTGCAGTGCTAGCTCGTACATCACCACTGCCTGGAGTAGGAGGAGGGGGAAGAGCAGAGGGGAGCGGGAGAGGCTGAGCCTTCTGGTAGCACTCCACTCCACGGCCTTGTCCAGGTTGTCTCTGTCCTTGTATATCACCCCCAGGTTGTCTCTGTCCTTGTATATCGCCCCCAGGTTGTTGCACGCCTCGGCACATTGAGGGTTGAAGTGCAGCGCTAGCTCGTACATCACCACTGCCTGCAGCAGGGCAAGTGGCGGACAGGGCAAAGGGGGGAATCAGAGAGGTTGGGGTTATGTGCATATGGTGAGTAAGGTTGTCGCGGTCCTTGTATATCACCCGCAGGTTGTTGCACGCCTCGGTGCATCAGCGCATTCCGTGCTTCCGCGCATTGTGTGTACGTGCGTGTATGTGCATGTATGCATGGATGTGTGCATGTATGCATGGATGTGTGCATGTATGCATGGATGTGTGCATGTATGCATGGATGTGTGCATGTGTATACGGGTGTATTCACGTGGCCTCGCCATGTCGAACCTGAGCAATTCCCCATAAGCCACCCCCAGGTTGTACATGTGGGTATGTGTGCAAGACTGAAAGTATATATGTGTGCTTCCATGCGCTCTCACCATGTCGAATTTGAGCATCTCCCCGTAGGCCACCCCCAGGTTGTACATGGCATCGGCGTAGTGCGAGTTGAACAGCACATGTGTATGTGCACGCAGGCAGGTGTGCATTTCCGTGGTCTCACTCACTCACCATATCGAATTTGAGCATCTCCCCATAGGCCACGCCCAGGTTGTACATGGCATCAGCGTAGTGCGAGTTGAACAGCAGAGCCCGCTTGTAGTAGTGCGCCCAGGCAGTACATGTGTATGCGCATGCTCATGTCTGCACGTGTACATGTGTGCATTCATGTGGTGTCACTCACCATGTCGAACTTGAGCATCTCGCCATAGGCCACCCCCAGGTTGTACATGGCATCAGCGTAGTGCGAGTTGAACAGCAGCGCTCGCTTGTAATGTGCCACTCCCGCTGATATGTCGCCCTCTAGCTTCACCTATAGGAAGAACGGGGTGGGGGAAAGAGGGGGTTTTGAGGGGAAGTGTGTGAGCGAGATACAATGCTTGTAGTGCTGCTGCTACGCCCACCTGTCCACCTGTCAATGTCCACCTTCCCTCCCAGCTGTACCTGCCTAGGTCGGTGAGCGCGATGGCCATGTTGTTGCATGTGGCTGTACCTGCCAATACACATCCCCTCCCCCCCTCCCTTCCCCTCCCCCCGTTTCCCCCCACCCCAACGCCCCCAGCCGTACCTTGGTGCCCAGGTCAGTGAGGGCGATGGCCATGTTGTTGCATGTGGCTGTACCTGCCAATACACATCCCCTCCCCCCCTCCCTTCCCCTCCCCCCGTTTCCCCCCACCCCAACGCCCCCAGCCGTACCTTGGTGCCCAGGTCAGTGAGGGCGATGGCCATGTTGTTGCATGTGGCTGTACCTGCCAATACACATCCCCTCCCCCCCCTCCCTTCCCCTCCCCCCGTTTTCCCCCACCCCAACGCCCCCAGCCGTACCTTGGTGCCCAGGTCAGTGAGGGCGATGGCCATGTTGTTGCATGTGGCTGTATCTGCCAATACACATCCCCTCCCCCCCTCCCTTCCCCTCCCCCCGTTTCCCCCCACCCCAACGCCCCCAGCCGTACCTTGGTGCCCAGGTCAGTGAGGGCGATGGCCATGTTGTTGCGGGCAATGGTGAAATTAGGCGCCACAGCCAAACACCTGCAAGACGCAGGGAGGGGGCGTAAGTGGGGAGACGCAGAAAAGGGAGTGGGGGGGCGAGCTTGAGACGTCTCAAAAGACGAAAGTGAAGTTGGGAGACAGACCATACAGACACCTGTCAGGTGAAATGGAAGGGAGAGGGGGGCAGGCAGGCAGACGGGTGGTGGTACACTACATTGCGGTGTGGAAACGTCTACACAACAATAATCATCCACTTATCCGCTCATCCGCCCACCCACCCACCATCAACCCTCCCATCTAATCTCCCAACCACCCATCCTCTCCGGCACCCACCGCTCATAACAGGCGATAGCCGCATGTAAATCCCCGCAATTATTGAAAATGACCCCCATGTTGCAATGCGCCTCCGCATAGAGCGGCCTGAGCGGCCCCCTTGCCCCCACAGTTACCCACGCGCCCAACCACTGGTCGCCAACCCAAACACCACACAAACCCACCGCTCGTAGCACGCAATAGCGGAGCGTAGGTCCCCGCAGTTCTTGTAGATGATGCGCCTCCGCATAGAGCGGCCTGAGTTGCTTCCCCACTTCTGGTACCCACAAACACAGGCACCCACTACCACCCACCGCTCATAGCACGCGATAGCAAAGTGCAGGTCCCCGCAGTTCTTGTAAATGACACCCCTGATACCCACCACCCACCCATACTTACCGCTCATAGCACGCGATAGCAGAATGTAAGTCCCCGCAGTTCTTGTAGATCACGCCCATGTTGCAATGCGCCTCCGCATACGCGGCTGAGTTGCTTCCCCACCCCTGGTACCCACAAACACAGGCACCCACCCCACCACCACCTACCGCTCGTAGCACGCGATAGCAGAATGTAAGTCCCCGCAGTTCTTGTAGATCACGCCCATGTTGCAATGCGCCTCCGCATACATACAGCGGCCAGAGCATCCCCCTTGCACAAACACACACCCTTCCTATCCTATCCACCCACACCCACTGGTAGCCAGGCAACCCACCGCTCATAGCACGCAATAGCCGAATGTAAGTCGCCGCAGTTCTTGTAAATGACGCCCATGTTGCAATGCGCCTCCGCATAGAGTGGCCTGAGCGCCACTGCCTTGTCGTAAAACTGCAGGGCTGCCTCGTACTGCCCCATCTCTGAATACACCACTCCTAGGTTGTAGTATGCCGGCTGGGGAGAGGGGGGGGGCAGGCGTGGGCAACAGGCGTGAGGGGCAGGGGTGGGGTGGGGTGGGGTGGGGGGGGGGGTGTTCACTGCCTTGTCGTAAAACTGCAGGGCCGCCTCGTACTGCCCCATCTCCGCATACACCACCCCTAGGTTGTAGTATGCCGGCTGGGGAGAGGGGGGGGGAGAGTGACAAGTGTGGGGACAGAGGGCAACAGGCGTGAGGGGCAGGGGCAGGGGTGGGGGGGGGTTTGGGCCTGAGCGCCACTGCCTTGTCGTAAAACTGAAGGGCTGCTTCGTACTGCCCCATCTCCAAATACACCACTCCTAGGTTGTAGTACGCTGGCTGGACAAAGGGGAGAGGGTTGGAAAATAGTGGGTTAAAGAACAGAGGACACCGTTTGGGAAAGGGGGCGGGCTTCTGTATACATACAGTGCGTCCTCAGATCTTACGTTTGAGTATTCTAAGGAGAAGAAGAAGGGAGTAGTAGCGCAAAAGGAGAGCAGAGGAAGCACTACTGATACAGGGCTCAGGTGGCTGTGCTGTGCTGTACGCAATGCAGACTGGCTTGAGGAAAATTACCACATACAGCTGCACTGAACCGCATCTCACCGCGTATCTCTGGTCGGCAGCAATAGCCTCGTAGTACTTGGCAATCCCCTCCTGCACGGACCCCCCCAGCTTGAGGCGCGTGCCCAGGTCTGTGAGCACCACGGCCAGCTGCTCCTGTGCCTCCGTACCACTGTTTGACACCACATACCACCGCACTGAACCGCATCTTACCGCATATCTTTGATCCGCAGCAATGGCCTCATAATATTTCGCTATGCCTTCCTGCACGGACCCCCCCAGCTTGAGGCGCGTGCCCAGGTCTGTGAGCACCACTGCCAGCTGCTCCTGCGCCTCCTTGCACGCTGGGTCCGCTTCCAACGCTTTCCTGTACGTCTGGGGGAGAGGGCGGGGGGAGACAGGGGGGAATGGGGGAAAGGGGCAGTGGGGTATCTTGTCAGCAGCAGCAGGCGCCCTTGCAGCTTGAGGCGCGTGCCCCCCCCCAGGTCTGTGAGCACAACGACTCAAAAGTCAACCCACTCCTCTCCCCTTCCTTTCTCTCCCCACGACTTTTTCCTCCCATCTCCCCTTCCCCCCTCCTCCCCGCTCACCGTCCTCACCCACTCACCTCGATCATCTCTTCCCCTCCTCTCCCCCCTCCTCTTCCTCCTAACCCACTCACTTTGATCACCTCCCCCCCTCCTCTCTCCACCCTCAACGTCCTCCTCACCCACTCAACTCAATCGTCTCTCCACTCTCCTCCCCATCCCCCCATTCATCTCGACCATCCCTCTCCTTCCTCCCGCTCCCCCCACTTATCTCGATCACCCACCCACCTCCTCTCCCATCACCTCTCCCCGCTCCTCTTTCCCCTTGAACAAGTGCCCCTCCCCCTCCCCCCACGCACCTCTACTGCCTCTAACAAGTGCCCCCCTCCCCCTCCCCCCACGCACCTCGATCGCCTCTAACAAGTGTCCCTCCTCTTTGTACAGCACTCCGCACTGCGTCAGCGCTACAGCGTGTGTCGGATTCAGCTGTAACGCGGACACGTACGCCTCGAACGCTGCGCTAAGCTTCCCTTGCGCCTGCAAGCACTGCCCCTTCCCCACCAGCGCCTCCGCCGTCGCTGCGGCCGCGGCCCCGCCCGCCCCTCCCCCTCCCCCTCCCCCTTCTCCCGCGCTCGCGGCCCCTCCTAATGTCCCCGCTCCGCTACCCGCTCCATTTCCCCTCGTCATAGTCACCGCTGCTCCTAATCTCTCCGCTATAATCGCCTCGTATATAGCGAGCGCTTCGTTAACTTTCCCCCGAGACCTAAGCATAGCCGCATACCCTAGCGGATCTTTAACGGCACTAAGCCGTCCCGCCGCGGCGGCTGCGGCGGCGGCGGCGGCAGCGGTGGTGGCGGGAGCAGGGATGACCGCGGAAGGGATTAAACCGCCCGCGCCGTTACCGGCGGCGGCGGAAACGGCCCCTGCCACTGGGAGAGACGCGGAAACTGGCTGCGGGTATGTCGCTGCTGCTGCAGCGGCGGCGGCGGCGGCTGCGGCGGCAGCAGCGGCGGCAGCAGGGTCGAAGTGAGACGAGACAAAACCGTTGCTCGGGAAACCGGGGTGCGTGGGCATGACAGGGGCTTGCATAGGAATTAAAGCCTGTCCAGATGCGGTATTTGCGCTAGAGCCTCCTAAAGACGCAAATAGTGGGTTACCTAACGCGCTATGATTCAACCCTTGCGCGCCGCCGCTGATGTGGAGGTTGCTTATTGGATGATGAGCACCAGGGGGAAGAAACGGAATTAACGCCGCGGCGTTACCAGCGTAAGGGGACGGGAACGGCAAGTGGCCGTGCGATAGGGAGATGGACGGTTGGGATGCGCCGGCTGGCGAGATTCCAGGGATTCCGGCGATTGACTTTAACGAGGCGAGCAGGTGATTGTGCTGCACGGACGCTGCAGCAGGTGATAATAACGCGGGGTGATTATGAAGAGAACCAGCTGAAGGGAGCAACATCCATCCCCCAGCCGCCGCCGCCGCCGCAGCGGCAGCAGCCGCAGCAGCAGCCGCCGCAGCCGCTGCTTGACTTCCGTCGTGCTGCTCCAGAGCGGCTGATTCCGCACCAAAGACGCCGTTTCCTACGCTTGAAATCGCGCCGGGAATCGCGGCGCGAACCGTGGCACGTCCTGACGAAGCAGCTGCACCGCAGCCGCTGCCGCTGCCGCCGCCAACGTGCGGATCAGCAAGCGGCAAGCCCGGACTCATGATCCGGGAAACACGGCGACGCCAGCTTGACTGTCAGATTGACCGACAGCGATTTAGAATTCGCATGGCTAGAACGACGAGGCAATCCTGAGAGCAACGACAGGCGGCTGTCGACGTGAGTTGACTGTCTCGTAAATCTACGCGCGAGCTGTAAGGACTACGCTGGCGTTAAGTGTCAGAAACGACTATGTATGTTAAAACTGTCCGTTTCTCTAGGCGGAACACACACTTTGAACTGAACCCTAGAGTCCGACGGGAAGAAGTGCGACGTGCGGTCGGCGGCTTCGTTGATCACCCATTGTCGGAAAACGATGCAGGCAGCGCGCTTAACTAAAATTCAGATAGCTGCTGGCCGAAATGTTCTTAGAGGAGATTTTTGCTTGGGTAACTAAGGGGGATTATCGTGATACGCCACCAAAACTCGGACAACTCGAATACGGCAACTTACTTACCAGAAGCGGCAAGGAGGGAAGCTGAAAAACGATCACTCAACTTTAGGCTACTGGAACACGCTCTGCTGGAGTGGAAGAATGAGGCGGCGTGAGGTGTTTCGTGCTGCGCTGGAAAAACGGCCAAGGCAGACAGAAGCAGGGACCGCGCAGGTAGGGAGGATGCTGAAGCTGGCACGGATGCAAGCAAGCGGTACTGGGACGGGGGAAGGCGGTTGTGGAAGTGGAGGAGGTGGTCGCGGGGGAGGAGGAGATCTCGAGGGTGTTTGCGCGAAAATGACAGTACGCGCGAAAGAGTTTGACGACAGGATAATAAGCGCAAATATGAGTTACTTTTCAGTGGCGACTTGTGTCATCAGGTTACTGAGGCGGCAGACGTCGCGACTCCACTGTGTCGTGGGTTTCTGAATGATCCAGGCGGAAATGGACGGTACCGATAGCTTGTCCTGCCCAATCGAGGGTAGCATGCGGGACTGCTTTTCCCGTCTCGAAGTTTGTGGAACAAGCAGGGGAACGGGTGGCGCAGACTGTCTCGTAAGTTCCGAAGCGGAAATCGACGGCTCTAAAGCTCCTCACGGGAATCCTTCCCTTGAGCCGCAGTAGTTGACGTGCCCCCAAACCTGGGAGAACCAGGAGTTCATGCGGGCAGATTTTAGGTTTGAAAGTCTGTCCAAACCAGTTCCCTCCACACGAAGTAACCAAATGTGGAGACAAAACAGCACGGACGACTCGTCAGTTTTGGTGGCAATATGTGAGTGGCTGCAAACTTTTCACTTCAGACCAGCGTATGACCAACCGGCGTTCAAAATCTCGATGTCGAGGAATTCGTTAAGTAACAAAGACGTGTTACAACCTAATCCGAGATTTTGCTCCTTTAACAATGCCTAGTACTGGCAGCATACAAAACAATTCTGGTTGAAGAAATCAGCTATTCTCCCCATTCTCTTTTCCCCAACACCACGAAAATCTACACAGCAGGCCAGAGGAGAACTAGCCCCACATCGTAGCTTCCACCGCATTTGAGTTGGGCTAGACTGCGGGCCAGAGGAGGAAGAGCCCCACATCGTGGCTGGGAACTCGCACACTCAGCTCCCCTGAGATGACCGAGTCCATAGTTGCCTTCTGCAGTGTGGGAGATGTAGCATGGGATGGAGACAAATAATGAGAATGGGTGTGCATGTGTGTGGTTGGGTGCGTGTGCGTTGAGTAGTAGCTCCCCTGAGATGACCGACCGAGTCCATGGTTGTCTTTTGCAGTGTGGGAGATGCAGCATGGGATGGGATGGAGAGAAATGACACTGGAAGTGAGTATCCAGCTCCCCTGAGATGACCGAGTCCATGGTTGCCTTCTGCAGTGTGGGGGATGCAGCACGGGGTGGAGACAAATGATAGTGAATGTGAATGTGAGTGTGTGTGTGTGTGTGTGTGTGTGTGTGTGTGTGTGTGTGTGCGAGAGGAGAGGGGGGGGGGAGGGGAAGGGTGTGAGGGTATCAAGCTCCGCTGAGATGACCGAGTCCATAGTTGCCTTCTGCGGTGTGGGAGATGCAGCACGGGGTGAAGACAAATGATGGTAGATGTGTGTGTGGGGGAGGGTGGGGGGGGGAGGGGGAGGGGGGGAGGTATTAAGCTCCTTTGAAAAGACATAGTCCATAGTTGCCTTCTGCAGTGTGGGAGGTGCAGCATGAGATGTATGTGTGCATGTGTGTGTGCGAGTGTATGAGTGCGTATGCCCTTGTGCATCTGTGTGCACACATGTATGTGTGTGTGTGCGAGAGAGTGGCGAGTGTATGCCTTTGTGTGTGTGTGTGTGTGTGTGTTTGTGTGAGTGCACGCACGATGGCATGCGTGCATGAGCATGTGCGCAAACACACATGCTCATGCACGTGCAAACGCAAGTACCCACCCTCAAACACACAAAGTGCCAGAGTGTCGATGGAGAAGGGAAAGTAAAAGGCAGGGAAGGTCTGCCAGAGAGACTTGCTACGGAGTCATCCCTTCCTAAATCTCGTGCATACATACGCTGAACCGATTTTTTTTGTCTACCCAGAAGCAGACCTTTATCAAGCCACATACCTTCCACAGGTCTCGTGCATACATCCGCTGCCCTGGATTCAGCCCCATTGCTTTCCAACGGGCAGTGATCCTCAAGCTGATTGGGCTGCGATTCACCAGGGCTACCACCAGCCGACCCTCCGACAGAGGCCCGGACCAAACCTGCGGGTTCCAAGACCAGACCGGGTCGTATGGAGGAGGGCACAAAAATTGGGTCATATGCTATGAGTGGTTTAAACGTGTGCAATTGGTTAACGAGGCATTTCACAAAAGGATGCATTTGACGGCTTTAGATGGCGCGAGCCCAGTCACTTGCTACAAATAAGGTTTATGATCTGATCTGATCCGCTTTGAGTTGACTTGATTTGATCTGACCTGATCTGATTTGATATTATAGATCTTATTAACTCACTTCCATTAGTGCATCTTCAGAAACTTGCACCTTCCTCACCTGAACTCCCAGCGGGTCTGCACAAATCAGAGCATGACACGTGTGAGCAAGTACACATGTGTGTAAAGAAACCGTCGTTGCATTTATGATGGGGTACCATCCCAGGGATACAATCACCAGCCATCACATAAGTTGCATGTTTCGAGTAATGCATCAGCACGCACAAGCACAAGCACAAGCACAAGCACAAGCAACAGCAACAGCAAGAGAACTTACCTTGGTTGAGAGCAATGACTTCATCATTGCGTCCTATTTGGTCAACCGGCTAGCATCCGAGCTTTTGAGAATTCTCATAAGTATACACAAGCAACAGCAAGAGAACATACCCTGGTTGAGAGCAATGACTTCGTCGTTTCCCAGAATGGCCAGCGTCCTGTTTGAAACAACCGAGAGATCGCAGCCAATGAGGAGAGGCGCCTGGTGGAAGGATGCAATGAGAAGGGAGGACAATTTGGGAAATACTTGACAAGAGAATTTCAGACACGCTGGCCCTTTGCAGCCATGCTCACCGTTACTACAATGCCCCAGATATGTGTGTGTGCATGTATGTGTGTATGTATGTATGTATGTATGTATGTATGTATGTATGTATGTATGTATGTATGTATGTATGTATGTATGTATGTATGTATTTATGTATGTATGTATGTGTGAGTGTATGTATGTATGTGTGAGTGTATGTATGAATGTGTGAGTGTATGTATGTATGTGTGAGTGTATGTATGTTTGTGTGAGCGTATGTATGTATGTGTGAGTGTATGTATGTATGTGTGAGTGTATGTATGTATGTGTGTGTGAGTGTATGTATGTATGTGTGAGTGTATGTATGTATGTGTGAGTGTATGTATGTATGTGTGAGTGTACGCATGTATGTGTGAGTGTATGTATGTATGTGTGAGTGTATTTATGTGTGTACGTATATGAATGTGTATGTGTATGGATGTATGAATGTGTGTACGTATATGTATACAAGAAGAGACGCAGCCTCACCTTCATGATGCCCCACCCTCCCCATCGCACCTTCATGATGCCCCACCCTCCCCATCGCACCTTCATGATGCCCCACCCTCCCCATCGCACCTTCATGATGCCCCACCCTCCCCATCGCACCTTCATGATGCCCCACCCTCCCCATCGCACCTTCATGATGCCCCACCCTCCCCATCGCACCTTCATGATGCCCCACCCTCCCCATCGCACCTTCATGATGCCCCACCCTCCCCATCGCACCTTCATGATGCCCCACCCTCCCCATCGCACCTTCATGATGGCCCAGAGGCTGAAGTGCACACGATACTCGGACTGCCTCATGCCGCCATTCCCCACCTGCAGCATGTCCGGGTCTGATGGGGGAGAGGGTTGGGAGGAAACGGGGGAGTCATGATGGGGGTTGAGAATAGGAGAAGTGAGAGAGTGTCCATTCCCCACCTGCAGCATGTCCGGGTCTGATGGGGGAGAGGGTTGGGAGGAAACGGGGGAGTCATGATGGGGGTTGAGAATAGGAGAAGTGAGAGAGTGTCCATTCCCCACCTGCAGCATGTCCGGGTCTGATGGGGGAGAGGGTTGGGAGGAAACGGGGGAGTCATGATGGGGGTTGAGAATAGGAGAAGTGAGAGAGTGTCCATTCCCCACCTGCAGCATGTCCGGGTCTGATGGGGGAGAGGGTTGGGAGGAAACGGGGGAGTCATGATGGGGGTTGAGAATAGGAGAAGTGAGAGAGTGTCCATTCCCCACCTGCAGCATGTCCGGGTCTGATGGGGGAGAGGGTTGGGAGGAAACGGGGGAGTCATGATGGGGGTTGAGAATAGGAGAAGTGAGAGAGTGTCCATTCCCCACCTGCAGCATGTCCGGGTCTGATGGGGGAGAGGGTTGGGAGGAAACGGGGGAGTCATGATGGGGGTTGAGAATAGGAGAAGTGAGAGAGTGTCCATTCCCCACCTGCAGCATGTCCGGGTCTGATGGGGGAGAGGGTTGGGAGGAAACGGGGGAGTCATGATGGGGGTTGAGAATAGGAGAAGTGAGAGAGTGTCCATTCCCCACCTGCAGCATGTCCGGGTCTGATGGGGGAGAGGGTTGGGAGGAAACGGGGGAGTCATGATGGGGGTTGAGAATAGGAGAAGTGAGAGAGTGTCCATTCCCCACCTGCAGCATGTCCGGGTCTGATGGGGGAGAGGGTTGGGAGGAAACGGGGGAGTCATGATGGGGGTTGAGAATAGGAGAAGTGAGAGAGTGTCCATTCCCCACCTGCAGCATGTCCGGGTCTGATGGGGGAGAGGGTTGGGAGGAAACGGGGGAGTCATGATGGGGGTTGAGAATAGGAGAAGTGAGAGAGTGTCCATTCCCCACCTGCAGCATGTCCGGGTCTGATGGGGGAGAGGGTTGGGAGGAAACGGGGGAGTCATGATGGGGGTTGAGAATAGGAGAAGTGAGAGAGTGTCCATTCCCCACCTGCAGCATGTCCGGGTCTGATGGGGGAGAGGGTTGGGAGGAAACGGGGGAGTCATGATGGGGGTTGAGAATAGGAGAAGTGAGAGAGTGTCCATTCCCCACCTGCAGCATGTCCGGGTCTGATGGGGGAGAGGGTTGGGAGGAAACGGGGGAGTCATGATGGGGGTTGAGAATAGGAGAAGTGAGAGAGTGTCCATTCCCCACCTGCAGCATGTCCGGGTCTGATGGGGGAGAGGGTTGGGAGGAAACGGGGGAGTCATGATGGGGGTTGAGAATAGGAGAAGTGAGAGAGTGTCCATTCCCCACCTGCAGCATGTCCGGGTCTGATGGGGGAGAGGGTTGGGAGGAAACGGGGGAGTCATGATGGGGGTTGAGAATAGGAGAAGTGAGAGAGTGTCCATTCCCCACCTGCAGCATGTCCGGGTCTGATGGGGGAGAGGGTTGGGAGGAAACGGGGGAGTCATGATGGGGGTTGAGAATAGGAGAAGTGAGAGAGTGTCCATTCCCCACCTGCAGCATGTCCGGGTCTGATGGGGGAGAGGGTTGGGAGGAAACGGGGGAGTCATGATGGGGGTTGAGAATAGGAGAAGTGAGAGAGTGTCCATTCCCCACCTGCAGCATGTCCGGGTCTGATGGGGGAGAGGGTTGGGAGGAAACGGGGGAGTCATGATGGGGGTTGAGAATAGGAGAAGTGAGAGAGTGTCCATTCCCCACCTGCAGCATGTCCGGGTCTGATGGGGGAGAGGGTTGGGAGGAAACGGGGGAGTCATGATGGGGGTTGAGAATAGGAGAAGTGAGAGAGTGTCCATTCCCCACCTGCAGCATGTCCGGGTCTGATGGGGGAGAGGGTTGGGAGGAAACGGGGGAGTCATGATGGGGGTTGAGAATAGGAGAAGTGAGAGAGTGTCCATTCCCCACCTGCAGCATGTCCGGGTCTGATGGGGGAGAGGGTTGGGAGGAAACGGGGGAGTCATGATGGGGGTTGAGAATAGGAGAAGTGAGAGAGTGTCCATTCCCCACCTGCAGCATGTCCGGGTCTGATGGGGGAGAGGGTTGGGAGGAAACGGGGGAGTCATGATGGGGGTTGAGAATAGGAGAAGTGAGAGAGTGTCCATTCCCCACCTGCAGCATGTCCGGGTCTGATGGGGGAGAGGGTTGGGAGGAAACGGGGGAGTCATGATGGGGGTTGAGAATAGGAGAAGTGAGAGAGTGTCCATTCCCCACCTGCAGCATGTCCGGGTCTGATGGGGGAGAGGGTTGGGAGGAAACGGGGGAGTCATGATGGGGGTTGAGAATAGGAGAAGTGAGAGAGTGTCCATTCCCCACCTGCAGCATGTCCGGGTCTGATGGGGGAGAGGGTTGGGAGGAAACGGGGGAGTCATGATGGGGGTTGAGAATAGGAGAAGTGAGAGAGTGTCCATTCCCCACCTGCAGCATGTCCGGGTCTGATGGGGGAGAGGGTTGGGAGGAAACGGGGGAGTCATGATGGGGGTTGAGAATAGGAGAAGTGAGAGAGTGTCCATTCCCCACCTGCAGCATGTCCGGGTCTGATGGGGGAGAGGGAGGAGTGGGTGGAGGCGGGGAGTGGAGAGCAAGGGGGTTGAAGACGGGTGGGAGGAATTTCAAAAGCAAGGATCGGAATGCTTGTTAGACGCTTTGAGAATTCTCAAAGGCTTTACGCATTTGTGCCTGCCAGTGGAGAAGAGGCTGAGGAAGCAACAGGTGAGTAAACAATGTTGTAATGTGGATTGATGACCAAGCATAGGCTGACCATGGAGAAGAGAATAACCACAGCTAGATGCGCTAGGCGTGGCGCCGCCTTCACACTTTCGAACCCTTTTGAGGCGCCTCAGAAGTCGTGGATTGACCTTGGGGAAGAGAACAACCACTGCTAGATGGCCTTGGTTGGTGCCATGCCACCTTCACACTTGAAGTTTTGAGACGTCTCATAACCACTGCTGGATAAATTTGGTGCCAAGTCTGGGTTCGCATAACCCCTACACTTGCGAACCCAGAACTTTTGCAGTATTGCCCTTCCTTTGAACAGTTTAACCCATGCCTCCTGTACCACGTCTGGCCTTGCCTCTTTTGAGGCCCCCTCTGGTACGCACCGTTCCACCCGCCTGGCTTGGCGTATTTGGCCCACTTGTTGTTTTTGTCTGCAATGCGCATCATGCTGCACGTGCCACGAGGAGGGAGGGAGGAGGGGAGGGGAGGGAGGAAGGGAAGGAGGGCGGGAGGTAGGGAAGGAAGGTGGGAGGGAGAAGGGCACATACACACAAACTTAGAGGTGAGGTTTCGAAGGACTTCCAAATGCATAAACACGAAGACCATAATGCCCTTTTCTGCCTCCCTTCATCTGCCCGTTCCCTTTCTCTCTGGGTTTCGACTTCCTCGCCCTTACCTGGCATTCCCATCCCATCCCCCCATTCGTGTTCTTCCCTTATCCTTCGTCCCCTCACCTCACACGCGTTCTACCTTTTTTTCTTCCTACACTATCCTCGTCCACACCTCTTTCTCCTCGTTCTCCAGGAGTCATTTCTCCCCTTCACCCACGTGTCCCTCCTATCCACGTGTCCCTCCTATCCACGTGTCCTTGCTGTCTTCATCCACGTGTCCCTCCTCCCCTCATCCACGTGTCCCTGCTCACCTTCTCCACGAGTCCCCAATGTCCACAGTGGTGCGCCAGGAGTCTGCCACGTCATACGCCCACAGGGAAGGGTCGTCCTGCCCCCTGCATCTCGTAGCACACGTGGCATGATGGGCAGGCAACACGTGGCATGACAAGGCAACATGTTGAATGACAAGCTATACACGAACGTCCTTCCAAGTGGGTAGGCATAGGCAATCACTGTAGGCTGTAGCTGAGTACATGCATGTCCAGCACACCAGAGCATGCATGCATGCATGCATGTATGCATGTATGCATGCACCATCTGCACTGGGAGAGGACTAATTGGAGTCGAATCGGCTTACCATTCGCACATGGAAAAAAAGATGTCTCTGCCAGTGGCTTCCAATGCATTGCGCATGGTCGTGTAGCTGAGATAGGGATGATTGACAGGCATCAAGCACCAGAAAACGAGGTAGGGGGATTGGGGAGGGCGATTTCTGAGTCACCTAAAAAGGTCCTTTCAGTGGCTTCCAATGCATTGCGCATGGTTGTGTAGCTTAGGGATTGGATTGACAGGTATCAAGCAGCAGAGGATGAGGTAGGGGGATTTATGGGAGGGGGGAGGGGGGAGGGGGGAGGGGATGGAGCTGCTCAGCTGGATCAAAATGGACCATCTGAGTGAAAAACGACAACAGCAGAGTCGGGGCTGGATAGGAGTAGAAGACACAATGACGGGCACTGGTAAGTTTGACGCTAGAGGACTACAGCAGCGAGGCAGATAGGACACACACCGTATCTTGTTTGGAGTGCCATCATTGAAGCAGTTGTCGTACTTGAGATAGTCCACTTCCTGGCATCGCATGGTTAGGGCGACCAGGCGCAGCATGAACATAATAACAAATTGGTTGTGAGACTTCTCACAGATAAATTGTCATCATGAAGCAGATGTCGTACTTGAGGTAGTCCACTTCCTGGCGTTGCATGGTTAGGGCGACCAGGCGCAGCAGGGGGTGACCAGGCGCAGCAGGGGGCGAAGATGAGATCTCAAGCATCAGCTATCGTGGCAGGCAGATGCGAAATATCAGAGGACATGCGGTGCTGGAACCAGGGACAACAAAACTTGATCCAGCAAGCAAGGGTAGCTATGTTGAAATCACTTTTGAGAATTCTCAAAAGTGATTCCAACATAGAGGACATGCGGTGCTGAAACCAGGGGCATCTAAACTTGATCCAACAAGGGTAGTAGCCTGATCCAGCCTGGTGCCTCGCCCAACCTCGTGTCTGTCCCAACCAAGTGCATCAACCAAGCGCATTTCTCACCTAATCTCGTGCCTCAACCCCCCTTGTGCCTCACCAGCCTCACGCCTCACCCATTCAGCAAAGGTGAGGGCGTCAATCGCCTCGTGCCCCAGTGACCCTGGCTTGCCTTCACACGTGAGCCTCCTGATGGGAGGGGGGTCGGTCGGGGGAAGAGCAAGGGGGAAGAAGGGCAACAGCACGTACATTTCAGAGCAGCATTTGATAACGTCTACACGCAAGCAAGTCTTGCCAAAGGACGTCGGCCTTATCTCGCATTGGAGAAGATACTCAGCTTGAGATTTCTGCTGTGTACACGATTTACAAAAGTCTTTCCTTTTCCTTCTTCCCCTTCCCTCTCCCTCCACTCCCCAGTATCACCAAACTGGACAACTTGGCTCCGTATGCTGCCTCACCCAGAATCAAAGTAAACCCAGCTTGAGCCCCTTGCTGTGCACACAGTCCGCACAACTACCCTTCCTGCGCCCCTAGCCACCCATATACTGCCTCACCCAGACTGCAGCTCCCCCCACCCCCCCCCCCCCCTCACCCAGAATCAGAGTAGATGCCCAGCTTGAGCCCCTTGCTGTGCACATAGTCCGCGATTCCCTTGATGCCCGAAGGGAAGAAGCGAGGAGAGGGCGCCAGGCGACCCTGAACACGCGAATAGCAAGTGGTAGAGGAACATGAGAAAGTTTGATTAAGGCCAATGGCATGCGCTTGTCAACAGAAAAACACAATCGGCATGCACTCGTCTCCAATCATAATATGCTCACAACCATACTCGAGCAAGTAACTTGCTCACAGCACCTGGCGTGCTGCTGCATGATGCCAGGTGGTTTTTGAGTCCGCACAATAGTTCGCTCAAAAGCTTGCTGGGATGCAAAATGGTAACGTAGTTGACAACATGACGCTGCGAGGTGCGAGCACTCAGGGCAATGATGCCTCGGCTGGTGAATGCTTCTGCGTGTGTTCAATCCAAGTGCAGTAAAGAAACTTGTTGTTACAGGGGTCTCATTTTAATCACCCACCTCTGAATCACGGGAGTCAGCCTGCCAGCAATCATCTGCAAATTCAGGAAAAGATCAGGCACAGCCGCAAGAGGCGAAGTAGCGAAACAAGAGGAAGAAAAGGTGGAAACGTTTCAGGTATAAGGGGTATCCATTTAAATACAAAACTGACGTAAAACGCGGCTGAAGCAGCATGTACAGCCCAAACCAGTTGGCTTCAGATTCACCAATTAAATTAAAAGCAGGATGGACAAGGGATGATGTGATTCACTTATGTTCACATAGACGTAGCCAAGGGCTGCTAGCCCAGATGACACGAGCTTGTCCGCTGCAAGAAACAAGAACAACACGAGGGTGGGGTGTGAGAAGCGGTTGGACAAGAAGCTGAAAATAGTGGTTGGTATGGAAGCTTTCTATCAGCTGGAGGCGGATATCAATCGCAGGATGAGAGGCGACGAGGTTGAAGTTGTTGCAGGTAGCTTCGTGGATATCAATCATGAAGGACACCCACGGAAAAACGATGAAAAGAGTTTGGTCGATGGATTCAAGCACAGAAACAGCATGGTGAGAACCTTTACCTGCAGCTTTCACAATGTCTTCGTTAACATTGCACTGGAAGTGGTTCCAGCTGTTCCATCTGCCAAATTATGACACACGGATATGACATCTTAGTACCAGAAAAATTTAGTTCCATCTGTCGCATCATCCCACACGGACATTGCAGCACCGTTGTACAACAACAGATGTAACAGCCTAGGTAAGCTCACCTTACCTATAAGAAGGAGACACTGGACGACAAAAGCTACGTTTCGGTATTCCGATGGATCAGGAACAGATTTTATCTCATGAAGTATTACGTGTGTAACCGCTTTCGTGAGCGTGACGAAGAGATTCAAGTACTTCGTTATTCCGAGCTTGTATGGTTACCCGAGCGGCGGAGTTCGCGAGAACTTTCGATCTCGATGCACGATTCCAGAAAAGTCGAGCTTCTCTTTCCGACCAAGGCTCAGAACAGTCGAAACGGATGCCTGTTCGCTAATAGCCGAAGCTTTATGGAAGACTATGGCGAGACAGAAGCACATCGACAAGAACGAGGCCTCCATCTTTCGGTCGGACATTGCGCTGACACGAGAAGCTGAAATGCGTGTCGAAGCAAACAAGGAGCAGAAAATCGTTTTTAAAGCTCCGGTATACATTTGAAAGGAGGGGTTCAAAATATTTTGAAATTTGAAAAGTTGCCCCAAACCTGTGGGGCGCACTCCCTAAACCCCAAACCCTGCCGACAAATGTATGACTAGTAATTGAAGCGAACGAAGAAGCTAGGAATTGCTACGCGTCGCATTCAGTCACTAGCCTCTCCTGTAGGTGTTCAAGATCCCTCACACTCCAAAGTTTGTACAGATTGCTGAGCTTATCTGGTTCTAAAATCCCAATGTTGGGCAATCCAGGTAATGTGGCAGACTGGCTGTTGGGCCATCAAGCGTGGCTGCTTGCTCGGCTGTCAATTCAACTTCTCCCTGTGCATTTTCGCGTGGACTTTCAGACGACATGGCAGGACCGGGAATGGAAGTAACCTGGGGAAGACATCAAGGTGAATGTGAGGGGTGAATGATCCCTTGGTTTGGTTTGACTTCCCTTGGGAGAACCGAGCCAGATGTTGAAGGGCGATTCAACGCCGTCGATCACCTGAAATCGACGGATATCCTCAACAAAGAGGTTGTGCATGGTGGGGGATGGGGTGAGGGGTGAACGGACTGAACAACTGACAAGAGGTGATGTAGGTCTCTTTCAGGAACGCGGATTTGGACTGGAACAATGACATATGGTTTAGACAGCACCACAGAACTGGAACAGTGACATATTGTTTAGACAGCACCACAGAACCCGAACAGAAACTGCACCTTGAATGCACTAAGTTGTTCTGTCGAGTACAGTAGTTGAAATCTGCAGCTGAAACAAAAGCTGATCGAATTCGTCAACTACAAATTCATCCTCCCCGAACGAGAATCCTGTCCCAGCCATAGATGAGGTGTGAAGCCCGTTCTGTGACATAAGCTCCACGTCACCATGATCTAATCCAGCCCGACCCCAAAACCAATTCAGCAAGAACTGTCCCGAAAAGAAGATGTGAGCAATATAAGGATCTGATGCACGCACCACTGACAATGATATATCCACCACACTGATCATTTGAGAAGATGTGGTAACAGCCCAACTTCAGTTGAATTAAGCATCTGGTCTGCCCCAGATAACACGAATCAGGCTTATGTTACGAGCGAGCCAGATAACATGAATTGGGCAACTGGTGCGGGTCCGAGAACAAGCAGTCGCAAGTTATGGCTCACAACACAAGCACTCAACTCTCCAGAGACGGCAGAATTCAAGGTGGGTTTCTGCACCACAGAAGAAGCACGGGTAGCAGATACACGAGAAGAAAGATCTTGCTGGTTGTGTGTGAATTAGTAAGTGCCTGCATGAATGCGTGCATGTGTTTGCACACACGTCATTTGGAAGGGGGAGGAAGAGGGACAGCGAAGGAGAGTGAAACGAAGAGGGTGGGAAGGTTTGAGAATTGTGCGTGCGCGGAACAGAGCACGGTTTGTGTGTGTGTGTGTGTGTGTGCGTGTGTGTGTGTGTGTGTTTGTGTGCGTGTGTGTATGTGTGTGTGTGTGTGTGTGTGTGTGTGTGCGCGTGCGCGCAGAAGGAGATGAACACCAGCCCGCCAAACATGCACCCCGCCAGTAGAATGTTGCGCTCCTAAATGATAGTGGAAAAGGGAGGATGGATAGATTAAAGGGTGGGGGGATGGGAGGGGGGAAGGGAAGAGGAGGGTAGGAGGGTAGAGGGGGTGAGGAAGGGAGGGTGGGGGACAAAATAAGCGGATAATATTGCTTATGAGCTAGAAGCGCCTTACAGACAGGGCATGTTTCTCATCTGAGTGAAAAAGCATTGCCGGGTTCTCTTTCCTTGCAATGCACCCACTGCATTGCACCCACTGCAATGCACCCACTGCATTGCGCACTGCGCCCACTGCACTGCGCCCACCACACTGCGCCCACCGCACGGGAGCACACGGCAGGGCACGGGAGCACACGGGAGGACACGGGAGCTGACAGCAGCAGACGGCAACGCAGCTGCACACAGCAACACAACAACGCCAGCAGACAGGACCGATCAGCCGTACTGCCGTGCAAGCTACATCGGGCCTTCTGCCTGAAGCAAAGGTGACAATTGGCTCCAATGCAATCTCGGTGGTGCTCCGTTTCTAGCACTGCCATTAATTGCGGTAAAACCGTGACAGTAGCAGAAACAACACGCATATTTTGCACAAAAGAGCATAAGGGGGCTCCAAAAAGGGACCCTGACACTCTCTATCCTGGCATCGCTGATCTTTACACTGTTTATTTTGACTCTAGACTCAGCACACACCCAGGTGAACCTTGTCATAAAAACTCGGAATCCGAAATCACAAGATACAGCATGAGAAGAAGGGCAGGAACTTTGCAGAACTACCTTCAGTTTTCACGATCTCTTCAGTGACGTTGAGAGGAAGGGCTGGTGCTTGTACTATCTCGGGTTTTCACAATTTCTTTAGTGACATTGCATCCGAAATAGTTCCAGCTGTTCCACCTGCCACGTCACACGGCACGTCACATGCCACGTCACATGTCACGTCACGAAAATAAGTAAAGCATGCAACAGGTGCGGCGATGTGACAGGAGCTTTTGACATGATCGGTTTTGCCAGCGGTGTTACCCGAGTGGCGGAGTTTGTCACAGAATTAATAAGCCAATAGGGCAATATGATTGCTTATAGATAGCCTTATATAATTGCGTGACAGGACAGTGTAGTGTAGGAAGAACCATCAGCAGAAAATAGCGAAACAAAGCAACGGCAAGATGCCGAGCCTAGGACGAACCGATCAAAGCGGGAAAGGCGTGAAAAGGTGTAACGGATGGCTGAGCAACGGTAAGTGTTTCCCTACTTAGGAATGATGCTGGCGTCGGCCAGCCTGCTTGCTTGTTTGTTTTCTCACTGTTAGCAAATGGATTCTGGAGACCTAGCTACCGAGAAGCCCTTTCAAGCAGGCAGTCAGCCGAGCATAGCCAGCCAGTAGCGAGGAGCACCTATCATCTCATTTACAAACAAGCAAGGAATGAATGATAGCGTACAACTGAGATCCGGTTTTAGTTACCAGCGCAGGACCATGGAGACGACGCAAGCAACGCCAGGATGGCGGGCGCATGCTAGCAGCATCAAGTAAGAAGATAAGAGCGAGCGCACATCACGTAGTAGCGAATCGCCGACGTATCGGACACCGCACCAACGCGAACGAACGGATCTGAGGCGAGAAGTTGGAGGGAAGCCACTGGTCGCGTCAGACCCAGGGACGGTGCAACCGGACGCACGATGGGCCCGGGAAGCGCAGGAACGCTTGAAGGCACAAGAAGCCCGCGAATCGCCACTAACGATGTCGGGGATGCGAGCAACGGTGTCGTCGCCACCTCGGCAGTGGAGTCGAAGAGGACTCGAGGAGCGACCCAGCCCACGGGGGAACCAGGAATTGGTGGCAAGCCGGTCTCCGATGGGACTACGAGAGGAAGAAGGAGGTCCACAGCATACCCGTCGTTGAAATTCCGCCTCGCTGCCGAAGGTGGAAGTAGCGGACCGATACACTGGGATACCAGGGATGGGGCCGACCCTGAAGAACTACGTCATGCAGCTAGAGACGGCGCAATATTGCAGGAGTTCTTCCGGAAGATGGTGGTTACGCTAGCAGGAGAAGCGGAAACCTTCTACCGTATGGTGCGAAGGGAGATCCTGGACGAGCTGGAGCAAGGGATTATTGAGAACCCGACGGAGTGATTCGTACAATTGTTAAAACGCGAGTTCATTGGCCAGACCAAAGCATGGCTGGAAGAATTCAGGGAGTTCCGGAGGCGCAAGGAAGAGTCCCTCCTGGCCTACTACAATCGGCTGCAAGAGTTGGCCGAAGACTTGGAGAAGCAGGACGAGCGCCTGCTAGTCCAGAAGTTTGTGCGCGGCCTCGACGACGAGCTACGGCCCGTGGTGCGGATGGCAGTGTACGGAATAGGAGCTGACGTGACTCTGAAGGAAGTGTACAGAGTGGCGAAGCGGACAGAACACGCGCAATGCTTGCTGGAGCTGGATGACGGAGAGGCGCGGCCGAAGGCGAAACCCAGCTGGGCGGCAGCGGCCTTGCCGGAAGCTGAGAAGAGCACGCGAGAGCGCGGAGACCCGCGAAGATGCCACACTTACGGAGAGCCGGGGCATATGCGGAGGGACTGCCCGAGTGCACCCGTGTGTGACCACTGCGGACGAAGGGGACATCGGTCAACGGACTGCCATCAAAAGAAGGGTAGCGCAAAGGGACCGTCTAAGGAAGATCTGCAGGCAGAGATCCGGAAACTGCAAGCTTAGTTGGAGCGGATGCCGAAATTGAGTACGGGAAACAGGGCTATGTTAGCCATCGAGGAAGTGGCGGAGGAGGAACTGCCGGAGGAAGAATTGGTGAGGGAGTACGGGTTCATGGCGTACCCTCGAGAGCGTAGTGATATTGCCTTGAGGCCGCGGTCGGAACTCTTGGAGGAGTCGAGCACTACTAACAGGAGGGAGAGAGGCACCCAAAGGAGGGAAAGCGGGACGAAAAGTGACATGAGGCGACATCCGAATGAGAGGCTAGTGTGTCAAGCCTCGGTGCTGATAGCCGAGAAGGGAAGCCTGACAGTGGGAGGTTTGCCGGTGGCACAGTCAATTATAGACATGGGGGCTCACAACGTACTTATCGGAAAAGGGCTAGCAAGGCAGCTGAAGCTGGACCGGCCGGAGCGGCAAGTGGAAAGGGGCATCTTACTAATGACGACGGAGGGTGGAGCGCGGAAATGGATGCCCAGTACGAAGCTTCCAGTGGAAATCACCCTCCTGCCTGGGACCGAGAAGGAATGCTGCATACGTCTGCGGTGCAGTATTTCACAATCCGAGGACTATGACGTCCTGGTAGGCATGGAGTTGCTGTACAAGGTGGGCGCGACTATCTGTACCTGGCAGGAGAAGGTACTGTACCGCGTACAGTACTGGGATCCGGAGAGTTCGGTGGGCACGCTCCCAGTAAGGTTCGTGAAGCAGGAGACAGACATGACGCACGAACTGGATGACTGGACGTGGCAGGTACGCGGAAGAAGGGCAGCGAAGGATTGAGATGCACGAAGGGGGACGGAGGACGAATGACCTGAAGGAACGAGTGAGCCGCATCTGGTGCTTGGAGGGATCTCTCTGCATACTAGAGTTATATGGGGGCATAGGCACAGGACTGGCGGCCGCGCTGAAGGCCGGATGCTTCATGGGGAGGTGGATTCACGTGGAAAAGGACCCGGTCGTGAGGAAAATGGCGCGGCACCACGCCATGAAGCTGCTAGAAGAATACCCGCAACAGATGCTGATCACAACGATTCCGCTCGAAGAGGAGGTCACGGTGCACGATGTGCGCGATATTACAGAGCAGCAGTTGGAGGCGTGGGGGGCGATCGACCTGGTGGTAGCAGGGTGGGAGTGCCAGGGTTATTCCCGAGCAGGGGAAGGAAGGGGGATGGAGGACCCCAGGGGAGCTTCGTTCCGGGACCTAGTGAGGGTCTTGAAGATGATTGAGAGGCGCGAGAGGGAGGTGGTGTTCATTTTGGAAAACGTAGACATGGCGGATGACCCGAGGGAGCCAGTGCGCCGAGCGTTCGAAGAAATTCAAGAGGAGTTGGGAAGGGGAGTGCCGGCAGACGCGGCTCAGCTAGGGTCTAGATCGCACCGACCAAGGAGATATTGGCAGAACGGTGTGTCCTAAGCGCACCTGAGGCACTCGCTAGCTCAGATGCAGCGGCCTCACCCCAGGCTAGTGAAGGACATTCTGGGGCCCAATCGCGCTCCCGCACCAGTGACGGTAGAAGACCACCCTGCCCAGTATCAGTGCAATGTGCCGGGAGAACCAAGGAGGGCGTGGCCGACACTAGTTTCATTTGCTGGAGCACGAGGCTTTGTGATGGAAGGGGGAAGGCCGGGCCCGGGGATGGTGTACGACTCTCGTACAAGAAGGTGGGAGGAGCCGTCCGCGAATGAGAGGGAGCTGGCGATGGGACACAAGTGGGAAGCTACGGCACACCCATAGGTGATCGAGGGGCAGAGGAGAGCAGCGTTGGGGCGGGCGATGGACCTGAACGTGATGACGTGGATCCTCAAGACTATCAGAATGCACCTGAAGACGAAGGAAGTACAGAGAGAACTAGAAGGGAGCGAGCATTACCGAGACGGGAGCGAAGCAGCCTGGAGGAGGCAACAGCTGGAGCAAATCGAGGCTAGGCGAACTGAGCGTATCATGTAGGGATGGTCCTTCATGGCCCTGGAGGTCGAGGAGGAGAATGAGCAAGAAATGGGAGCGGACCCAGCGGCCGTAGCGACAAGGAAGGAGGAGGGAGAAGTGAAGTGGGAGATAGGCCCGGGGCTGGGGCCAGAAGCAGCCGCTGAATTGAGGGAGGTGCTGAAGCAACACAAGGAAACATTCGTGTTTACCTTGAAGGAGCTGGGCCGATGCAAGGTGCAGGAGATGCGCATCCAGATCAATAGCGAGGTGCCCGTGTATCACCGGAAGCGGAGAATGAGTCCAGGAGACGTCGAGGTGTGCGCCGCGAAGTGCGCCGAGCTGCTGGAAGCCGGACTTATCCAGAGGTCCGAGAGCGAGTATGCGGTGGCCACAGTGGTAGCATCTCGGACGGACATCACGGGGGACGTGTCGGCGAAACGCATGTGTGGAGATTACAGGGGGTTGAACAAAGTGACCGTGCTGGATCGCTATCCTATGCAGTCGGCGGAAGAGATATTCGATAAACTACAGGGAGCCTCGGTTTTCTCTACGCTAGACCTCAGGCAGGGGTTTAACCAGATTCCAATCAAGGAGGAGGATCGCAAGAAAACGGCGTTCCACGGACCGGACGGCCAATACGAGTGGAGAGTGATGCCGTTTGGCATGCGGAACGCTCCGGCCGTGGTCCAACGCACCATGGACAGCGTCCTACGAGGGGTGCTCGCGGCGGCGTGTTACATAGATGACGTGATCATCTTCAGTGCAACAGCGGAGCAGCATGTGAAGGAAGTGCAGGCGACGTTGGAAGCCATCAAGGGGGCGGGGCTGACATGCCACCCGAAGAAATGCAGATTCGGGAACCGAACGGTGCAATGCCTGGGGTTTGAGATCGGAGATGGGCACTTGGGAGTGCAGGAGGCGAAAGTGGAGGTACTGGACCGAGTGGCGACACCCACGGACCGTTCATCACTGCGGGCAGTACTGGGTTTCCTGGGGTACTACCGACGGTTCGTGCCAAACTTCAGCAAGACCGCATCCGTGCTGAACCGGCTCCTGAGAGAGGAGCAACAGTGGCAATGGGGGGAGGGGGAGCAGAAGGTGCTGGATACTCTGAAGCAGGCGGTGAAGACAGCCACGGTGCTCACCGTAAGGAGGACCCATTCACACTATACGCTGATTGGAGCAGTTCGGGAATGGGAGCGATCCTGTGCCAAGAGCAAAAGGGAGAGGAAAGAGTGGTCGCCTTCGCGAGCCGAAGCTGCAATCCATCGGAGGCAAATTACAGCTCGTACGAGGGAGAGGGCTTGGCTGCCGTGTGGGCTATAACGCATTTCAGGGTGTATTTGCAAGGCCGACCTTTCACCTAGGTCACTGACCACCAGCCGCTAACCTGGCTGATGACTAATCAGGCCCTCACGGGAAGGAACGCGAGGTGGGCGATGCGCCTGCAAGAGTATGACTTCGTCATTAAGCATCGGCCAGGCAAGAACATGCAACACGTGGATGGGCTATCCAGGAATCCCGCGCAGGAGACGCCGACAGCATGCCTAGTGGCGCTGGCTCGGGAGATCGATCAAGATGGAGCCAAGAAGGGGAAAGAAAGAGGGCACGAGGACGTGTGGGCAGATCGGGAAGTACTGGAGTGGGTACAAGGTAGAATGGGAGAAGAAGGGCGGTAGCCGAAAGAGTGAGAGCCAGGGGAGCGCATTATCGCTGGTACCAGGACCAGCTGCAAGTGAATACCAAGGACGGGTGGAAGGTAGTACCGGAGCCATCCCAGAGGGAGGACATCATAGCGCGGGTGCATCGGCAGCTAGG
Organism: Closterium sp. Naga37s-1; assembly: GCA_947471745.1. Taxonomy (NCBI): domain Eukaryota; kingdom Viridiplantae; phylum Streptophyta; class Zygnematophyceae; order Desmidiales; family Closteriaceae; genus Closterium; species Closterium sp. Naga37s-1. Next base: position 4,026,481 of record CANJKZ010000024.1, read on the forward strand.
GCATTACGGAGAGCTAAGGACACAGCAGCTGGTGGGGACCACCTGGTGGTGGGCAGGGATGCGCAAGCAAATCAAGGAGTGGGTGCAGAGTTGTGAGTTGTGCAGCAGAAACCAGGCGGAACTGGATAGGGGCAGAAGGGAGCTGCAATCGCTGCCGATACACGGGCTGGGATTCCGCTGGTCCTTAGACCTGGCGGGTGAAATGCCTCTGAGCCGCAGGGGTAAGAGATACATCCTCATCATGATCGAACACGGGAGTAAATGGGTGGAGGTGAAAGCACTGCCGAGCAAGAATTCTGCCAGAGGCATGTGCTGACGCGGTTCGGGGCATGTGGGGAGGTGCTAACCGATCAAAGAACGGAGTTCCAGGGGCAGTTTGACCAGCTCCTGAAGGAGACCGGAATCACCCACAGGAGAACCTCTCGGTACCACCCACAGAGTGACGGGCTGACAGAGAGGTTCGTGCAAACTATCAAGCAGGGCTTGAGGGCGTACAGGGAGCAGTATAAGAGAGACTGGGATCTCAGGCTGCCATGGGTGGCTGCAGGTTACCAATTCAGTAAGCAAGCTACGTTGAAGGACATGTCACCATACTATCTCCTGCTGGGACGGGAGCCGATCCTGCCTATAGATGCGCCAAAGCTGCTGAGTGACACGGTGATCGCGGGATCGGAGGAGAAGTGGGTAGCAGTAGCAGAGGCCCGAGCAAAGTACCTACGTGAGCTGCTGCCAGCGGCACTCGAGAACCTGCACGTGGCGCAGCTAAGGGACGTGCAACGGTACCGCCAGAGAGGAGCAGGGAAGGAAGGAAAGGGAAAGAGAGAGATTCAGGCGGGAGGAGAGGTGTACCTGAAGCAGGCAAGGAAGGATCTGCTGGACATTGGACTGACATTGGACATTAGCAAGGTTAGTGCTCCCGCATGTCGAACTCGACGCGCCGTGCTGGTCTCAACGTTACTTTTGTTTCCAAGCTTCAAAGTAGAGGACGCTTGAACGACGAGAATTGCGAAATAGAACACACAGCGACGAATGTTCTAACTGATGGCGCGAAGGAGCATTCCTTCCTGTAAGACATAGCGCTGTGCGAGTGGTATCAACCGTGTAAATTGTCCAAGTAGAAATTGAAACCATGGGTGGGAGTACCAGAGGAGCAGGACCAGGGGGAGGAGTGGGAGTGAGGAAAAGGGGAGGGGGGGGGATCGGGGTACCTCGGTGGGTATAGCGTGCGTAGAAGGATAGTGATTCGTCAAAAGTGACGCCGCGGGAGTCGAAGAGTCGGTGGGTGAAAGGGTGGTAAAAAAGTCAGTCAAGGGCGTCAACCGGGAAGCCAAGGAAGAAACAGCGGAGGGTACGAGCCGAGAGCTTGTCCGCGCGAGAATCGCGGACATGCACAGGGCAGCGTCATACACGAAACGCAGATGCGGCACCAGGGGACCCAGTCCAAAGACGGGTCGGTGAATCCTGTGGGCGCGAGAAAGTGGCCATAGGTTCAGCTGATGCACGGCGTAGCAGACCGCAAAAGGCCACATAAAATGGGGCGCACAGGCATAGACCATGAAGGTACGGGCAATCTCCATGACCAAGCCTATGCGGCGCTCAGCAACCCCATTCTGCTGTGGCGAGTCAAGGAGCGTGTAGGATTGGGTGATGCCCTGCTAGCGACAGAACTCGGCAAGTACGCCAGAGCGAAAGTCACCCCCACGGTCGGAGTGTAGACGAAGCACAGAGAGAGCGCGCCGGGCGCTAGTGGCCAGCAACCACGGGATCAGAGCATCAGCCTTGAATTATTGGGGGAACACCGTGGTGTAGCACGAGAAGTCGTCTTCAACAAACAAGGAAGTAGCGCTCTTGTCGAGGTTAGCGACTGGGGCAGGGCCCCAGACGTCCATGTGCAAAGTCCAAAGAAGCGCGGTGGCTGGCGCAAGGGAGGAGGAGTGAGGGGCGGCGCGCCGACCCTCGACGCAAGGAGTGCATGGTGGAGCAGGCGAGGGAGGCAGCGGGGGGAGCGACACTGGGAGACCTAAGAGAATACTTTGCCTAGCCATGTGAAGGGGACGTGGTAGGGCACGGTGACCTAGATGGTGGTGGCACAAGAGTGAAGGGTGTGTGAGTGAATGACACGAGCACGACGCAGCAACCTGACCAGACGCAACTTCCTGGGGGGACGCAGTGTGCAGTGTGAAGAGACCTGAGGAAGGTTCCCAAGAAAACGTGGCAAGACGTGCCCCAGTGGTAGCGCCCGTACAGGTCCCAAACCTCTCGTGTCCAGGAAAACTGACTGTGACCCTACGGTCCTGAAGGTGTCCAACACCCACCAAGTTCCTAGAGAACAAGGGGACATGTAGAACTGCGAGCGACGGCTGGTACAGAAGTGGGATCAGCCAAAGCAACCGCGACTGGTGCTGAAAGTGGAGTGACAGTGGTGTGATCACAGAAGAAGCACTGGGACGCACCGAAGTCAAGCGCAATGGAAAGAGACGCGTTAACAGTAGTCACACCTGGGCTAGCAAGTACACAAGCACCTACACTAGAAACACAAGGACCTCCACAGAAACATGCAAATATCCTAAGCTAGGTACACGCAAGCAAACTGATCCGGCACCACCATAATCAACAACATACATGGCAAACCGAACATCATCCATGGACATATAAAAAAGACGGTAACTACGGCTCAGCAGAGCTGGCCGGTGCGGGGGGGCCGCCTGAGGCCCGAAACGCTCGCGAAAGTTTTCGTCCAGGCGACTAAAGCAGCGCAACGCGGAGTGGTCAAGACGCCTGCAAGTAGTGCTAGCACCAGGGGCAGTCAGGATCTGGTACTGGCAGGGCCCAACGTCGCGGCCATCGCGACGAGACCCCCGACTGGCAGAGCCGCTGCTGCGGCCGACACTCCCCAGACCACCAGGTCCCCACTACTGCTGAGATCCCCGCTGCTGAAACTGCTGCTGCTGCTGCATCTGCTGCTGCACCAACTGATGTTGCTGTTGTGGCTGCTGCTGTGTCCCGGCCACACCCCCAAGGCCAGCGCCCCCAGTCGTCGTTCCTGCAGTGCCTGCCCCGCCTACAGAGCCACCTCCTCCGGACGCACCAGTACCTCCACCACCGCCACTACCTCCACCACCTCCACCTCCGCCACCCTTCCTTCCCTTCTTACCTCCCTTGCCCTGTTTCTGCCAACCAGTGGCAGAAACAGCTGCAATCTCCTCAGTAGCAAACGACTCAGCAGCAGCAAGAGAAGAGTGAAGGTGGGAAGCTGGGGTAGAGACGGGGAACTACTCCGCCAGTAGTAGAGGCAACGGAATGGAGGTTACCCTCGACCTCATTGAGAATGGTCTTAATGAGTTCGATGGTAAGCTCAGTTGGGTTCCTTCGGAGAAGCGCATCACGTGCAGGCGAGAGGCGGTCGGGGGGTGCCAAACATAGGTGGGGGGTGGCTAGCAAGCTGAGGGTCGGAACAGGCAGCACGGTAGCTAGCGTCAAGTGAGCGCACGTCGGTTACTAGGTCAGCAGTAGTGTGAAACGCAGTAAGGTCGGGGAAGGAGAACGGAATGAGAAGGCATCCGAGGGAGGCAGGGGAAGGACTGGAATAACGAGAGAAAATAGCATCATAGCACTCCTTCACTGACGTTAACCTGGCTGAAGTGGACGCACTCGGCCTCCGGGAGAAGACTGCTGAGAGCGAGGCAAGCAGCAGCGTCGCGAGACTCCCATACGGAGTACTCCGTGCGGCGCACAGCAAACCTCTCCCGGTCCGCGTCAGTGGGCTCAGCAGGCAGCAGGGTGGGACACGTAGGGGCAGACAGATCAACGGCGTGTGAGCGTACAACGTCTCACCGTCTTCGCGCTGGCTCTGAAGGTAAAGCTTGGCGTGCAGCAGCCAGGTGCTAAATCTACCGCTCGACCTTCTGCGTCGAAACGTAGAGCTCTGGCGATCGCCATGGTGCAGGAAACGGGCTAGATATAGCAGGATATGAACGGCTGGCGAGGAACAACTGGCTAGGAACGGTAGGCCGGAAACGACTGGCGAGGAACGGCAGGCTAGGTTCGGCAGGCTAGGAACTAACCCGAAACCCTAAACGGCGCTAGTAAAAGGTAGTGCGGCTTCCAGCCAATGCTGAGAATGCTGCTAGCAGAGGGAATGGTGCGTGATGGCAGGCACTAGGGATGAGGGTGGTGGCTTGCTGGCTGGCGGGGCACGCTAATGGTGGGGAGCAGGCTGGCTGGCAGGGTGGGGTGCAAGCGGGGCGCGAGCTGGCTGGCGGGGCGCGCTCCCAGCTGGCGGGGTGCGCGCTAGCAGGGGCTGCGCTGGTTGGCGGGACGTGCGCTAGCAGGGCGCGTAGGCTGGCTGGCGGGGCGCGCGCTGGCGGTGCGCGCTGCTGGCGCGCTCGCTTTGCTGGCGGGGCGTGCGCTGGCGGCGCGCGGTGCTGACGCGCGCGCTTTGCTGACGGGGCACGCGATGGCGGCTCACGCTGCTGGCCTGTGGGTTGCGCTGGCGGGCCGCTTGCTAGCGGTGCATGCTGCTGGCGCGTGCGTTTTGCGGGCTGCGCGCTTTGCTGGCGGCGTGCGCTAGCGGGCTGACGGCTGGCTGGCTGGCTTGCTGGCACTGGCTGGTTGGCTAGGGCTAACGGGACAGGTTGGCTGGCCGCGGATGATCTAGGAACTAGGTGGCTGGGGTTGAACCACTAAATCAGAGACTGATTAGGGTTTAGAACCACTAAACCCTAAATCTACGATATAATACTGTGCCAAAGTAGAACAGCAGAATGAAATAAACTAGGAGAGGGATGATACAAATAGGAAACCCTAATCATGCACACCAACACAGATTTGCAAGGCGGACTATCACCACAAGGAAGGAAAAACAACTCCCAATGGGAGAAGAGAAACATCCTTTGATGTTCTACATGCTTTAGTGGCCGTTGCTGCTCCCACTGAATTTATTAGTCCAGCCTGCCAGACTATTGCAGGCCAGAGAACAAATAATCGCACACCATGGCTTGCAACTTGGGCGGTCAGCTCTTCGGAATTGGCAGACTCTATGGTGGATTCCTGCACCACACAGATTTGACACCACGAGGAGCACACATATGAGAACAAATTCATTGTGCGGTGTCTATATGTGATGTGTATGTCTGTGAGCAAGTGCCTGCATGCACATGTATGTCTGCATGTGCCTGCATAAGCCTGTATGCGTATGTCTTGGAAATTAGGGGTACAAAGGTGGGGGAGAGAGTGAAAAATAGAGAAGGCATGCAGGGACACGGTGAAGGGAAGTTAGAGAAGGGAATAATAGGGACACACATACCTTCCACAGGTCTCGTGCATGCATCCGCTGCTCCGGATTCAGCCCGAGATCTCTCCAGCTGACAGCCACATTCTCGCTCCTCCCACCATGGTTCACCAATGCCACCACTTTCCGACCCTCAGATAGAGATCCCACCCAGACCTGCAGGTTCGGGAACAGGTAGCACAAAATAAGGACAAGAATGAAGCAGTGTGATTCAAAGGAAGTATATACAAGTCAGCTGGAATGAAGAATCAGGATTCAAGGCTGTCAGTCGCAAGGCATGACGTGCAAGAGAGAGTTCTCTCAAGGCATAAAGATTAGGATGTTCTCACCTTCACTGGGGATTCCTTGGATAGTTGCACCCTCTGTGCTTGCACTCCCAATGAATCTGCACCAATCAGAATGCGGCACGTGTCAGCAGAGGTCAAGAAGGTAAGAAAACAGCAATTCATGCCATATATGATAGTAATATTTCCCAAGTCAACAAAAATAGCCATATATCTGTAGCTGCAACCTCACCTGTCACATCACTTCCAGCTTGCTTGGGTGCGTACCTTGGTTGAGGGCAATGGCCTCATTGGTGCTGAGGATGGTCATGGCTGGTTGCGATGCAGCAGAGAGAGCGCAGGCCGGCAGGAGTGGCGCCTGGTGGGAGGTGAAAAGGTGGGAGGCGAAATGGTGGGAGGTAAGAGGGTGAGAGGTTGTGAGAGAATGCAGCGCAGAAGCTGTACGTGTGCATACATGCATGGATAGGTATGCATACAGGTGTGCATGCATTCAGGCATGTGTGTGTGCATGCATGGATGCACGCATGCATACGCGCATGCATGCATGTATGTGTGTAAGCAGGGGGGTGTTCTCACCTTCATGATGGCCCACAGATTGAAGTGCACATGGTGCTCTGTCTCGCCCATGCCTCCCTTTGCCACCTGAAGAATGTCCAGGTCTGATAAAGGAGGGGGATCAATAGTGGGGGTAGGGAAGGAGAAGAGAGTTTCAACACATGACTCACAACACTTGCAACAACACTTGCACGCCATGCTACACATGCAGGCCCTAAGAAGACAACTCGTGTGTGTGGCTGCACGCACCATTCCAGTTGCGAGGGTCGGCATATTTAGCCCACTTGTTGTGGGCATCCGAAACCCAAGTCACACTCCTCCACGTGTCATCAGTGGCAAGAGTGGTGCGCCACGGATCTGCCAACCCATACGCCCATAGAGCTGAGCTGTCCTGTCCCCTGCAACACCAGCACACGTGGCAGAAGGATGTAGCAGCATACGTGGCAGAATGAGGCAGCAGTAGACGTGGCAGCCAAGTCATTACCAGCATGCAGACATAGACACGAGCAAATTCACCGGATGAGCACTGAACATTCCTCGCACGTTCACTCTTCCCTTTCACACTCATCAAATCTCCATATGCTTTGCATCACAAGCCGTCCTCTCATATGCCATCATTCACCCATATAAGCCACTCACCCTTCACACATGGAGAATGAGATGTCCCTCCCAGTGGCTTCCAATGCATTGCGCATGGCTGTGCGGCTGAGGGCTCCATCATCGTAGCAGCTGTCGTATTTGAGATAGTCCACTCCCTGGCAGGCATCACAGGGAACATTCACACCATGGCAGGAAGATAGGAGAAGACACGCATTAGTCATCATGCAGCCATGCAACGGTGGCAGGCGCGATTGCCTTCGCCTGTCCTGCAAACGCACATGCCTTTAAAAATAGATAAACAAGCTCTGTTCGATCCGGCATCTTCAGCAAGCTGATGTAGCCTCGTGACTCACCCATTCAGCGAAGGTGAGGGCGTCTATCGCCTCGTGCCCGAGAGATCCTGGCTTGCCTGAACACGTGCGCTTCCTGAGAAGGACAGTGGAAAGGGAGGGGTTGGAGGGAGGGGGAGTAGAGCAGCAGAGGCATGTGGATTTGAGAACAGCGTTTTTTATATTGCACAGAGATCTCTTGAGCTCTCTCTCCCCCATTCCCAGAACCACTCCCAACCCCCCATACATTTCCCCAAACGCTCTCAGATCATATCCACACACCGACTCACCCGGCATCGGAGTAGAGCCCCAGCTTGAGCCCCTTGCTGTGCGCATAGTCTGTAGCATTACCCCCAACTCCCCCACCCATCCCCCACCACCCCGAAGCCTGGGTAAGGCCATCTGCACGTGACACTGACTCACCCGGCATCGGAGTATAGCCCCAGCTTGAGCCCCTTGCTGTGCACATAGGCCGCTAGTGCCTTGATGCCAGACGGGAACGACACCGGAGATGCCACCAGGCGACCCTGAGAATCTCTGGAGTCGGCTTGCCAGCAATCATCTGCAAAAGCAAGCAAGAAACAAGATCGCCGGTCAGAAGAGGCCACACCTTGTAACATTATTGAAGGAGACACGACGCTGTTAGTAACAACCCAGCTGACGCCCCCTTGTGCACATGAGGAATGCAGAGTGTGCGCGATGAAAAAAGGAGGTAGTAGAGGGCAGATGTGTCTCACCAATGTTGACGTAGACGTAGCCTTGGGCTGCTAGCCCTGATGACACGAGCTTGTCCGCTGCAAGGCGCAAATAACGATACGACGGGGAGTGAGAACAGGTAAGCGGGCGTGCGGAGAAGAGCGGCTGGCATGATGGCATAGGAGCAGCGTTGAGAATAAGAGCATGGAGTCTTTATCTCATGCTCGGGAGATTCTGCACTGCAGTATCATGGTGGCAACCTCTCACCTGCAGTCTTGACCATGTCTTCTGTGATATTGCACTGGAAGTGGTTCCAGCTGTTCCATCTGCCACACATCGCCACACGGATGCCACAGCAAGCCACACGGATAGTGCAACAGGTAAGCTCATCTTGCTAAACAAGAACCGTCTTGCATAAAGAAAGAAAGAAAGAAGGAAAGAAAGAAAGAAAGAAAGAAAGAAAGAAAGAAATGGCTCATGAAACAGATATTCAAGGCTTACCCGAGCGGACTCCGGAAGGTCTTCTGTGTGGGCACATTTCCAGGAAGGTCGCCTCGGAGTTTCTCTTTCCTTCCAACCTTGAGAACAGTGGGAACAGACGCGCCTCCGCTGATAGCCGAAGCTTGGTTGAAGACAACCGCGAGGCAGAAGCACATGGATACGAACCAGACCTCCATTTTCCTGTCAGACATGGCGGCACTGAACCAAGATGATAGGTTAAACAGCTGGCACTGGCAGCAGCAGGCACTGGTACTCGTAGCTTTGTCAAGAGAAGCTTTGTGGTTCTGGAATCCGCAGAAGTTTGCTTGGATGATGATTCCGGGAATGGCAGCTCCTTCGTATACGAAAGACTCTTCATGCCTTCTGGGACGACTCAGAGGCAGCTACTAGTTTGCCGGCCAGCAAAGGGTGAACGAACATACACATGCTGAGAGGTCACGTCAAGAGTCAGATTCTTGACTACCCTTGGCTGTGCATATTTATCCGTATGCACAGCTTGCCAGGGCTTGCTCGTCTGCTGCACCACTTGCATGGTCGTTCTTGATACTTGTTTCATGCGGCGTCAGAATGGGATTCACAGCTACAGTACTGATTCGGCCGGGTAGCCTGGCTGGCACTGCCAACGGTCAAGCTCGAGCCTCAGATCGTCTGCTTCTGGAGACTGGAAGCCTTCCGGGCTGAGCCTGACAGTCGTGCAGGTCCGGCCAACAGTTCTCCCTACGGCATTTTTCGTCTGCATCCGCCTGGGTTCGCGAGTCAAGCGCTTTGCACAGCAGAAACGAGCCTCGGAGAAAAGTAGGGGAACTTCTCTAGACACAGTACCAGCCACAGTGTATTGTACAGTATAGTCCTCAGAAAAAACAAGGGATGTCGTAGACTTCCGTCGATCATGGCGGTCATGCGAACGCGCTGGCAAACTCCGACTCGTCTCCCCCATCCAGCCCATCCCAGTTTCACAGAGCTGTGCGGCTGCTGCGGTGTTTGCTTTCTTGCCGTTTTGGCCTGCAGGTCTCTCGTGATCAGCCGCTGACTGTGGGTTCTTTCTTCCATTGTGTGCATCTTTGGGTGATATGCAGGCCTGCCAAGTTGCATCTGTCTTTGCTGAGGTGTACTGTATACGTGTACGGAAGTCTTCCCGCGCTAGGATACTGCCAACGAGAACCTAAACCTTGAGAAACATGGATAGGCTTCTGATGCCAACGTGTGGATGTTTGAAACCCTAGACTTCCCTGATTTGCTTGCTTGCCTGGTCACCTGGCAAAGGTAAGGTTGTAGGGGAAACCCCCGTTGGCTCTGTCAGAGCTTGGTGGGATGTCAGCCTGTCAGTCAGGTTCGGTCGGAGCCCCTGCTGTCCTTTTTCCGTCACGGAGAGTCGCGCGAGTCTGACCAACAGTGCTCCGTCCTACTGTACCGTGTTTTTCGTCTACATCTGGGGTTCTAGTCAAGCGCTTTGCACCGCTGGAGAATAGGATATGAAAATTGAGATGACTGAAGGGGCACTTGTTTTCTAGCCAAGAAAGTGTACAGTTGTTGTGCAGTCGCTCCCAGGCCTGTTTCGTTTCGAACAAGAAATTGTACTGTACTGAGACGTGATATTTTTTTCGGTAACATCGTGACGTCAGCAAAAAAACGCAGCCTCAACATCGCCCTGGCAAAAACTCTGTACCCAAATCTGACCTGAAAGTGTCTGGGGGGACTCATCTGCCCTTATTTCAGGAGGGTGAGTCCCTCCTTTCTGAGAGTACACATGGTGTTTGTGCTCCTTTCTGAGTCGTTCATTCCACCCACGTAATGCGCATCTTTGAGTGATGCGTACGAGGGGCGGCTCTCTCACTGTTTGTAATTGCCCCCCTCCTGCAACTGTTCCGACTTTTCCTTTTGCTGTATCCCTGATATTGTGAAAAGCCTTCTTTAAAAAAAAATATTTGAGTGATGCAGGCCTGCCTAGTTGCATTCCTCGTGTCTGGTTGAAATGAGATGAAATCTGGAATGGGACGGGATCCTTGAGGAACTCGGCTATCACCCGACCCTGTTTGAAAATATTGGCTTTGTTAAAAACAACCCGCATTTCTTAAAAGATATCGAGGAAACCCCTAAACTCTGAATTTGTTGAGGTGAAGTCCAGGCGCTATGATCTAAATTCGTTTCGTTTTGAGCAGCCTCTGGTCTGGGAAACGGCAAAAATCGACCCTTCGACGCTCGTCTCAGACTTCCAGGAAACAACCCATTCCGAAATTCCGCACAGCAACACTGGATTCTCTAGTGCGACGAGCACGGTAGGCCGTGGTGGCAGCAAAACAGTATCCCGCTGTAATGAACAATGGAGTAGGTCCAGCCCAATTTTGGTTGAAAGGACAAGCGGTCAGTCAAGCGGTCAGACGAATTTTACGGAAATCATGGTCCAGTGGTGCAACCACTTGCCAACACACAGCGCATACCCGTTCATATTGGAGACTCCACTTGTATAAGGTCGAAGGTTGTACACGTATACTGATCATTAACAAGTACGTGCAAAAATGAGCAGAGCAAATTGAAAATTGTTACGATATGAAACTTTACGAGAAGGCATTCCTGTATGCTGCAGGGGCCGACTCTAAAGTGTATGAAGCCGAGGAGTCAGAAGAGTCGAAGCGACACTGGTAACCGTCTGATCAAGACCGATGCTGGCAGAAACATTCGAAGTGAAAAGAGCAGGAACAGGTTTGAAACGGGTTCCCGCGCCGCACGGTTTGAATTCGGTTGTAATAAGGGAATGTACCCCTTAGAGTACATGCTAGTCTAGGTCGTTTCGTATTCCTTTGTATTTCCTATATAAACTCAATATATGCATGCTATTATCAATCTCAGTCATTTACATTCACTCTGACCTGAGTTCACTACTTCCGTTGCAACACTACCTTGCGATCAACCCTGAGCGATCCTTTGCTAAGTCCCACTTGGGATTGTAACATGGTATGAGAGCTACTCAGGGATTCTTCGCAACTTCATTTCCGTGAAATTCGCCGAATCAAGATCTGGCGAGCGGCACATGCTCCAAGACCAAGATGGCCGGAGGATCCGGAGGCCAAGCGAATCTGACGGCCGAAGGACAAACCAACCCGGCTGCGACAAATGAGGCGACAACCACGATCAGCACTGCCGCACTCGAGTAGTTATTTTCGCGACTCTCAACTATGGAGAAAGACCTCCAAGAGCTGCGCAAAGGCGATGCGGGAACCGCTTCCCAACCAGCACAACCTGGACAACCGGCTACGAAAAGCCGTGATACCGCCGGGCACACCTTCTCCCTCGACACAGACAAATCAACAACAACTGCCCCCCGTCCAAGTGATGAAGTTATCAACTCTGCGCAAGCACGCTTTCTAAGCGTTTCAAAAATCAAGACTACTGCTGCATTTGACGGCAAAAACTTTTACACCTGGAGTTTCGAGTTTGAGCTCCTCCTACAAACAGCTCAGATCTACCACTATTTTGACGGCTCCTACTCTAAACCGGTGGAAGACACCGACGACGCCAGGGCTCAGTACTACAGCGAGTCCCTCATGGCGTATAGTGTGCTGCTACGTAATATGACGCCTGCGGAACAACTCAGCATTCGCTCCTACAAAGAGAGCGCCGCTCCAGCCCTGGAAGCTTGGAAGCACCTCGTTGAGGTATATCAACCGAAGGATTCGGTCACCGCCAGCAGGCTCCTGCAGCAACTCATGGAGACCAAGATGGGGCACGGGGAGAAAGCAAACTCATATACTAACCGCTGTCAGAATGTTCGTGACCAAATCACGAAGCATGGAAGCGCCATTTAGGAGGAGATCTTCGTCAATATCGTCCTCCAATGACTTGGGCCCGAGTGGAAGCCCTGCAAAGCGCTACTCCGACAATGAGGAATTATCTCTGAAGCCGCGCTATGCGCCGCCCTCCTGACTGAACAGCAGGACATGGACCCGAGCAGGACAAGCTCCGCGCCGCGCCGAGAGCGCCTCGCCTTGTACACAGACAATCGTGAAGAGCGACGTCAACCAAGGCGCCATTATTGCAAAATATGGAAGGTCTTCGGACATTCAACGGATCGATGCAAATCCCGATCCAACTATCGCCACCCAAACTCCACTCACCACAACAACTGGGTCGGCCGACAAGACGCTCCACATTCTCAGCCCCAGCAGCAAACCTCTCGTCCTCCTGCACAGCACCAACAACAACAAGCACAAGGACCTCAAACAGGAGCTCCTAGAAACGTGATTGCGAACATGGCGGCAAGACGCCGCCCTCGCGCTGCTGAACCAGACGAAGAGGACGAACCACGCGGTGAGCTCATTCAACCTGAAGAAGGGTGGAACAACCCTCTCACAGAAGACCACTACTACCGCTATGACGAAGACGAGAAAGATTGGCATCAGCCAATACAGCTGCGGGAAAGCCCGCCTCACGAGCATCAGCGCTTCGTACCTGTCGGATGGAAGGAGGACGAAGACCCGTCGTTCCACAGACGCTTCAAGGCGACACTGGTGACTCCGCGACTCGCGCTACAATTACAACACCTGGTACCTGGACAGCTGCTGCGGCCAACACATGGTGGGATCTGTTCGATACGTTTCGAACATTAGCCGCGCCCCCGCTACCTACGTCACAGTTGCCAACAACGAGCAACTGCGCGCCAACGCGCAAGGCATCGTGGTGCTACAAGCACGAGATAGCAACACCCACATCTCCTTTAACGATGTGCTCTTCGTACCAGACCTCCGCTTCAACTTGCTCTCGGCAGGACAACTCTGAGACTGCGGAGTCATGCTATCCACGGACCCGGACACACGCGACCTCATCCTCACCTATGCTCCCCCGGACACCCCTCCCGAGTCGCACAAATACCTCGGGCGAGCTCGCTCAATTAACGGCATCTATGTGCTGGAATTCGACATACCCAGCTGCCAAGCTTCATCAGACGAGCTCGTGGATCTCGTCCCCCTGGATTTCCTGTTCATGGGCGAAAAATCGTGGCAGCACCCAGACGAACGGCCATGGATTCGCCGCAGTCCGCACCCCCGTGAAATCAATCTGCACCAGCCCGACATCAACGGCCTCTGCACCACCTGTCACACACCAACAGCAAGCCGCACAGAAGAAGTAAAAAAATATCTCGCGGCAATCCAAGAGGTGGAAAGCGCTGAGGAAGAGCCCACTGGGATGACCGAGATGGAGCTCGCTGTCACTACTCACCGCATCTTCGGGGAAGAAAATGAAAGGTTTGGACAACGACGGCAAGAGCGCCCAACGCCCCGCGCAGAAACCCTTCGATGGGTCCTAGAAGCAAACATTGGAACCTTCGATGACGAAGGACGCCCGCGCCCATACATCCGCGACGTCTACCGCAAGGAGATCGACAAAGGGTGGAAAGATCCTGACGCAAAAGAAGAGCTGAGCGTCAAGGAAGAAGAAGACAAGGCAAAGGCATAAAAGAAGCAGAAACTATATGAGGAGCACGTAGCGGCCGGATGGAACGAGGAGTCAGCACGACGTGGCGCATGGGGAGACGAAGACTACACACCAGAGGATGGTGCAACATGGGGATCCGCAACTGGCGCATCTGGCACCGTGCGAACTGGCGGATGGGACGATGCAGGAGGATGGGGAGAAAGCGAACACGTGGATGCCCTGCTTACCAAAGAAGAAGAAGAAGAAATAGAACGAGAAATGGCTGCAAAACGCGGAGAGCGATCACCACGTGTCCCCCATCCCGCTCGGACGACCTCCACGTAACATCCCTTCACCACCCGACTCACCTTACCGTTGGTCGAATCCTTGGTCGGAGATTGAGGAGGGGAATGTCCCTACCACTCCAGCACACGACTCACTTGGTCCAATCTCCTGCCCAGATCCATTCGCCCGCCTGATCAAAGGCACGAGGACTCCGCTCAACATCATCCCCGACCGCGGATTCCTTGCGCTCTACCTCACGACGGCACCTGCAGAAGGGGAGACAGCAACAGAAGCAGAAGCAGAGGAGCCGGACAACGAAGCAGAAGAAGAGGAAGAACCTCCACTCCAGATTCCGCAAGAAACAGAAGCGGAAGCGGCGAAACACCGTGCTCGTTACATGCGCACTTCCGGGATCCGCGCCGAAGACGACCTCTGGCATCAGCGACTCGGTCACCCCTCGCGCCATACGCTCAACAACTGTCTTCGCGCCAAAGTGTTTCCCCCAGGAGCATTGCTGCGCCCCGACGGCACGGAACCCTACAACACCCCACACCCAACTACCTGCACCGGTTGTCCCACAGATGTCCTCTCTCAGAACGCCTACCCCTCCCTGGAACCAAGCACCAACCGCTACAAGAAGCTGCAGAAGGTGTATAGCGACTTCATCGTGCTCACCTACGACGGCATCAACGGTGAGAAGTACACACTCACCTTCGTGGACGCCTACTCACGCCACGTTTGGATCGCCAACGTCGACACTCGCTCCAAGGCTCCAGAGGTCTTCCGCATCTGGCTCGCACATGCGCAACGACAATCGGGGAGGAAGCTAAAAATCTGGCAGAGCGACGGGGCCAAGGAGTTCCGCAGCAATGAGTTGGAGAGCGTTCTCACGGAAAAGGGGATCAAGCATGAGGTTTCTCTCCCCTACGCTCACCAGCAACAAGGCGTCGCGGAGAGGGTTAACCGCACCCTCATGACAAAAGTGCGCGCCCTCATGAATCAGCCCCCGCCTTCCCTAGAAATATTGGCCGTACGCCATGAACCACGCGGTGCGACTGCACAACCTTCTCTCCACCACGGCTAACCGGGACAACCTTTCCCCGCACATGAAGTGGACCGGCTCAAAGGGAGATCCTCCTATGCTGAGGGTTTGGGGGTGTATGGTGCAGTATCGGCTGACGACCGCGACAATCGGAAAATTCACTCACCGCGCGCGCTGGGGAGTCCATCTGGGACTCAGTAACGAGTACAAGGGATGGCTCATTCTTGGCATTGACAGCAAGCAGATCGTCCCCGCTCGTGATGTTCTCTTCTATGAGCGGCTCACCTTGCAGCAGTGGATTGACGACGAGCATCGCAAAGCAGCACGCGGCTACGTCAACAGCGGCCGCAGCTTTGCATCCCCGGAAGACGAGGCAGCAGCGGCAGCATTCGACCGCGATCCCGCCGACGAACATCATGGCGTTCCGCCTCGCCCGCGCGACGACGACAACGATGATGACAACGACACACCCGTGCCAGGACCATCGCGTCGCCAACCCGAGCCCAGCACTACCGCAACTGCCCACGAGAGTGACGATGACGATGTGGTGGAGGTCACCACCGGCGACACCACCAATGTGTCCGGCCTGCAGCTTCTCGGCCTACACACGTCTGTCACTACCCTCACACGCGCCGTCGAACCCAAGACCCTCGCCAGGCTCTAACCGGTCCTCATGCCAAGGAGTGGCGTGCTGCTATGGACGTGGAGCTGAAGGCACTGGAATCACGCGACACATGGGTCCTGGTCGAACGTGCAGCAGTGAAGGGGAGGAGGGTGCTAAGCGGAAAATGGGTATTCCGTCTCAAAACCAACGCTGACGGCACTATCGAGCGCTTCAAGGCACGCTGGGTCGTACGCGGGTACGACCGGCGCCACGGCATCGACTTTGATCAAACCTTTGCTCCCGTCAGTCGTCACACCTCCTCATAATTCTACTCGCCATTGCCGCCACCTACCACTGCGGCAGATCGACGTGAAGAATGCGTTCTTATACGCGTTGGTGGATGAAACCATCTTCGTGGAGCAGCCACACACCTACGGGGAAGGAGACCCCAGGGTCTGCCAGTTGAAGAAATCCCTCTACGGGATAAAGCAAGCGCCGCGTCTCTGGCAGCAGCATCTGCACAAAATCCTTCTGGAGATCGGCTTCAGGCAGCTACCGCACGACCCGGGAATGTACCGCCTTCACTTTAACGGCGACTACATCCTTCTGACGGTCTACGTTGACGACCTGCTGTACACCGGCACCTGCAACAAGCTCCTTAATCAGTTCGAGGAGAACCTGGCGCAGCGCGTTGACATCACCATCAACCACAACGTCACACAGTTCCTGGGGCTGAACATCACCTACGCGCCAGAAGCAATTCACCTGTCAGCCTCCAAGTACGCAGAGCAGCTGGGGGAACGCTTCAACATTTCGCCCGCACCACTCTCAACCCCTTACCGCAACCACAGCGCCAACTACAAACCGGACAACAAACCTCTGTCACCCGCAGGACTCCAAATGTACCAGCAGAAATTGGGGTGCCTGCTGTTCGCCTCTGTCACCTGCCAACCCGAGATTTCGTACATCGCCAGCCAACTAGCACAGCGGTTCCAGTCGGACTTTCCTGTCCTGCGTCTGCACTCTGACAGAGGTGGTGAGTTCTCCTCAGACCTCTTGGCAGCCTTCTGTGCGGAGCACAGCATCCGCCAGACGTTCACGCTTCCGGCCTCTCCGCAGCAGAATGGGGTTGCTGAGCGCCGCATTGGCTTAGTCATGGAGGTCGCTCGTACCTCCATGATCCATGCGGCTGCCCCCCATTTTCTGTGGCCGTTTGCGGTCCGGTACGCCGCCCATCAGCTCAACCTCTGGCCCCGTGTCTCCTTGCCGGAGACCTCGCCCACACTGCTGTGGACGGGGAAGGTTGGCGATGCGTCGCGTTTCCGGGTCTGGGGTGCTCGTGCCTTTGTCCGCGATACCACCGCGGACAAACTCTCCGCTCGCGCCATTCCCTGCGTCTTCCTTGGCTTTGTCCCTGACGCGCCTGGCTGGCAGTTTTACGACCCAGCCTCGCGTCGTGTCTTTCCGTCTCAGGACGTCACCTTTGACGAGTCCGTCCCCTTTTACCGTCTCTTTCCGTACCACACTACCCCTCGCCCCCCCCTGCCGCTCTTTCTCGCCCCAGGTCCTCCCCAGGTAGACCCCCTCCCCGCGCCAGGTCCTGCTCCTTCAGGTGTTTCTCAGGTAGACCCTCCCGTGCCTGCGCCTGTTGAGGTCACTGGTGACTCAGGTCCTGCTGGGGGTGGTGCTGTCTTTGGGGGTGCTGGGCCTGGGGGTGCGGAGCCTGGGGGTGCTGAGCCTGGGGGTGCGGAGCTTGGGGGTGCTAAGCCTGGGGGTGCGGAGCTTGAGGGTGCTGAGCCGGGGGGCTGTGGAGTCTCGGGGCGCTGAGCCTGAGCGTGAGGAGCCTGGAGGTCCTGAGCCTGGGGGTGCTGAGTCTGGGGGTGCGACGCCTGAGGGTTCTGAGTCTGCTCCTGCGCGGTCTCCTTGGAGTAGCCGCCTTTGTACGCGTGTGCCTCTCACCTCACAGCAGCTGCACGACTGGTACGGTCGCCGTCAGGGTCGTGCTTCTGGAGCTCGGGGCTCTACCGCTGGAGGTACTTCTGCTGACGCCACTGGAGCTGGGAGTGGTGCTGGTCCCGGAGGTGCTTGTACTGGAGGTGCTGGAGCTGCTGGGGCTGGAGGTACTGCTGAGCCTGAGAGTGCTACTGCTGGAGACCCTGGGTCTGGGGGTGCTGTTGCTGGAGACACGGAGGCTGGAGACCCTGGGACTGGAGGTGCCGGTTCTGGGGGTGCTGCTGAGGGTACTGGAGCTGCTGGAGGTGCTGGGGCTGCTGAGGGTGCTGGAGCTGCTGGAGGTGCTGGAGCTGCTGAGGGTACTGGAGCTGCTGAGGGTGCTGCAGCTGCTGGAGGTACTGGAGCTGCTGAGGGTGCTGGAGCTGCTGAGGGTGCTGGAGCTGCTGGTACTGGTGGCACTGCACAGCCGCGCCTGTTCTTTGCTCCACCGTCTCCGTCGTCTCTGCCACCCCCTGACTCCGTACTTCGCCAGGTTCTTAGCCTCCCGTCGTCTACTGGTCTTCCGTTACAGCCTGGCTCACCTCTGCCTGCTCCTTCTCCTTACACTGAGCAGCCAGGAGGTCTTACTGTGCGTCGTGAGCCTGCGTCGCGTCCTGTCTCGCCTGTCTGTTCTGGTCGTTCCGGTCGTCGTGTTCCTCGTCTGCGTCAGCCAGCTGTCCTCGACACCCACCTCGTAGTCCGTCGTCCTTCCTCTCCTCCGCAGTGTGTTCCTCTGCCGTCTCCTCCTGCGTCTTCTCTGCCTGTCGTTGCGGACCCTGAGTCTGACCGGTTTCGTGCTGAGCACCCTACTGTCACGCGTCTGCTAGCCACTGTTGTCAATGACCCGTCGTTTGAGTCTACTGCTGCGTCTGCCTTTGTCGCGGAGCTGGTTGACTTTGCTGCTGCCTGTCGTCTAGACTACGCTGCTAGTCTTGTTGCTGAGTCTGAGTCTGTCTGTCCTCCGTCCGTCGGGGGTGAGTGTGCTCTTGGCACGGACGTCCTTGAGGACAGGCAGGAGGACCTTGAGTGTCTTGCCGCCACTGCGCCTCATCTCGTGGCCATGCTGCTTGCTCCTGAGGGAGACCCGGATGCACCAGACATCCCGACCCCGCGCTCTTACGCTGAGGCGATCGCGGGTGAGTACTCCTCTCAGTGGCAGACAGCCATGGACGCAGAGATGGCATCCTGGAAGTCCACAGGCACGTACGTCGACGAGGTTCCCCCTCCTGGGGCGAACATCGTCAGTGGCATGTGGATTTTCAGGGTGAAGCGGCCGCCGGGTTCTCCGCCTGTCTTCAAGGCTCGTTACGTTGCTCGAGGCTTCAGTCAGCGAGAGGGAGTTGACTTCTTCCAGACTTTCTCCCCCACCCCGAAGATGACCACTCTTCGGGTTCTGCTGCACGTCGCCGCTCAGCGTGACTACGAGCTCCACTGTCTTGACTTCAGCACTGCTTTCCTACAGGGCAGCCTGCACGAGGAGATCTGGCTGCGCCGCCCACCTGGCTTCACTGGGTCGTTCCCTCCTGGTATCCAGTGGAGCCTCCGGCGGCCGGTCTACGGTCTCCGCCAAGCGCCACGTGAGTGGCACGACACACTGAGGACGACACTTGCGGCTCTTGGGTTTGCTCCTTCGACTGCTGACTCGTCGCTGTTTCTGCGCACCGACACTTCGCTGCCACCGTTCTACATCCTCGTGTACGTCGACGACTTGGTCTTTGCCACTGCTGACACTGAGGCTCTCGCCCCGGTGAAGTTGGAGCTGCAGAAGAGACACACGTGCACAGACCTGGGTGAGCTGACAAGCTATCTTGGCTTGCGGATCACCCGGGACAGAGCACGCCGCACCATCACACTGACTCAGTCACACATGGTGCAGCAGGTCCTTCAGCGCTTCGGCTTCACCTGGTCCTCGGCACAGGCCACTCCTCTGGCTACAGGTCACTCGCTCTCAGCTCCACCTTCGGACGAGTCCGTAGAGCCGAGTGGTCCTTACCCAGAGCTAGTGGGCTGCCTCATGTACCTGATGACCTGCACTCGTCCTGACCTTGCGTACCCTCTTGGCCTTCTGGCTCGCTACGTGGCTCCTGGTCGGCACCGAAAGGTGCACATGGATGCTGCTAAGAGGGTACTACGCTACTTGTGCAGTACATCGGGCATGGGGCTCGTGCTTGGAGGACGGAGCGACGTAGTCCTCACTGGCCACTCAGACGCTTCTTGGGTTGACGACCAGGCTACGCAGCGGTCGTCACAGGGTTACACCTTCAGCCTTGGCTCTGGCTTTGTTTCTTGGCGGTCTACACGCTCGTCTTCTGTTCTCAGCTCCAGTTGGGAGGCTGAGATCTACGCCACAGCCATGGCTGCATAGGAGTTACGCTGGCTCACCTACCTGCTGACCGACCTGGGAGAGCGGCCTCGTTCTCCTCCAGTTCTGTACGTAGACAACAAGGCCGCCATTGCCTTGTGTCAGGAGCACAGACTGGAGCACAGAACGAAGCACATCGCTCTGCGTTACTTCCTGGCTCGAGAGTTGCAGCAGCGGGGTCAGCTTCGCCTTGCTCACGTGGCCACTCGGGCCAACACTGCTGATATATTCACCAAGGCACTTCCGTCTGGTGACCATCAGCGCTTTTGTACTTTGTTGGGCCTTGTGCCTACGTTTCCACACTTGCTGTAGTCTCTGCTTGTACTGTGATCTATGTATATATATACCTGCATGCTTGCTCTTGCTAGCTAGAGATCACTGTGCTGTTCTTGTTACATATATATCTCTGCATGTGAACTGGCCTTGTAGCCTTTTGCTTGTGCTCAGACTGCGTGGTGACGTTGTGATCCACCCTGAGCTTGCTTTGCACTTCCTGCTTGGCCTTGTGACCCTCTGTTCTCCCCCACTTTGCCTATGGGGGTGTGTCAAACATATGTTTATATGTTATAGTTTAGGTAGGCTTTAGTGGGGTACTCACTGTGGGGTACAACCCCTTAGGTTTTACTTTTGTACCAAACTCCTCGATAGTTGAAACCACCTTGCCTAAGATTTTAACAATACCTCTGCATGTGAACTGGCCTTGTGGCCACTTGCTTGTGCTCAGAATGCGTGGTGACTTTGTGATCCACCCTGAGCTGTGCTCTCTTCTGCAGACTGGTCTTGTGACCGCTTGTTGTGTTAGCTGTCCCCTACTTTGCCTATGGGGGTGTGTCAAATTACAATTGTATCTCTAGGCTACAGTAGGGTCACTCCTTAGTGAGTACAACACTTTAGGGTTAGGTTTCCCCTACTTGTACTCACCTCTTGCCTAGTTCACTCATTCATTCCTGCTTATTCTGACACCACATTCACCCAGTTCAGACCCTCAGTGGGCAGGAGTGCTGCGGTCATCAGATCGCCCAGCTTGGCGTCGCGCAGGCAGCTCCGTGTCCATGTCTTGATACGGTTCTGGCGGCTGAAGCCGCGCTCGCACTCCACCGTGCTGAGGGGGAGCACTGCTACAGCCTGCCACAACTGCACGAGGTTCAGGTAAGCTCCCATGTAGTCTGTTGAGTGGAGCATGAGCGAGAGCGACTTGTGGAAGCCCAGGTTGCCGTGGTTGGTATCCATCGTGTGCAGAAACAACGGCAGCTCCCTCTCGCACGCCTTGAAGCACACACCGGACGGGATGGGAGAGCAGAGCAAAGAGAGGGGCGATCGGGGCGTAGGGGAGGTGTTTAGCATCACACCAAGGTACACACACACACACACAGAGTTTACATCACGTTCTAAGCACAGTCAGGTGGCGTACCAAAGAGGCGGTGGTGAAACATGTGGTCTAACATGCCCAACCACTCGCGGCACTTCTTCATCCGCTGCGTGTTGTCGTCGGGATAGCACGACGGCCGGAACATCTTGGAGCCGGCCAGGTCCTTCAGGTCTTCCAGGCGGAACTCGAGACGCCCAACGCAGGCCTTCGCAAACTCCCGGCACACCACTTTGCAGGAGTAGTAGTCGCTGCCAGTCTTATGGCCTAGGATTTTACGCTCCTGTAGCGTGAACTTGTGATCTGCAGCGTCACCATTCTGGTCCACGCCTTTGACGGTGACTTCGCGGTGGTCCGAGTTGCCGTGCCTCTTCAGGAACGCGCAGAGCATGGGCGACTGATCGTTGCCGAAACGATCCTCCCAGTCCACGTAACGCACTTCGATAGTCCGGCATGCTAGCGACACCTCCCCCGCGACCACCGTGATGTCAACCTGTGATTGGGGTTGGTTTGGCATAAAGAGTTACAGTCTGAGGTTGGACATACAACAACCACCGCATACAAGAACAACCGGGGACACAAGGAAAACGGGATAGAAGAGCAAAACAAGGGCATACAAGAGCAACCACGTGGACACCACAGATCACCTGCTGCTTCTGGAACTTGGTGTTGAGCTCGTTGAGCACCGAAAGAATGTCGGCAAGGAAAAAAAGCATGAAGTGGAATTTGAAAGAGGTCACGACTTCATAGAGCGCGTGCTTGAAGTCATGCAGCAGCACAATCATCGCCGGTAGAACCTTGGCGAACCGCTTCAGTGCCTCCCCTCTAGAGAGCCATCGCACGTCGTGGATTCCCTGCAGCTCCAAGTTGGTTTCGCAGATAGCCTCCTGAAGGTGCTCGAATCGCCGGTGCCAGTTGCTCGACCTCGATAGTTGTTCCGCCACGTTGCGCACCGCCTAGTCAATGATCTCGAACTCTGGCACCTTCTCAGCGGCATCCTTCGCGGCCAATGCCTCCCTGCTCAAACACAATACAAAAGTAGGAGAAATTCTAGTTAGTGGCACTAGCAGCTAGAGACAAGGAACAACAAAGGCACTAGCAGCAAGAGAACAAGACCAGCAGTGGCACAAGCAGCTAGAGAATGAGAACAGCAAAGGCACTAGCAGCAATATAACAAGACCAGCAAAGGCACTAGCAGCTAGTACCAGACCCGCAAAGACACTAGCAGCTAGAGAACAAAAACAGCAAAGGCACTTACCGATGTGCGATGCAGTGGCACGACACGAGGTAGGGATTCCTCGCCCGGAGTCGTGCCACAACGCCATTGCTGGTGCCCGTCATGACTCTGGCGCCGTCGGTGCTGATTCTGACGATCCTTGACAGGTCAATGCCCACGGCGTCAAGGTGGGTCAGTAGAATGTCTACAAGGGTTGCCGCATCACCTTTGTCCACCGTCAGCAAGGTGAGAAACTCACAGACGCTCGGTCCGTCCTTCATGAAGCTCACGTACACAATCAGGTGCTTGCCGCGCACCCGGTCACGTACACGAGCTGTATGGCGATGTACGGGCTCGCTTCGATGTGCTTCAGTTGCTCTTGGCGCATGTACTTAGCGGCAGCGTCAAGCAACTCCCCAAAGCCGTACCTGCAATAGACATGCATTAATGTTAGCAAATAGTAAACTAAACAATGGTAAAGCAAAGCCTACAACGAGTGCTCGGCCAGGATTTACTCACTCCGAAAAGTAGGTTCCCTTGGAGTCCAAGGGAAGGTTGGGGACTCCAAGCTCGGCCATGAACTTGATGGTGCCCACGTAGGAGGTGATCGGCGCCTCCGACTTGCATGTGTGCACGGTAGTTTTCAGAGCGGTGATGATGTGATGCGTACCACGATCCAGCCCCTCGAACTCGCTGATCAACGCCTGACGCAGCTTCCGGCTCTCCTTCGACTTCAACACGGCGTGTGCGTCCTGGTGGGCGGTGGAGCGCTGGTGCGTCCGGATGCTCCCCTTCTGCATGTCACGCCCTCCACTGCCACCCTTGCCATATGCCGTGTTCGCGCCTTCCTCGCCGTGCTCCAAGCACGTGCTGCATCTCAAAATACGGAAGCCGACATCATCACGAGTTAGAATCAGCCACGAAAATAGAGACTCCCATGACGTCTTAAATCGCTTATGCGCTATAGCAAAAGCAACTTCGGGGTAACGGGCCATCTCTTCAACAGTCGGCAGGCCGTCTTCCTCCTCCTCTTCATCACTCCCTTCGTCTTGCACTCGTGCCTTTGGACGTGTCCCCCCCGAGACAGAGGGCTTCGGTTGTCGCCACCACTGCTTTCCACTGGACCCGCTTGAGTCTTTCCGCTTCTTGGTCGCAGAGTCGCCAGCCGCAGCGCCTATCTCCGTTACAGGTGCTGTCGCTTCTGGAGGGGAAGGATCAGTCGTTGTTGTGCAAACATCAGGTGAGCGCAGGTCACGACCCGATTCATCCACCGCGGTATCATCCTCGGTAGAAGCGACAAAGGGCTCCGGTTCTTGAGGCTTGTTAGCGGGGCCTCGTAAAAAGCTGAGACCACTGCGCGGGGGTGGGTTAAGGACTTGACGACGTGCCTCGTCGTCACCATCAGCGGTTTCGTCAACTGCCATGGCGAGGCCAAGAAAGGTTGATGCTGGAGCTGGGCCTATGCTAGCTGTATGAGGGCGTGGTGGTGTGGTTTGCAAACCCTAGACGAGAAAGCGAGGAGGTAGTAGGATGGAGAAATGAAACGAGAGGAATGGGGTAGGGTGTGTGAGACTGGTCGGTGGGTGGGGGTCTGGTGGAGAGGAGAGGGAAGATGGGACCAAGCAGGACATGCCTCCTGCACGAAGCACACCTGTGTGGCGCTGCGCGGGCAAATTGCAGGTGAACCAGGTGAAAATTACACTTGGCGGGACTGTGGCAGTGGCGACGCGCACGTCTGCTGACTCGGGCAAAACGCCGCTAATCGCGGCCCAAATCACGTCGGTACCCCCCCCCCCCTCTTCTCAAATCGCATCAGGGTGGTACCCGACACTAGTCTTGGTCATCAGGGCGAGTACACCAGGCATGTCTTAAATATCAGTGTTAACAAGAAAATCACTTTTATTGCTAAGGGTGCCTCATAAACCAACTCTTAAAAACAAGGGTGAACAACTAGACCCTCCCTTATAGTAAGGGCCATAAGGGTGAAATACCCTAATATCGAGAGGCCTGCTCTGAAGGCTCAAGAAGGGGGAAACAAACCACCTGGACATCTCACCCACCCCAGCTTCCTCTTAAGAGGGGAGGACACAAACAAACCTCCTCCCAGCCATAAAAAATCAACCCATCTTCTCCACAAACACTGAGCTAGACACCACCATGCCATCCGGATCATATGTCCGAAGCACTAAATGTAGTCGACTACAGAACCGTCATGCCAACTCAGCTACTGTCCGGATCGTACGTCCGAACCACTCGCCGTCGCCCCCACCCCTCTGCTCCAGGCACCCCAACCCCCACCCCCTCGCCTCCTTGCCTCTCCACCCCAACCCCCGCCCCCTCTCCCTTCTCCGGTTCCGCCAGGATGGTTTCAAAGAAGAAGGCTCGGCCGCGGGGCACACAGCAGGGCGCGGAGAGAGCAAGACCACCCGGAAGGAGGGTGATCTGCTGCCCCCCGTCCAGCACCACACGCCCACCCCCTTTGACCTGCTCCTCCTGCCCGTGCTGTTCTCCCGAGGCTGTGTGCCCCATCTCAACTCACCCGATCCTCCTCTCAGCGAACACTGAGCTGGACACAACCAAACCATCCGGATCGTACGTCCGAACCACTCGCCGTCGCCGCCACCCCTCCCCTCCAACCACCCCAACCCCCACCCCCTCGCCTCCTTGCCTCTCCACCCCCTCTCCCTCCCCCGGTTCTGCCAGGATGGTTTCAAAGAAGAAGGCTCGGCCGCGGGGCACACAGCAGGGGGCGGAGAGAGCAAGACCGCCCGGAAGGAGGGTGATCTGCTGCCCCCCGTCTAGCACCACACGCCCGCCCGCCTCCCACTGCTCCTGCCGAATCTGATCTTCCGAACCTGCAGCTTCGGAAGAGGTGGTCGCAGCTTCGGAAGAGGTGGTCGCAGCTTCGGGAGATTCCTCTGAGTGGTTTGCAACGGCTCCTCGCCGCCTGAAGCAGAGCTCCCCTCGCGTCTCCTCCTGGTGGAGTGAGGTGTGTGGAAAAGAGGTCACGCAAGAGGGAAGGAGCGGAAAGGGGAGGAAATATAGCGGTCCCTTCAGGTGCTGCCTCTGAGTGGTTCGCCACGGCTCCTCTCCTCCTGAAGCAGAGGTCGCCCCGCGTCTCCTCATGGTGAAGGAAAACATGCGTGAACAGATGTGGGCGACGGGGGGTGGGGGAAGCACTAGTACGGTATGGAAGGAAGAACCTTCAGCAGCCCATTCAGGTGCTGCCTCTGAGTGGTTCGCCACGGCTCCTCTCCTCCTGAAGCAGAGGTCGCCCCGCGTCTCCTCATGGTGAAGGAAAACATGCGTGAACAGATGTTGGCGACGGGGGGTGGGGGAAGCACTAGTACGGTATGGAAGGAAGAACCTTCAGCAGCCCATTCAGGTGCTGCCTCTGAGTGGTTCGCCACGGCTCCTCGCCGCCTGAAGCAGAGGTCGCCCCGCGTCTCCTCTTGGTGTAACGTGTGTGGAGAAGTGTTGGAGAAGAGGGAGAGAGGGAAAGGAGTGCCACCAAGAGGGGAGGATTGAGGAAAAGAGAAGCCATGACCCATCAGGCCCACCCAGGCTGAAGCTAGTGAGGAAGAAGTTGAGGTTGAATGTGTGACGGTCTCCCCCTAGATGGCGGACCGTTGAGTGGTGTGGTGGAGGATGGAGGTAACAAATGACTCACCAGGCCCAGGCTCCCGCCACTAAACCGGGTGCCTTTTGAGTTTTGAGTTGACTCAAAAGTCATTTGACTCACCAGGCCCAGGCTCCCGTCACTAAACTGGGTGACTTTTGAGTTTTGAGTCGACTCAAAAGTCATTTGACTCACCAGGCCCAGGCTCCCGTGCCTGGACTGAC
Organism: Closterium sp. Naga37s-1; assembly: GCA_947471745.1. Lineage (NCBI taxonomy): Eukaryota > Viridiplantae > Streptophyta > Zygnematophyceae > Desmidiales > Closteriaceae > Closterium > Closterium sp. Naga37s-1. The sequence continues at coordinate 4,052,855 of CANJKZ010000024.1, forward strand.
ACTGTCCTCCCACCTCTCCTCCCTCCCTCTCCTCTCCTCCCCCCCGTTGCCGCTCCACTCCCTCCGTCCTCCTCTGCTGACGTCTATGACCCCGCCGCACCCGCCTCCCCGGCCCACTCCGCTGCACCCCCTCCCCCCTCTCCCTCCTCCTCTCACTCCCCCCCTTCTCTACAACGGCCGGGCCAGCAGCAGCAACAGCAGCAGCAGCAGCCGCAGCCGGGACAGCAGCAGAGCCAGCAGCAGCAGCAGCAGCAGCAGCAGCAACAGCAGCAGGGACAGCAGTAGCAGCAGCAGCCGCCGGGGCAGCAGCAGCAGCAGCCGGGTCCGCAGCAGCAGCAGCAGCGGCAGCCGGGTCAGCAGCAGCAGCGGCAGCAGCCGACTCCGCCGCAGGGGCAGCAGCAGCAGCAGCAGCAGAAGCAGGTCCAGCAGCAGCAGCAGCAGCAGCGCCACCGAGCAACTTCCCCCTCCCCCCCTTTTCTCCTCCCTCGCATGCACACTCGCTCCCTTGACAAAGTCTTTGGAGCCCCTCTTCCTGCCTCCATTCAGCTCCTTGAGGACTCCCACAAGGAGTTCCTCACCATTCGGCACCACACTCCTTTCCTTGCCTCCATCTTTCATGACTTCCTTGGCCTTCCCGTCCTTGGCGCCACCTCCACCCCCACCATCTTCACTCCCTCCACCTTTAAAGAGGCCATCGCCTGCCCTGATGCGGACAGGTGGATTGCGGCTATCTTCCTGGAGTGTGAGGCCTTCATTCGCAACAACTCCTTCGTTGATGTCCCCCTCCCGGCCGATGCCAACCTTGTCGAGGGCAAGTGGGTCTTTCGGGTGAAGCAGCTGCCAGGCGAGGATCCGGTCTACAAAGCCCGCTATTGCGCTAAGGGGTTCACCCAGACTTGGGCTGAAGATTACTGGTTCACCTACGCCCCCACCGCCAAGCCACCCACCCTCCGCACCCTCCTCGACGTTGGTGCGCGTGACGACATGGAGATTTGTTCCATGGACGTCTCCAATGCGTTCCTGCAAGGGGACCTGCACGAGCGCATCTTCCTCTGGCGACCCCCCGGGTTCCACGCCGCCTTTCCTGAAAACACTGTGTGGCAGCTACGTCGACCTGTCTACGGCCTGAAGCAGGCACCTCGGGAGTGGCATGCGAAGCTGTCTGCCACCCTGGGATCCCTTGCTTCTCTGCCTCGCATTCTGACGCCAGTCTCTTCCTTCGCTCCTCCCCTCGCCGCTTCTTCATTCTGGTGTATGTGGATGACATGATCCTGCTCACTGACTCCAAGACTGACATGGAGCAGATGAAGCAGCAGCTGCAGCAGCGCCTCAAGTGCAAGGACCTGGGCGACCTCACCCACTACCTTGGCATGGCTATCACTCGCGACCGTCCCGCTCGCACCATCACCCTCTCCCAGTCTCATTACATCGGCCAGATCTTGAAGAAATTCGAGATGAATCAGGCCAGACCCATAGCCACCCCCCTCCCTTTCGGCCACCAGCTTGCTCCACCCACCTCGCCCTCCTCCTCCTCTCACCCTTATGCTGAGCTCGTTGGGTCGCTGATGTACGCTATGATGTGCACCCGTCCCGACCTCGCCTACCCCATCAGCGTGCTTGCTCGCTTTGTTGGCCCTGGTCGCCACACCGAGGTGCACTGGAAAGCTGCTAAGCGGGTCCTCCGCTACCTTCGCGGCACCAAAGACCACGCTCTCACTCTTGGTGGCTCCTCCCCTCCCCTCCTTTCGGGCTTTAGCGACTCCTCCTGGGCCGACTCGCAGCCTGACCGCCGCTCCTCTCAAGGCTACGGCTTCACCCTCGGCAGCGGCCTTGTTAGCTGGCGCTCCACACGCTCCTCCTCTGTTTCCCTCTCCTCCTGCGAGGCTGAGCTCTACGCTGGCACCATGGCCGCCCAGGAGTCCCGCTGGCTCTGCTTTCTTCTTGCTGAGCTTGGCGCCCCTCAGCCCTGCCCCACCCTCTGGTGTGACAACGCCACCACCATCCACCTCACTCAGGACCCTGTCTACCACGCCCGCTCCAAGCACATCGAACTCCGCTACTTCTTCATCCGCGGGCTCGTCCAGCGCGGCCTTCTTGCTGTCCGCAAGATTGCTGCTGAGGCCAACTTGGCCGACATCTTCACCAAGGCTCTCCTTCGCCCTGCGCACTCTGCTCTCCTCCGTCTCATCGGTCTTGCTCGCCCGGGCGCCCCCTGATTCAGGGGTTGCTCCCTTCCTGTGTTAGCCTGCTAAGGGGTTGTGTTAGAAATGCCATATTCTAGCATGCTAACACTTGTGACTGTACACCAATTGTGGTGTACAGTTGGGTTGGGACTACACCCAACTTTGGGTGTAGTCTTGCATTTTGGGGTGCCAATCCAACCCAATTGTGGTGGAGCCCCCAAATGCAACCCATTGGGCCATAGGTTGGCCCACTCTCACAAAGTGAGGGCCAACCCAACCCAATGGGCCATAGGTTGGCCCACTCTCACAAAGTGAGGCCAACCCAACCCAATGGGCCATAGGTTGGCCCACTCCCCCAAGTGTGGCCAACCCAACCCAATGGGCCATAGGTTGGCCCACTCCCCCATTCCCACCTCCCTCCTTTCTGTAAGAATCCCAACCACTAGACCATTGGGATAAAAGGGCTTGTTAAGTAGCGGGTGAGTGCGCCCATAACCCCCCAGGCCAACGAGCCTGTAACCCTTCCCTAGGATCAATCGAGGATCACCAGTGGACCTCTGACACTTTCCCTTCCAACCTTCTCTTCCCAAAGCTATGTATGCTTGCTATTCACTAATCAAGTTAATGCTTGAGTTTCCTTTCTTCACAATACAGTCACGGGCAGGAACCAGGAGGCGACTGCGATAATCCATGATACGCCAGGCAGAAAACTGTTTCTCGAGGCCGAGATGAAGGCCCCACTTAGCACGTTGATCGAATTTTCCGAGCGGAGCGGTAGGAGGACGGTATTGCACAACACACCCAAAAACTCGAAGAAGTTTTGTAGTACCCAACTTGCCCGTCCACAGCAAGTGGGGTGATGCGTTGTTGGGTAGAGCCGAGGAAGACAGAGGGTTTTGCAACAATGTTGCATGGTCCATCGCGAAGGGCCAGTATAGCGGGCCAAGCTGAGATTGGGCGAGCAGAGCTCGCATCTTTTCTTGGAGAGTCCGATTGAGTCGTTCTGCTACGCCGCTCTGTTGGTGAGCGTGAGGAAGCGAGAAGAGGCGCCGTATGCCTCTGTCTTGCAAATAGGTCGTAAACTCGAGACTCCGATACTCCCCGGCTCCGTCACACTGGAAGGACTTCAGTGTGGTGTCGGATTCACGTTCTGCGAGAGGCAGCCATGTTCGAAACGCTGTGAAGGCAAGAAAACGGTTAGTCATGTTACTAGTCCAGACGTATCGAGTAGAGGCTTCAGTAAACGTGATGACATATTTCTCGCCGTTGAAACCCTCCGCAGGTAAGTTGAGAATATCGCTGTAGACTTTTTCCATCAAGCGATAATCTTCAGCGCCAGGAAAATGAGACGGGTACGGCTCGTGCGGTAGATTTGCTGCTGGGCAGATTAAGCAGGGTGACGGACGATTGACCGGTTTCATTTCGAGGCCGCCAGGTAAGAGAAGCGATTTTTTGTCGAGAACAGCGACTTTGATCGTATTGTTGAGTGTAGACTGCGACGGATGACCAAGACGCTTACGCCATGTTTCTGCAGTAGCTTTGTGTCCCTGTGCGCGCATATAATAATCGGCGTTATCGAAGAAAGATAACAGCAGCCGATGACCGTCTGCACGGATATGGTCTGTGACGGGCGGGATGAACCTGGTAAGATTAGGTGGTGGAATTCTTACTTCAACGTCGACGTATTCGCCAGGTTCGAGAACTAACTCCCCGCTTTCTTGATCTGATGCAGCAGGTCTAGGCTCAACACCGACAAGACGACCGGAGTCGAGGACTTCCATGTCAGCGACGCGCTGCTCGGCTTCAGTCAGAAGACGTCGATCGCGATCAGCGGGTGTTTCCCCCCAAGTAGTCTCGTCGGGTTCTTCTGCCCCCCAGACGCCTTCACTCGTGGGCATGTTCGTTGGATCTCCCCAACCGCCAACGTGAGCAAGGTAGTCCCGGGAGGTCTGTACGTCATTCAGGCCTTGGTTGTCAAAGGTCAGCATGACAGTGGCAGCCGTGGTTGACGACGTGGGTACGATACCCGCACGTGGAACGGTATCGTCGGTGTAATCAATGTCATCGCGATGCTCCCATGGGCTGAGAGAGAGATTTTTTTCGGAAATACAACGTTTTGTTCGACTGCCGTGCCGAGTTTCCTGTCTCCGTATTTCAAGGTAAACTTTCCAGGTTCGCCAAGAAGAGTAATCCCATTTCGCATAAGCTGTGCAGATGACATCAGATTGAAGCCAAGGCGAGGAACGAGAAGCACGTCGTTAAGATGAAGACTGAAGTCTTCTTCAACGGAATCAAGAACGATGTTACCCATCCAATGGGCTGAAAGACGTTGATTGTTGGCGACGGTGACGACGCAGGGATTCTGAAGACGACGCTGGTTGATGACGAAACGAGTTTCCGAGGAACACATATGCTGGCCGCAACAACTGTCGAGGTACCACGTGTTGGGACCTTCCAAGGTATGTGCAAGGTTGGCGTAGACCTCGGGTGGTATAGGTGCCAAACATATCTGCTATAGTCCATCTAGGCTGTAGTGGGGTAGTCAATACAGGGTACAACACTTTTTAGGTTTTCATACTTGTACCCACCTCTTGCCTAGTTCATCCATTCCTTCTGTTGATTCTTGACATGGTATTCTGAGCAAGTTCCCCTGTGGGAACATTTTTTTTAGGGCCCACCGAACTAGGAACATTTATTTTCCTGCCCTAACCGCAGCGCGCTTCGCGCCTGCCCCTGCCCTGCTGTCGCGGCCCCTGCCATCACTGCCCCTGCTGTCGCGGCCTCTGCAGTCGCGGCCCCCCTGCTGTCGCGGCCCCTGTGCTGAAGAGCCCCCCCCCCTGCTGTCGCGGCCCCTCTGCTAAAGCGGCCCTTCTACTGAAGCGGCCCCTCTGCTGAAGCGGCCCCTCTGCTGCCGCGGCCCCTCTGCTGTCGCGGCCCCTCTGCTGACGCGGCCCCTACTGCCGCGCCCCTGGTAAGCCCCGCGCCCAACCCCCTGCTGCGCCGCGCCGCCCAGCCGAGCCGCGCCGCCCACCGAGCCGTGCCGCTCTGTCGAGCCGCGCCGCCCAGCCGAGCCGCGCCGCGCCTACCGAGCCGCGCTGCCCTGCCGAGCCGTGCCACACTGCCCTTTTGCCTGCTCTGCTTCTGCTGCCACTGATGCTTCTGCTACTACTGCTGCTACTACTACTATGGCTAGCCCTACTGTTCTCACCTTTGATGCTGAGGGGCGTGCAGTTGACTTTGACGTGTGGGTTGACGACCTACAGCTCTTTCTTCAGTGTGACTCTAGGGATGGGGTATCCCTTTTCGATCACACTTCCGGTGTCTCTACTGCTCCTGCTGCCACTGCTGACAGTACGGTTCGCTCGCAGTGGACCACTCGAGACGCTGCTGCTCGTCTTGCTGTTCGTAGTCACCTGCCACCTGCTGAGCGCGCGCATTTTGGCTAGTATAAGACTGCTCAGTCTTTGTACGACGCTGTAGTTGCGCGCTACTCCTCCCCTGCCACTGCTGCCCTCAGCCGCCTCATGCTGCCGTACCTTTTCCCTGACCTTGCCGCACTTGCCACAGTTGCTGACCTCATTACTCACCTCCGCACTAGTGACGCCCGCTACCGCGATGCCCTTCCCACTGAGTTCTGTGCAAAGAACCCCCCCCCCATGTACATCACCCTTTACTACCTAGTCACCCGCCTCCCTGACTCCCTTGCTTCAGTCAGGGACCACTTTCTCTCCCTTTGCCCCACCGAGCTGACTGTCGACCTACTAGAGGAGCGCCTCGCTGCAGCTGAGAAGAGTATCTTAGCTGTAGGTGCTTCTCGCGGCGACCGTCGCACCCCTTTCTTTGAGGGGTGTTCCCCTGTCCCCCTTCTCCCCTCTGTTGCTTCTGCTGCTGCTGTCGACCTCGTTGGCACTGAGGAGGTCGGGGCTGCATCTGCTCCTAGTGGGAGGCGCCACAACAGCAAGGGCAAGGGGAGCAAGGGTGGTGGAGGGGATGGCGGGGGCGGCGGCGGAGGCGGTGGAGGAGGCGGAGGGGGTGGCGGTGGAGGTGGGGGAGGTGCCAGGAGTGGGGGCTTCGGTGGCGGCAGTGGAGGTGGTGGAGGCAGTGTCGGAGGTGGTGGAGGCAGCGGCAGCGGTGGTGGAGGCAGTGGCAGCGGTGGTGGAGGTGGCGGCGGCGGTGGTGCTGGTCGAGGTGCAGCCGCGCAGCGTGGAGGCTTTGGTGGTGGCCAGCGCCAGCAGCAGCTGCGTTCCTGTGAGACCCCGTCGGTCCAGCAGCTTCGTGAGTGGTACGCTGGGCGTGGGAGGTCTGAGGGTGCTGGTCCCTGCACTTACGTTCTTCGCACCGGCGGGCGCCGTGGGGAGACGTGCGGGCTGCCACACACTGCACAGCGCTGCTTCGGTCGCCTTACTGACGCCTGGCGCGCCCAGTTTCCTGACGCTGTTGAGCTCCCTCGCTGGGGTGATCTGCTTAGGCAGAATGTTGCTATCTTTGATCTTGATTTCGATGATATCCTTGCTGCCATGTATGCTTTGACTGATAGTGCTGAGGGTGACTGTTACCTGAGTGTCCCACCCGACCCGGGCATTGAGGCTGCTGCTCTAGGTGCTAGTGTGTCTGCTGCTCCAGGTACTGGTGAGTCTGCTGCTCCAGGTACTGGTGAGTCTGCTGCTCCAGGTGCTGGTGAGTCTGCTTTCTCTGGTACTGCACCTACTGAGGCCTTGCACACTTTCACACTTGACTCTGGTGCTTCGCGCTCTTTCTTTAAACACAGCACCATACTCACGCCGCTCAGTCGGCCTATCGCAGTCTCCCTGGCTGACCCCTTTGGGGGCCCAGTCCTTGACACACCCCCATAGGCAAAGTGGGGGAGAACAAGAGGTCACAAGACCAGTCAATAAAAGCAAATCAAGCTCAGGGTGGATCACAAAGTCACCACGCAGTCTGAGCACAAGCAAATGGCCACAAGGCCAGTTCACATGCAGAGTTATATAAAGGAGAATAAACAATACAGTGAACACAACCTAGCAAGTCTAAGCATGCAGGTATATGTATAAAGAGTACAGTACAAGCAGAGTCAAGAAGTAAGCAAGTGATGCACAGGAGGTACAAGACCTAACACAGTACAGAAACGCTGATGATCACAAGGCTGAAGTGCCTTGGTAAAAACATCAGGAGTGTTGGCCTGAGAGGCCACGTAAGCAAGACGAAGCTGGCCACGCTGCTGCAACTCTTGAGCAAGGAAGTAGCGCAGAGCAATGTGCTTCGTTCTGTGCTCCAGTCTGTGCTCTTGACACAAGGCAAGCATGGCCTTGTTGTCGACGTACGGAACTGGAGGAGAACGAGGCGCCTCTCCCAAGTCGGTCAGCAGGTAGGTGAGCCAGCGTAGCTCCTGTGCAGCCATGGCCCCAGCGTAGATCTCAGCCTCACAACTGGAGCTGAGAACAGAAGAAGAGCGGGTAGACCGCCAAGAGACAGAACCGGAGCCAAGACTGAAGGTGTAGCCCTGTGACGACCGCTGCGTAGCCAAGTCGTCAACCCAGGAGGCGTGAGCGTGACCAGTGAGGACAACTCGAGCCCGTCCTCCAAGCACGAGCCCCATGCCCGATGTACTGCACAAGTAGCGCAACACCCTCTTCGCAGCATCCCAGTGCACCTTTTGGTGCCTGCCGGGAGCAACGTAGCGAGCCAGAAGGCAGAGAGGGTATGCGAGGTCAGGTCATGTGCAATTCATCAGGTACATGAGACAGCCCACAAGCTCTAGGTACGGGCCACTCGGCTCTACGGACTCGTCCGAAGGTGGAGCTGAGAGTGAGTTATCGGTAAGCAGAGGAGTGGACTGTGGTGAGGAGTACGTGCAGCCGAAGCGCTTAAGGTCCTGCTGCACCATGTGTGACTGATTCAAGGTAATGGTGCGCTGGAGACAGGGGGAAAGGGAGGAAGCACGGGATGGTGGATGGATGGTTGGTCGGTGGGGTGGTGGAGGAGCCATTCCATTCGCCCAGCAGTAGCGCCAGGCGGGAGGGGAGGATCAGGCCACTGGGGGGTTCTGGTTGCGCCTGGGGAAAGGGGGGAGAAGGGAGGTGAGGGGAAGGAAGGGATGGTGGATGGTTGGTCGGTGGGGTGGTGGAGGAGCCATTCCATTCGCCCAGCAGTAGCGCCAGGCGGGAAAGGGGGACTGGGGCGTTGGGGAGATCTGGTTGCTTGCGCTTGGCGAGAGGGGAGGGAAAGGGAGAAGGGGGGAAGGAAGGCATGATGAGAGATGATGAGGGATGGAGAGGGATGATGAAAGACGATGAGGGATGGAGAGGGATGGAGAGGGATGACAGGGTTGGAGAGGGATGGAGAGGGATGACAGGGTTGGAGAGGGATGGAGAGGGATGGAGAGGAATACTGAGGGATGGAGAGGAACTGAAGTGCCAAAACTATCTCTACGTCCTCGATTGACTCACCTCCAGTAACTCTTTGGCATGGCCTGACAAGTCTTGACCACCTTGACTATCTTGACCCGCTCCTTCTCCACTTCTTTCCCGCTCCTCCACCAACACCCCCAGAGTGTCGATCATCCCCTTGAATCCAACACATAGAACGTGCGCACCCCACCTCTTCCTCTTTCATTCATTGACTCACCGCCATCAACCCTTTTGCATGTGCCCATGTGCCTTCTTCACTTGTTCCTTCTCCGCTGCCCTCCCGCTCCTCCACAAACACCCCCAGAGTGTCGATCATCCCCTTTGAATCCAACACATGGAAGGAAGGATCGCAATGTCTCCCCTTTCCCTGACTCACCTCCAAAAGCTCTCTGGCATGGGGTGGGGTCGCGCCAGGACCAGCTTCACCCGCTGCTTCCCTCTCCTCCACAAACACTCCCACGAGTGTCGATCATCCCCTTCGAATCCAGCACATGGAATGCACGCACCCATTACTTTTCCCTAGTCTCACCTCCAGAAGCTCTTTGGCATGGGCTGCTGTTGCCCCTGGACCATCTTCGCCCGCTCCTTTCCCACTGCCTTCCCTCTCCTCCACAAACACACCAAGTGTGTCAATCATCCCCTTTGAATCCAGCACATGGAATGCACGCACCCTCCGATTCCCCCAATTTCTATCCGCTTCTGAGCTTGCTTCAGACGGAGGTTCGGAACCTGGTTCGGAACCTGCTTCGGAAACTGGTTCGGAGAGATAGAGGCATGTTTCGCTGACGAGAGCCGGGCGGCGGGACGGCAGCTTCACCCCTCCAATAACCTCTGCTGCTTCGTCGGCATCTGCTGTCTCTGCTCCCACCACCCCCACTGCCAGCGCCCTCACAAGGTCCTCTACTGTCTGGTGGCTGAGTGCGTATGCCCTGTGGTCCGGGAACCAGGCGACCTGCAATGGAAGGGATGGGGGAAAGAGCGAAAGAGAAAGGGTCATCATCTGCTGTCTCTGCTCCCACCACCCCCACTGCAAGCGCCCTCACAAAGTCCTCTGCGGTTTGGTGACTTAGAGCGTATGCCCTATGGTCAGGGAACCAGGCGACCTGGAGGGGAGGGGATGGCAGTCAATTTGCATGAAAAGAGAAAGAGAGAAGTTGGGAAAAGAGAGGAGAGGGAGGAGTGAGGAGTGAAAGAGTGGGGAGTGAACGAGAGTGGGACAGGACGGCAGCTTCACCCCTCCGATGACCTCTGCTGTCTTGTCGGCATCTGCTGTCTCTGCTCCCACCACCCCCACTGCAAGCGCCCTCACAAAGTCCTCTGCGGTTTGGTGACTTAGAGCGTATGCCCTATGGTCAGGGAACCAGGCGACCTGTGATGGGAGGGGATGACAGTTAGAATGAGAGAGGAGTGAAGAGTGAGGAGTGAGGAGTGCAGGAGTGAACGAGAGTGGGACGGCAGCTTCACCCCTCCGATGACCTCTGCTGCTTCGTCGGCATCTGCTGCCTCTGCTCCCACCACCCCCACTGCAAGCGCCCTCACGAGCAGCTGTGCTCAGGGAACCAGGCGACCTGCATTGCATACAGAGGACAGGGGAGCCAGAGAGATGGGATTGGAAATGAGAAAAAATGGGGGCATGTGAGCGCCCTCACCAGCACCTCTGCTGTCTGGCGGCTTAGTGAGTATGCTGTGGTCAGGGAACATGGCTACCTGGATGGGAATGTAGGGACAGTGGGGGTTGGAAGAATGAGCAGAGGTGTAACGTCCTTCGTGCCACATCATAACAAGTCGAGAGAGTCAAGACTCCCATGCATTCTCAGAAGTCAAGAGAGTCAACACCCCCATGCATTCTCCAAAGTCAAGAGAGTCAACACCCCCATGCATTCTCCAAAGTCAAGAGAGTCAACACCCCCATGCATTCTCCAAAGTCAAGAGAGTCAAGCCGACTAAGTATCACAAGTTATCACATTGAATCTCTGACAACAGGAAACTCATCTGCCACGTGCCTGAAGGCGATTGGCTGCTGTGATCCGGTTGACCTCCTCTAGTTTAATGTCCACCCACTCCTCCTCTCCCTCCTCCTTCCCATTTGTGCATGCTTGCTTCACACTTAACCTGTTGGGGAGAGGTGAGAAGGGTGGAAGGGAAATGGGAGGAACGGTGAGAAGAGGGGAGGGGAGGAGTGAGCAAGGGGGGAAACGAACAAGGAGCAGAGGGGAAGAGGATTGCTAGGAGTCTTTCTGAGCGATATTGCCACATACAGGGATTGTTATGAGAATTATCATACTTGAACATTCCTGGAGCGATATTGCCAATGCCCCATACTTGGCCGGAAGTGAGAGGAGAGGAGGGGAAGAGTGAGAGGTGGCAACGAGGGCTGAGAGGTGTGGAGGAATCGAGAGAGGTGGAGAGGAGTGGAGAGGCGGAACAAAGAACAAAGGGAATGTTTTTCCCCTCCCCTAAATCTTACTACTAAAACAAGATGTAAATATTCCTATGTTTAGAGGCTGTAGCAGAGACTCACGTCTGTAGCAGGGAGCTGTTCTCGCCCTGCCCAGAGGCTGTAGCAGAGAGATGGGTGGGCACTCTGTGTAGCAAGCGGCCATTCAGATCATAGTGCTGGGGGTGGAGGAAGGTGGAGGGAGGGGATGTGCGGAAAAGGCAAGCTGAAAAAGGCATTGAAGTAGTGATTGAGGCGCGTGGGCGCTCTGTGCAGCAAGCGGCCGTTCAGATCGTAGTGCTGGTAGGGAGGGGGTGGAGGGGATGTGTGGAAAAGGCAAGCCCAAGCCCAAAATGGCAATGAAGTAGTGATTGAGGCGCGTGGGCACTCTGTGTATGTAGCAAGCGGCCGTTCAGATGGTCGTGCTGGTGGGGGTAGGGCCGGGGGAGAGCGGATGTGGAGAAAGACGTGGGGGGTAAGGCAAGGGGGACAAGCAGAGAGACGTGGGGGGAAAGACGTGGGGGGTAAGGCAAGGGGGACGAGCAGAGAGACGTGGGGGGAAAGACGTGGGGGGTAAGGCAAGGGGGACGAGCAGAGAGACGTGGGGGGAAAGACGTGGGGGGTAAGGCAAGGGGGACGAGCAGAGAGACGTGGGGGGAAAGACGTGGGGGGTAAGGCAAGGGGGACGAGCAGAGAGACGTGGGGGGAAAGACGTGGGGGGTAAGGCAAGGGGGACGAGCAGAGAGACGTGGGGGGAAAGACGTGGGGGGTAAGGCAAGGGGGACGAGCAGAGAGACGTGGGGGGAAAGACGTGGGGGGTAAGGCAAGGGGGACGAGCAGAGAGACGTGGGGGGAAAGACGTGGGGGGTAAGGCAAGGGGGACGAGCAGAGAGACGTGGGGGGAAAGACGTGGGGGGTAAGGCAAGGGGGACGAGCAGAGAGACGTGGGGGGAAAGACGTGGGGGGTAAGGCAAGGGGGACGAGCAGAGAGACGTGGGGGGAAAGACGTGGGGGGTAAGGCAAGGGGGACGAGCAGAGAGACGTGGGGGGAAAGACGTGGGGGGTAAGGCAAGGGGGACGAGCAGAGAGACGTGGGGGGAAAGACGTGGGGGGTAAGGCAAGGGGGACGAGCAGAGAGATGTGGGGGGAAAGACGTGGGGGGTAAGGCAAGGGGGACGAGCAGAGAGACGTGGGGGGAAAGACGTGGGGGGTAAGGCAAGGGGGACGAGCAGAGAGACGTGGGGGGAAAGACGTGGGGGGTAAGGCAAGGGGGACGAGCAGAGAGACGTGGGGGGAAAGACGTGGGGGGTAAGGCAAGGGGGACGAGCAGAGAGACGTGGGGGGAAAGACGTGGGGGGTAAGGCAACGGGGACGAGAAGAGAGACGGGTGCACTCTGTGTAGCAAGCGGCCGTTCAGATCGTAGTGCTGGTGAGGAAGGGGAGAAGCGGGGGTTGGGGGGAGGGGAGAGAGTGGGAAAGGAAGATGGGGAATTGAGCAGAGAAAGGCAGGGACGAGCAGAGGGAGAGTATGTGGCAGGCGGGTGGGCAGTCTGTGTAGCAGGCGGCCGTTCAGATGGCAGTGCTGGTGCGGAGGGGGTGCAGGGGAGTGGAGGGGGTGGACGGGGTGGAGGGGGGGGGAAGGGGGTGCAGGGGGGGGAGGGGGGTGGAGGGGGATAGAGCGCATGTAGCAGGCGGCCGTTCAGACGGTAGTGCTGATACAGGAGAAGGAGGGAAGGAAGGGGGCGGGGGAGCAAGGGGGGGAAGGAGAAAGCAATGTGGGGAGGGGAGTGAGGCTAGTGGGGAAGGCAGAGGGGACGAGACGAGCAGGGAGGTGGGTGGGCACTCTGTGAAGCAGGCGGGTCGCAGCCGTTCAGATCATAGTGCTGGGAGGGGGCCCAGGGGGGGGAGGGGGGAGTGAGGGAGGAGGGGATGGAGGGGACCAAGGAGCAATAAGAGACAGGAGAGGCACAAGGGGGCAAGAACTACGATGCCCGAACCAAACCCGAAACCCGAGGCTGAAACCCCAAACCTAAACCCCGCCCGAACCTGAACCTTGAACCTGACAGTCGACGTGGCTGAAGGTTTTGAAACAGTATGAAACAGGACCTTGGGATCACCTCTCAAGGTTACATCCTTTGTGCCCTGCCAGCCGTTGCCCTCAAACGCTCAAGATTTTTTTTTTTTTTTTTTTTGATTTTTTTTTTTTGATTGTTACAATAAAAATCAAAACGTCGTGGCCCTGCTGTCCTTGCTATGTTTGTCGTATTGACCGGCATCAGTGAGTTAGACTCACCAGAAACGCGCCACGCCACTGGCCCTCGTTGACTTTCACGAACCGCTCCAACTCCTCCCCGCCGAAATGACATTTTTCCAGCTCCGGTTCCTCATCCTCCTCTTCCTCCTCCTCCGCCTGATCCCCCCCCTCGCTCACTATTCTTGAGGATTCGGAATCGCGTCCCGCCGAACTCTCCCCCGAAGCGCGGGTAACGAAACCAGCTGGGCTACGCTCGGGTCTTGAGGCGAGTCGCGGAAAATGCGGGGCTCGTGAAGAAATCAGCGGGAAGTTTCGGGAGGTTATGAGGTGCGCTCTAGAAAATGTGGTGGATGCGCAATGAGAGGCGAATGGTAACACGGTAATCGCGCATGCTCGTGATGTAACCACATTAGGCGAATGAGCTGACGCCACGTGGAGGGTTGACGGAAGTGCGGGGGGAGCGGCCGTCAGGTTCGCCATAATTGACACGTGTCTGGCTTGCTAGGCTAGGGAACAAGCTTTCAAGTGGTAGTGGTGACTGCCTCGTTTGAACGCGTTGTTGGAGAGAGGTGAAACCATTATCGTGAAATAGAAAAAAGCTTGAAACCTACGTAAATTTTAATGGTTCTGTGTTTGGTCAAGTTGTGATTTTACAAATGGAAAAGGCCACACCCAAGACCACTGTCAAACAAAATTGCGTTGCCGCAAAGAACCGAACTGCACAACGGGTAATGAAAATAGAGTGGAGTGACAGTCCCAACCTACCTCCCCACCTTCCCCCCCTTTCCCCCCCAACCAGGCCACACCTATTCAGCATGTTTTCCATCCTGACCAGGAGAGACTAGGGTACACATGGCTAGAGCATGTTCCAAGGGTACTACATGAAATATTTCCTGCTGTAAAAGGCTCGTTATAACCACAATCTGTTCCATAATCCGGTCATGATTCCACTGATCCGGTTCTATGTGCTCGGCACTTGAAAATCGAAGTCCTCAACACCACGAGAGGGTGTTTTTGAAACACAGGATGCTGCTCAGCATGGGCATTTTTTTAGATGGTAGTAAGCGCTAGAACTATTCGGCACTCTGTGGAGAGATTTTTTCATGAGCGGAAACCCTACAAGGCTAAATAAGCCTCCGCTGCCACCCGTGTTCTCTAGGGGACACTCTCTAGGTGTGCGCGTTCAAAAGATGGCCAAGGTTGACTGAAATAAAGAAATGAAATACGTGCTCCCTCCCCTCCATCGTACGGTTGGAGCGGTTGTGAGTGGGTGACACCTCACCGAGGGTACATGGGCGTACTAGCCCTCTCCAGCGCGCTGCACCGATCTATGACAGTCTGTACCGTTTTAGAAACACCAAACCCCGCAACTAGCAGTTTTCACGACTGCCATCATTCTGCGAACCAGTGCGGTGCTGTGTGTTCTACAAAGTTCCTCCTACTTTTTAAAACGGTTCGGTAGGTTCTTCTTGACCGAAGATGATATCTAAGATACGCCCTAATTGCAGGAACCTACCGAATCTTTCGAAGTGCAGCCGTCTGGTCTGGTCTGGGGGCTTTCCGTTTCTAGTTGCTCTGCAACTGTGTCAGACATACTCCAGCACACCACTTGCTCAGCGAAAACTTCCCTTCGCTTCCATGATCGTTTTGCCAAGAAACTCTGCCGCGCAGCGCTAGCTACGAGCTTCAGGGTCCCAGCCTGATTGAAGCAATATTTCCCCCAAGGAAATACATCGCTCATTGCAATTGCTTCTCAACCGTGAGTGCTTCATTTACAGTCCGACGTCACGGATGCTAAGATTATTATTATTGAACCGAGCTGACCCGTCTTTTTCGTCCTGAGCAATGCAGCCGCCCTTGCTACGATCTAACTTAATTTAGCGACGACACCCGTCGCTTCTGACCGCGCGCCTCGAAAATCCCGTTCTTGTTTTCCGGCGTCGCGAAACTCACCATTCTTCTCGGGAGCGCCGTAGTATTTAGAGCTGCTTGGACGCATTGTCGCATGCAGATATCATTAGGAGCTCACAACCTTTTTCTTTCAGTTCGTCGCTGTCGACTCAAAATTCACCTCGGGAGCCACGCGAAAAAAACATTCTGCCAGTACGCCTCGAGGCGCTAACGCGACGCCATTCCTTCCACTCTTATTTATAGCAGCCGCGTTTTTTTTTCCCTTCTTAAAAAACTCCGTAAAGCATCATATTGAGTATTCACTCCAAAATAGCTGTAAGACTTTCCGCTTAGACAGATAAAAGTGTTAGTACTATGGCGACGGCGACGGAATCGGCAATCGTGCAGTCAGAGGAAGACGAGCTTTTCCGCGAAGGCTGCGCGTTCGAGGGCGCTGCGGTGGTTGCGCTGGTGAAAGAAGACGGGGGAATCCACGTTGGCGGAGCGGAAGGCGGAGAAGGCGGAGAGGCCGGCGAGGGGAAAGCGAAGACTATGGAAATTATGTTAGATGATGGGGTGCTGTTTACGTTGGAGCTTGATTCCGGAGAGAAACGGTTAATGGAGCTTGGATACACGCAGGACTTGCAGCGGTCCATGGTGAGACTCTATAACGGGTACACTACAAGTTCTCCTGATTCTTGTCCGTTTTGAAAGTGATGTCACCAGCCTGATTGTCCTGGTTCTCGTGTTTGCCACTTCCTCGATTTTAGTGCCCCTTATCGTTTCGTTTGTACGCGTCAAAGCTCTGATGTCGTTGTCGTTTAAAGTCTGTACGCTTCATACTAACACGTCCCTCTTTCCGTTTCGCAGCCACTGCCCCGGGTTGTGAGATTTTAGATGTCAAATTTTGAGGCGTCTCAAATTCCAGATTGATTGTTTTTTTCGATTGTATCGCTGCAGAACCCTCTTGAGCTGTTCTATCCGAAGTGCGCTGTTGAAGTGACTTGAAATTGCTCAATCGTTCAAAGTGTCGTTTGCGGTGGTGACGGTATCTACATTAAAATTCCACCATTTGTATAGCTGGGATTGGGAATTGTTTTGAGCCCAACAATCTCGAAAGTCATTGTTGTAACAATGTAACCCCTTCTTTCTCTCGTCGCTGCAGAATTCGTTCGAGCTGTTCTCGGTGGCGTTCTGTGGCGTTGGCATGTTCCTTGGGATCCCCTACTATGGGTACGTCACATGCATATATGGATTTATCATGAATGGGCGCATGCGCATGCTTAGGGGGATTTCGTCTTCCGGGTACGTGCATTCGCTCGCGTGTGCTGGAACATGCATGGCTGCGTGCATGGTGGGTGCGTGGACATGTTGGGGTTCTTTACTCTGGGTAACATCATGTGCATGCATTCATGTATGCTTAATAGTTTGTGGTTGCATGCATGGGTGGTTGCATGGGGTCGGGGAATGGGTGGAATGGGTGGAATGGGTGGGGTGATGGATTTTTGCGGGGGGGGGAAAGAGGGTGGATGATGGATGGCTGTATGCTGCTTGTGGTCTGAGTGATCACCACCTGCTTGGCTTGAGGAGCATTCCCCACACACAAACATCTGCCTTGCCTTCTTGACTTACTGCGTCTAACCTGTAGGAAGTGCTCCGCCCTCACTCCTCTCCTCTCGTTTTCTCTCCCCATCCACCTCGTGGGACCGTGGGTTGGGCCTATCATGCGCACCATTCACCATGTATCCAGGACTGCTTATCTGAACGGCGGTCCGGTGTGCTGCGTGTGGTTCTGGTGGATCACTGCCTTCTTCGCCCACCTGCTCGCCCTCTCCTTCGCTGAAATCGCATCCTCCTTCCCTGTGAGCTGCTCACTCCCACACGCTCTCCCTCCCACACACACATGGGTGCACGCACGCACACACACGCACACGCACACACACACACACACACTCACACTCACACTCACACTCACACGCACACACGCACGCACACACACACACACACACACACACACACACACACACACACACACACACGCATGACATGAACGCCCACACGCATGTGCGCGCGCGCACACACACACACACCTCCATTCCCACGTTTTTCCCTTGTCCTGCCTTTGCCTATGCTCCTGTCGTTGCCTTGCTCCTCTCCCTTCTCCAATCCTCCCCTCCACCCCGCCTCTCCTCCATACCCTATACAGACAGCTGGCTCACTCTATTTCTGGGCGGCTGCTTCTTGGAACCGCGCAAAACACCTCTCCACTCCTCCCCCATTACCCTATGCAGACAGCCGGCTCGCTCTATTTCTGGGCGGCTGCTCTCGCTGGCCCAAAGTACGGCCCATTTGCCGCATGGATCACTGTGAGTAGTAGAGAACGTGCTTATCTGGCTGGACTGACCTTTGACAATTCTAAGCATTCACTCAAGCACGGCCCGTTTGCAGCATGCATCACTGAGTACTAGAGAACGTGCTGCTCTGGCTGGACTGGACATACTCTCTTGAGGATTCCCAACAGTCATTGAAGTACGATTCGTTCACATTGTGGGTGGTTGTGTTGTGTCGTGTGGGGGAGTGGCCTTCTGGGGCCTTCTATTTTCGACTCAGGAGTCGCCTCTAACTCACTCTCGCACTCCCCTCTCCTCCCCCACACTCTCACCCTCTCCCTCCACCAGGGCTGGCTGGAGTTCGTGGGAGTGTCGGTAGGAGTGGGTGGAGTGGCGTTTGGGGGCATCCAGCAGATCATGTCACTCGTGCTGCTCGCCACAGGTGCGTGGGTTAAAGATGACTCTTGCTATGGGTGGGTGGGTGGGTAAATGGATGCTCCGTATTAGGAGGAATGCTCCTGGCGGCTACAGTTGGAGGTTGCTCTCTAGTAGAGGTTCTCTACAGATGGGAGTGGGGCGAGTGGCCTTTGAGGGAATTCAGCAGATCATGTCACTCTGATAAAGTGAAAAGTTGTGTGGCGCTCATTCTGGCCTGTGCGATGCGTCGTCTTACCCCTTCCCCCCCCCCCCTCCCCTCCCCCTTTTCTTCCCCCTTCCTCCTTTTCCCGTTCCCCCAGGCGGCGCCAACGGTGGCGGATACAACTTCCCAGACTACCTGAAGTTTCTAACCTGTGTGGCTCTCATCCTCTCTCCCTCATCCCTATCTTTGCTGATGTGACTTTTGAGAATTCTCAAAAGTCACATCAACATAGCTTTTCCCCCAGGCTGCGCCAACGGCGGCGGCTACAACTTCCCAGACTACCTGCAGTTCCTAGCCTGTGTGGCTCTCATTCTGGTCTGTGCCTGTGCCACATGTCTTCCCCCATCACCACTCCTCTATCCCCCTTTCCCCCAGGCGGTGCCAACGGGGGCGGATACATCTTTCCAGACTACCTGCAGTTCCTGGCGTGTGTGGCTCTTACTCTTTCTCTCTCATCCCCATCTGTGCTGTATTGTTCATTCCACCTGTTTTTCCCCCAGGCGGTGCCAACGGGGGCAGATACATCTTTCCAGACTACCTGCAGTTCCTGGCGTGTGTGGCTCTTACTCTTTCTCCCTCATCCCCATCTGTGCTGTATTGTTCATGCCACCTGCTTTTCCCCCAGGCGGTGCCAACGGGGGCGGATATATCTTCCCAGACTACCTGCAGTTCCTCGCGTGTGTGGCGCTCATCCTCGTGTGTGCAGCCATCAACGTTCTTCCCATTAAGCGCGTGGGGCAAGTGCTGGCCGTGGGGACAGTGCTGCAGGTGAGAGAGGGTACAGGAGTGTTGCACGTGGGTGTGGGAGAGAGAGAGAGTGCATGAGTGGTACAGGTGTGACGAATGTATGACAATGGCCCACCACGGCTCATCCTCGTGTGTGCAGCCATCAACGTTCTCCCCATTAAGCGCGTGGGGCAAGTGCTGGCCGTGGGGACAGTGCTGCAGGTGAGCGAGGGTACATGAGTGTTGCACGTGGGTGTGGGAGAGAGAGAGAGTGCATGAGTGGTACAGGTGTGACGAATGTATGACAATGGCCCACCACGGCTCATCCTCGTGTGTGCAGCCATCAACGTTCTTCCCATTAAGCGCGTGGGGCAAGTGCTGGCAGTCGGGACAGTGCTGCAGGTGAGAGTGAGAGAGAGGCACACAAGATGCAGGCTGTTTATGAGTCGACTAAAAAACAAGATACAGGCAGACTACAGTTCCTAGCGTGTGTGGCTCTCACTCTCGTGAGTGCATCCATCAACGTGCTTCCTGTCAAGCGTGGGGTGGGGCAAGTGTTGGCAGTTGGGACGGTGCTGCGGGTGAGAGATAGAGGGTGAGAGAGGGTGCGTGAGTGAGTGGTGCAGGTATGACGTATGCAAGACAATGAACCCATCAGCTCTCATTCTCGAGAGTGTGGTCTGGGCTGGGCTGGGCTGGGGCAAGTGCTGGCAGTTGGGACAGTGCTGCAGGTGAGAAAGTGTTCTCTCTCCCCTCCTCATTCACCAAATCCTAGTGGCACTGGTGGTTATAATCACTCTCCCTGCTGTTGCATTCACACTCATAATCCTCTTCCGCCCTCGCCTCATCTCCCTGTTTCTTCCCCTCCCTGTTTCTTCTCTCCCCCCTCATTCACCAAATCCTAGTGGCACTGGTGGTTATAATCACTCTCCCTGCTGTTGCATTCACACTCATAATCCTCTTCCGCCCTCGCCTCATCTCCCTGTTTCTTCCCCCTCCCTGTTTCTTCTCTCCCCCCTCATTCACCAAATCCTAGTGGCACTGGTGGTTATAATCACTCTCCCTGCTGTTGCATTCACACTCATAATCCTCTTCCGCCCTCGCCTCATCTCCCTGTTTCTTCCCCCTCCCTGTTTCTTCTCTCCCCCCTCATTCACCAAATCCTAGTGGCACTGGTGGTTATAATCACTCTCCCTGCTGTTGCATTCACACTCATAATCCTCTTCCGCCCTCGCCTCATCTCCCTGTTTCTTCCCCCTCCCTGTTTCTTCTCTCCCCCCTCATTCACCAAATCCTAGTGGCACTGGTGGTTATAATCACTCTCCCTGCTGTTGCATTCACACTCATAATCCTCTTCCGCCCTCGCCTCATCTCCCTGTTTCTTCCCCCTCCCTGTTTCTTCTCTCCCCCCTCATTCACCATATCCTAGTGGCACTGGTGGTCATAATCACTCTCCCTGCTGTTGCATTCACACTCATAATCCTCTTCCGCCCTCGCCTCATCTCCCTGTTTCTTCCCGCTCTTGTTTCTTCCCGCTCCCCCCCCTTTGCTCCACCAGATCCTAGTGGCATTCGTGTTCATAATCACGCTCCCTGCAGTCGCAGAGACCCATCAGCCAGCCTCGTGGGTGTTCGGGCACTTTGAGGTGCAATACAGCATCACAGGCATCCCCAACGGGGTAAGTTTTGCCCACTCTTACCACTTCTTTCAACGGAAGTGTGTATGGGGTAAGCTGTTTGGGTAGTGTTTGGGGGTTCCCACAGCGAGCGTGATTCCTGTATATTGTCTCCCACGCTGGTGATCGCAGGTACGCAGAAGCAGCAGAACGCCTTAGCATGCCTCGGTACGAGCTTATGCAGTCGATGCAGCGGCGCACGCGTCGTTGTCTGTAGAGGCATAGAGAGGCAGGCAGTGTGTGCGTGTGTGTGTGTGTGCGTGTGTGTGTGTGTGTGCGTGTGTGTGTGTGTGTGTGTGCTCGATTCCTCTGTTCCTTCCCCGCCCCTCAATCTCAGGCACACGCAGTGGTAGCAGGCCTCCTCATGTGTCAGTAGTACTCCCTCTATGCATACAAATGCAGCGGTGCACACGTCGGAATAGGCAAAGCGAAGCTGGCTGGCGGTGTGTGTGTGTGTGTGTGTGTGTGTGTGTGTGTGTGTGTGTGTGTGTGTGTGCGTGCGTGCGTGCGTGCGTGCGTGCGTGTGTGTGTGTGTGTGTGCTCGTCCTCTGTTCCTTCTTTCCTTCTGCCCTTCACTTCCAGGCATGCATACGCGGTGGTAGCCGGCCTCCTCATGTCTACGCATGACAGCCGCAGCGCACACGTCAGAAGAGGCAAAACCGGACCGATCCTTTCTCCCCTCCTCCTTGATTGTTCCAGGCATACGCGGTGGTAGCCAGCCTCCTCATGTCTCGATACGCGCTCTACGCATTCGATCAGCGGCGCACACATCAGTCAGAAGAGGCAATCACTACTGCTGTGTATTATCCCCCCCCCCTTGTCTCCCCTTGGCTGGTCCCAGGCGTATGCGGTGGTAGCCGGTCTCCTCATGTCTACGCATGACAGCCGCAGCGCACACGTCAGAAGAGGCAAAACCGGACCGATCCTTTCTCCCCTCCTCCTTGATTGTTCCAGGCATACGCGGTGGTAGCCAGCCTCCTCATGTCTCGATACGCGCTCTACGCATTCGATCAGCGGCGCACACATCAGTCAGAAGAGGCAATCACTACTGCTGTGTATTATCCCCCCCCCCTTGTCTCCCCTTGGCTGGTCCCAGGCGTATGCGGTGGTAGCCGGTCTCCTCATGTCGCACTCTACGCCTTCGATGCAGCGGCGCACACGTCAGAAGAGGCTACACTGTGACCATTCCTTCTCTCCCTTCCCCTCCCCTCCCCTTTGGTTGATCCCGCTCCCAGGCATATGCAGTGGTAGCAGGCCTCCTCATGTCTCAATACGCCCTCTACGCATTCGACGCAGCGGCTCACACGTCAGAAGAGGCGAAGCGGTCCGACGTGACGACTCCCTTTGCAATGATAGCCGCCCTCTCCGTCATCTGCTTCATGCAATGGGGCGTCATCGTGGCTCTCACCTTCTGCATCCAGGTGGGTGGGTGGGTAGCACACCTCCTGGGCCAGCACAGCACATGATAGCTGCCCTCTCGCTCATCTGCTTCGTGGAGTGGGGTGTCATCGTGGCTCTCACATTCTGCATCCAGGTGGGTGGGTGGGTAGCACACCTCCTGGGCCAGCACAGTGCATGATAGCTGCCCTCTCAGTCATCTCCTTAGTGGAGTGGGGTGTCATCGTGGCTCTCACATTCTGCATCCAGGTGGGTGCAGTGTTGGCTTGACTGGTCAGTACGTGCAGAGGGGATGAGCAAGTGAACGTGACAACACCGTTTGCGATAATAGCTGCCCTCTCTCAGTCATCTGCTTCGTGGAGTGGGGTGTCATCGTGGCCCTCACATTCTGCATCCAGGTGGGTGCAGTGTTGACTTGACTGGTCAGTACGTGCAGGGGGGATGAGCAAGTGAACGTGACAACACCGTTTGCGATAATAGCTACCCTCTCTCAGTCATCTGCTTCGTGGAGTGGGGTGGGGTGTCATCGTGGCTCTCACATTCTGCATCCAGGTGGGTGCAGTGTTGACTTGACTGGTCAGTACGTGCAGAGGGGAAGAGCAAGTGAACGTGACAACACCGTTTGCGATAATAGCTACCCTCTCTCAGTCATCTGCTTCGTGGAGTGGGGTGGGGTGCCATCGTGGCTCTCACATTCTGCATCCAGGTGGGTGCAGTGTTGACTTGACTGGTCAGTACGTGCAGAGGGGATGAGCAAGTGAACGTGACAGCACCGTTTGCGATAATAGCGGCCCTCTCTCAGTCATCTGCTTCGTGGAGTGGGGTGCCATCGTGGCCCTCACATTCTGTATTCAGGTGCGTGTGTGTGTGAGGGAAGGAGGGCGGGGGGAAGGTGGGGTGAAGCGCACTGTTTGCACGATCTGCGTATGCACTCACCTGCACTGCATGCATATCGTACCTCCTAGGACCGTTCCTCCCATTCCGCCTCGGATGCAGCGAGCGTTTTTTTAGAATTCTCAAAAAACACTCTAACCATGCTGCTGTACCCCTCCCTCCCCACTTCGCTATCTGCTCCTTTCGCCTCCTCCATCCCTGTGAATGCGTGCAGGACCCACCCATTCCTGCTCGATCCTCTTCCCTCTAACCATAATGTTTCTCTCTCTTCCACGGTCCTTTGTATTATTCATGCGGGGGTGGGTTACAGGCGAAGACAATAATAATCAGCTTGGTAATCCGCCACCCCTACTTTCCCCTTTCCCTTTAGACCTCCACACCCGTCCCTCCAGTGGAGCATGCCCCCCAGCTGCAGCCGCCAAGGGTCCGACCGAGTGCATCAGGGGGTGTGCCGCCTCTATCCCAGCCCTTGCGTTGAAGTGCAAGGCATTCGCTTGGCTGCGCTGTAGGCTGTAGCGCCACAGCCCAACGCTGCGCTTAATTGCCCGGTCAGCTTCTTGGTCGTTTTGGCCAAGTGGTTAGCCCTGAACCCGTTCCGTGCTGCTGCTGCCGTCACGAGTAGTTTCAGGAAGGCTGTTGTTGGTGGGGCACGTACCCCGTAGGTCACAATCAACAGCGAGGGCGCACAAAGCACGACATTGATATAGGCGGCAGTATACAGGCATAGTGATCCGCATAAGAAACTTACAACCAGGAAATGTCAACTTCAAAACAGAAGCTGCCTCCCCGCTGATCTCCCTCTAAGGGAGATCCAGAGGGGAGAAACCTTCTCTAGGCGAGACCTTGTCCTCCTCTAAGGGAGATGAGATCCAGGGGGGGTGCTAGAACTGCGAGACAGTTCCCAAGGGACAAGGTCTCGCCTAGAGACCTTGTCCTCCTCTAAGGGAGATGAGATCCAGAGGGGGTTCTTGCGAGACAGTTCCCAAGGGACAAGGTCTCGCCTAGAGACAGTTCCCAAGGGACAAGGTCTCGCCTAGAGACAGTTCCCAAGGGACAAGGTCTCGCCTAGAGACAGTTCTCAAGGAACAAGGTCTCGCCTAGAGACAGTTCCCAAGGGACAAGGTCTCGCCTAGAGACAGTTCCCAAGGGACAAGGTCTCGCCTAGAGACAGTTCCCAAGGGACAAGGTCTCGCCTAGAGACAGTTCCCAAGGGACAAGGTCTCGCCTAGAGACAGTTCCCAAGGACAAGGTCTCGCCTAGAGACAGTTCCCAAGGGACAAGGTCTCGCCTAGAGACAGTTCCCAAGGGACAAGGTCTCGCCTAGAGACAGTTCCCAAGGGACAAGGTCTCGCCTAGAGACAGTTCCCAAGGGACAAGGTCTCGCCTAGAGACAGTTCCCAAGGGACAAGGTCTCGCCTAGAGACAGTTCCCAAGGGACAAGGTCTCGCGTGGAGCCCCCACTGGCTGGGTTCTCCACCGCAGCCGCTAGGTTGCACTTAGTCAAATAGCCAATCGACTGCCCTCGCTGCAACGCCACCGACCAACGCTGGCGGGATTGACGCAGCATTTCTGCCGCTTGGTAGGATGAGGGCTCGGCTCGGCGTTAAAATGCTTGCGGGCAGCAGTCTCCGTGAGAATCGGCGTTAAAATGCTTGCGGGCAGCAGTCTCCGTGAGAATCGGCGTTAAAATGCTTGCGGGCAGCAGTCTCCGTGAGAATCGGCGTTAAAATGCTTGCGGGCAGCAGTCTCCGTGAGAATCGGCGTTAAAATGCTTGCGGGCAGCAGTCTCCTTGAGAATCGGCGTTAAAATGCTTGCGGGCAGCAGTCTCCGTGAGAATCGGCGTTAAAATGCTTGCGGGCAGCAGCCTCCGTGAGAATCGGCGTTAAAATGCTTGCGGGCAGCAGTCTCCGTGAGAATCGGCGTTAAAATGCTTGCGGGCAGCAGTCTCCGTGAGAATCGGCGTTAAAATGCTTGCGGGCAGCAGTCTCCGTGAGAATCGGCATTAAAATGCTTGCGGGCAGCAGTCTCCGTGAGAATCGGCGTTAAAATGCTTGCGGGCAGCAGTCTCCGTGAGAAGCTTAAGGAAGTCAGCAGTCTCCGGGCACGGGCAGCCGTATGTCTCAACGGCTAGTGGGAAGAATCCCACGTATTCCGCACAGGCGCGGTAGTGGTCTACTTTTTTGGCCGCTGCTTCATGTGCCGCCCAGCCCCCAAGCCTAAACCCTAAAACCTGCCGCTGCTTTTCTGGTCTACTTTTTTGGCCGCTGTAGTATTCTCTCTCTCTCTCTCCCCTAACCGCCCTGTTGCTCTCTTCTTTGCCTGCTGGTGCATGCATTCAGGACCCAGAGAACCTGCTTTCAAAGGAAACGGTGACAGGCGGGGACTTTTGAGGCGTCTAATTATTTAGAGTCTATTTTTGAGGCGCCTCAAAGCTCTTCCTCGCCTGCTGGTGCATGCATGCAGGACCCAAAGAGCCTGCTTTCACAGGACACGGTGACAGGAGGGGACTTTGCAGAGGTGCAAATTCTCTGGGACGTCTTCAACGGCAGGTGGGATGTGGGGCAGGTGGGATGTGGGGCAGGTGGGATGTGGGGCAGGTGGGATGTGGGGCAGGTGGGATGTGGGGCAGGTGGGATGTGGGGCAGGTGGGATGTGAGGCAGGTGGGATGTGGGCAGGTGGGTTGTGAGGCAGGTGGGATGTGGGCAGGTGGGTTGTGAGGCAGGTGGGTTGTGAGGCAGGCGGATCCTCATCTCCTTCATTCCCGTTATGCTTCCCCCCTCCCCCCCCTCCTTCCCCCTGCCGCACATGCCTCCCGTTCCTACCCTTTTTCTTTTTCTCAGGTACGGCAACAGTACGGGTGTGTGTGAGTTCCGCGATGTTCAGACATTTCTCGGCGAGCCCGAGCGAGGTGACTTTTGAGTCGACTCAAAAGTTCCGCGATGTTCAGACATTTCTCGGCGAGCCCGAGCGAGGTGACTTTTGAGTCGACTCAAAAGTTCCGCGATGTTCATACATTTCTCGGCGAGCCCGAGCGAGGTGACTTTTGAGTCGACTCAAAAGTTCCGCGATGTTCAGACATTTCTCGGCGAGCCCGAGCGAGGTGACTTTTGAGTCGACTCAAAAGTTCCGCGATGTTCAGACATTTCTCGGCGAGCCCGAGCGAGGTGACTTTTGATTCGACTCAAAAGTTCCGCGATGTTCAGACATTTCTCGGCGAGCCCGAGCGAGGTGACTTTTGAGTCGACTCAAAAGTTCCGCGATGTTCAGACATTTCTCGGCGAGCCCGAGCGAGGTGACTTTTGAGTCGACTCAAAAGTTCCGTGATGTTCAGACATTTCTCGGCGAGCCCGAGCGAGGTGACTTTTGAGTCGACTCAAAAGTTCCGCGATGTTCAGACATTTCTCGGCGAGCCCGAGCGAGGTGACTTTTGAGTCGACTCAAAAGTTCCGCAATGATCAGACATTTCTCGGCGAGCCCGAGCGAGGTGACTTTTGAGTCGACTCAAAAGTTCCGCCATGTTCAGACATTTCTCGGCGAGCCCGAGCGAGGTAACTTTTGAGTCGACTCAGAAGTTCCGCGATGTTCAGACATTTCTCGGCGAGCCCGAGCGAGGTGACTTTTGAGTCGACTCAAAAGTTCCGCGATGTTCAGACATTTCTCGGCGAGCCCGAGCGAGGTGACTTTTGAGTCGACTCAAAAGTTCCGCCATGTTCAGACATTTCTCGGCGAGCCCGAGCGAGGTGACTTTTGAGTCGACTCAAAAGTTCCGCCATGTTCAGACATTTCTCGGCGAGCCCGAGCGAGGTGACTTTTGAGTCGACTCAAAAGTTCCGCGATGTTCAGACATTTCTCGGCGAGCCCGAGCGAGGTGACTTTTGAGTCGACTCAAAAGTTCCGCGATGTTCAGACATTTCTCGACGAGCCCGAGCGAGGTGACTTTTGAGTCGACTCAAAAGTTCCGCGATGTTCAGACATTTCTCGGCGAGCCCGAGCGAGGTGACTTTTGATTCGACTCAAAAGTTCCGCGATGTTCAGACATTTCTCGGCGAGCCCGAGCGAGGTGACTTTTGAGTCGACTCAAAAGTTCCGCGATGTTCAGACATTTCTCGGCGAGCCCGAGCGAGGTGACTTTTGAGTCGACTCAAAAGTTCCGTGATGTTCAGACATTTCTCGGCGAGCCCGAGCGAGGTGACTTTTGAGTCGACTCAAAAGTTCCGCGATGTTCAGACATTTCTCGGCGAGCCCGAGCGAGGTGACTTTTGAGTCGACTCAAAAGTTCCGCGATGTTCAGACATTTCTCGGCGAGCCCGAGCGAGGTGACTTTTGAGTCGACTCAAAAGTTCCGCGATGTTCAGACATTTCTCGGCGAGCCCGAGCGAGGTGACTTTTGAGTCGACTCAAAAGTTCCGCGATGTTCAGACATTTCTCGGCGAGCCCGAGCGAGGTGACTTTTGAGTCGACTCAAAAGTTCCGCCATGTTCAGACATTTCTCGGCGAGCCCGAGCGAGGTGACTTTTGAGTCGACTCAAAAGTTCCGCCATGTTCAGACATTTCTCGGCGAGCCCGAGCGAGGTGACTTTTGAGTCGACTCAAAAGTTCCGCCATGTTCAGACATTTCTCGGCGAGCCCGAGCGAGGTGACTTTTGAGTCGACTCAAAAGTTCCGCGATGTTCAGACATTTCTCGGCGAGCCCGAGCGAGGTCACTTTTGAGTCGACTCAAAAGTTCCGCGATGTTCAGACATTTCTCGGCGAGCCCGAGCGAGGTGACTTTTGAGTCGACTCAAAAGTTCCGCGATGTTCAGACATTTCTCGGCGAGCCCGAGCGAGGTGACTTTTGAGTCGACTCAAAAGTTCCGCGATGTTCAGACATTTCTCGGCGAGCCCGAGCGAGGTGACTTTTGAGTCGACTCAAAAGTTCCGCCATGTTCAGACATTTCTCGGCGAGCCCGAGCGAGGTGACTTTTGAGTCGACTCAAAAGTTCCGCGATGTTCAGACATTTCTCGGCGAGCCCGAGCGAGGTGACTTTTGAGTCGACTCAAAAGTTCCGCGATGTTCAGACATTTCTCGGCGAGCCCGAGCGAGGTGACTTTTGAGTCGACTCAAAAGTTCCGTGATGTTCAGACATTTCTCGGCGAGCCCGAGCGAGGTGACTTTTGAGTCGACTCAAAAGTTCCGCGATGTTCAGACATTTCTCGGCGAGCCCGAGCGAGGTGACTTTTGAGTCGACTCAAAAGTTCCGCGATGTTCAGACATTTCTCGGCGAGCCCGAGCGAGGTGACTTTTGAGTCGACTCAAAAGTTCCGCGATGTTCAGACATTTCTCGGCGAGCCCGAGCGAGGTGACTTTTGAGTCGACTCAAAAGTTCCGCGATGTTCAGACATTTCTCGGCGAGCCCGAGCGAGGTGACTTTTGAGTCGACTCAAAAGTTCCGCCATGTTCAGACATTTCTCGGCGAGCCCGAGCGAGGTGACTTTTGAGTCGACTCAAAAGTTCCGCCATGTTCAGACATTTCTCGGCGAGCCCGAGCGAGGTGACTTTTGAGTCGACTCAAAAGTTCCGCCATGTTCAGACATTTCTCGGCGAGCCCGAGCGAGGTGACTTTTGAGTCGACTCAAAAGTTCCGCGATGTTCAGACATTTCTCGGCGAGCCCGAGCGAGGTCACTTTTGAGTCGACTCAAAAGTTCCGCGATGTTCAGACATTTCTCGGCGAGCCCGAGCGAGGTGACTTTTGAGTCGACTCAAAAGTTCCGCCATGTTCAGACATTTCTCGGCGAGCCCGAGCGAGGTGACTTTTGAGTCGACTCAAAAGTTCCGCGATGTTCAGACATTTCTCGGCGAGCCCGAGCGAGGTGACTTTTGAGTCGACTCAAAAGTTCCGCCATGTTCAGACATTTCTCGGCGAGCCCGAGCGAGGTGACTTTTGAGTCGACTCAAAAGTTCCGCGATGTTCAGACATTTCTCGGCGAGCCCGAGCGAGGTGACTTTTGAGTCGACTCAAAAGTTCCGCGATGTTCAGACATTTCTCGGCGAGCCCGAGCGAGGTGACTTTTGAGTCGACTCAAAAGTTCCGCCATGTTCAGACATTTCTCGGCGAGCCCGAGCGAGGTGACTTTTGAGTCGACTCAAAAGTTCCGCCATGTTCAGACATTTCTCGGCGAGCCCGAGCGAGGTGACTTTTGAGTCGACTCAAAAGTTCCGCGATGTTCAGACATTTCTCGGCGAGCCCGAGCGAGGTCACTTTTGATTCGACTCAAAAGTTCCGCGATGTTCAGACATTTCTCGGCGAGCCCGAGCGAGGTGACTTTTGAGTCGACTCAAAAGTTCCGCGATGTTCAGACATTTCTCGGCGAGCCCGAGCGAGGTGACTTTTGAGTCGACTCAAAAGTTCCGTGATGTTCAGACATTTCTCGACGAGCCCGAGCGAGGTGACTTTTGAGTCGACTCAAAAGTTCCGCGATGTTCAGACATTTCTCGGCGAGCCCGAGCGAGGTGACTTTTGATTCGACTCAAAAGTTCCGCGATGTTCAGACATTTCTCGGCGAGCCCGAGCGAGGTGACTTTTGAGTCGACTCAAAAGTTCCGCGATGTTCAGACATTTCTCGGCGAGCCCGAGCGAGGTGACTTTTGAGTCGACTCAAAAGTTCCGTGATGTTCAGACATTTCTCGGCGAGCCCGAGCGAGGTGACTTTTGAGTCGACTCAAAAGTTCCGCGATGTTCAGACATTTCTCGGCGAGCCCGAGCGAGGTGACTTTTGAGTCGACTCAAAAGTTCCGCGATGTTCAGACATTTCTCGGCGAGCCCGAGCGAGGTGACTTTTGAGTCGACTCAAAAGTTCCGCGATGTTCAGACATTTCTCGGCGAGCCCGAGCGAGGTGACTTTTGAGTCGACTCAAAAGTTCCGCGATGTTCAGACATTTCTCGGCGAGCCCGAGCGAGGTGACTTATGAGTCGACTCAAAAGTTCCGCCATGTTCAGACATTTCTCGGCGAGCCCGAGCGAGGTGACTTTTGAGTCGACTCAAAAGTTCCGCCATGTTCAGACATTTCTCGGCGAGCCCGAGCGAGGTGACTTTTGAGTCGACTCAAAAGTTCCGCCATGTTCAGACATTTCTCGGCGAGCCCGAGCGAGGTGACTTTTGAGTCGACTCAAAAGTTCCGCGATGTTCAGACATTTCTCGGCGAGCCCGAGCGAGGTCACTTTTGAGTCGACTCAAAAGTTCCGCGATGTTCAGACATTTCTCGGCGAGCCCGAGCGAGGTGACTTTTGAGTCGACTCAAAAGTTCCGCCATGTTCAGACATTTCTCGGCGAGCCCGAGCGAGGTGACTTTTGAGTCGACTCAAAAGTTCCGCGATGTTCAGACATTTCTCGGCGAGCCCGAGCGAGGTCACTTTTGAGTCGACTCAAAAGTTCCGCGATGTTCAGACATTTCTCGGCGAGCCCGAGCGAGGTGACTTTTGAGTCGACTCAAAAGTTCCGCCATGTTCAGACATTTCTCGGCGAGCCCGAGCGAGGTGACTTTTGAGTCGACTCAAAAGTTCCGCCATGTTCAGACATTTCTCGGCGAGCCCGAGCGAGGTGACTTTTGAGTCGACTCAAAAGTTCCGCCATGTTCAGACATTTCTCGGCGAGCCCGAGCGAGGTGACTTTTGAGTCGACTCAAAAGTTCCGCGATGTTCAGACATTTCTCGGCGAGCCCGAGCGAGGTCACTTTTGAGTCGACTCAAAAGTTCCGCGATGTTCAGACATTTCTCGGCGAGCCCGAGCGAGGTGACTTTTGAGTCGACTCAAAAGTTCCGCGATGTTCAGACATTTCTCGGCGAGCCCGAGCGAGGTGACTTTTGATTCGACTCAAAAGTTCCGCGATGTTCAGACATTTCTCGGCGAGCCCGAGCGAGGTGACTTTTGAGTCGACTCAAAAGTTCCGCGATGTTCAGACATTTCTCGGCGAGCCCGAGCGAGGTCACTTTTGAGTCGACTCAAAAGTTCCGCGATGTTCAGACATTTCTCGGCGAGCCCGAGCGAGGTGACTTTTGAGTCGACTCAAAAGTTCCGCCATGTTCAGACATTTCTCGGCGAGCCCGAGCGAGGTGACTTTTGAGTCGACTCAAAAGTTCCGCGATGTTCAGACATTTCTCGGCGAGCCCGAGCGAGGTCACTTTTGAGTCGACTCAAAAGTTCCGCGATGTTCAGACATTTCTCGGCGAGCCCGAGCGAGGTGACTTTTGAGTCGACTCAAAAGTTCCGCCATGTTCAGACATTTCTCGGCGAGCCCGAGCGAGGTGACTTTTGAGTCGACTCAAAAGTTCCGCCATGTTCAGACATTTCTCGGCGAGCCCGAGCGAGGTGACTTTTGAGTCGACTCAAAAGTTCCGCGATGTTCAGACATTTCTCGGCGAGCCCGAGCGAGGTGACTTTTGATTCGACTCAAAAGTTCCGCGATGTTCAGACATTTCTCGGCGAGCCCGAGCGAGGTGACTTTTGAGTCGACTCAAAAGTTCCGCGATGTTCAGACATTTCTCGGCGAGCCCGAGCGAGGTGACTTTTGAGTCGACTCAAAAGTTCCGCAATGATCAGACATTTCTCGGCGAGCCCGAGCGAGGTGACTTTTGAGTCGACTCAAAAGTTCCGCGATGTTCAGACATTTCTCGGCGAGCCCGAGCGAGGTGACTTTTGAGTCGACTCAGAAGTTCCGCGATGTTCAGACATTTCTCGGCGAGCCCGAGCGAGGTGACTTTTGAGTCGACTCAAAAGTTCCGCGATGTTCAGACATTTCTCGGCGAGCCCGAGCGAGGTGACTTTTGAGTCGACTCAAAAGTTCCGCCATGTTCAGACATTTCTCGGCGAGCCCGAGCGAGGTGACTTTTGAGTCGACTCAAAAGTTCCGCCATGTTCAGACATTTCTCGGCGAGCCCGAGCGAGGTGACTTTTGAGTCGACTCAAAAGTTCCGCGATGTTCAGACATTTCTCGGCGAGCCCGAGCGAGGTGACTTTTGAGTCGACTCAAAAGTTCCGCGATGTTCAGACATTTCTCGACGAGCCCGAGCGAGGTGACTTTTGAGTCGACTCAAAAGTTCCGCGATGTTCAGACATTTCTCGGCGAGCCCGAGCGAGGTGACTTTTGATTCGACTCAAAAGTTCCGCGATGTTCAGACATTTCTCGGCGAGCCCGAGCGAGGTGACTTTTGAGTCGACTCAAAAGTTCCGCGATGTTCAGACATTTCTCGGCGAGCCCGAGCGAGGTGACTTTTGAGTCGACTCAAAAGTTCCGCCATGTTCAGACATTTCTCGGCGAGCCCGAGCGAGGTGACTTTTGAGTCGACTCAAAAGTTCCGCGATGTTCAGACATTTCTCGGCGAGCCCGAGCGAGGTGACTTTTGAGTCGACTCAAAAGTTCCGTGATGTTCAGACATTTCTCGGCGAGCCCGAGCGAGGTGACTTTTGAGTCGACTCAAAAGTTCCGCGATGTTCAGACATTTCTCGGCGAGCCCGAGCGAGGTGACTTTTGAGTCGACTCAAAAGTTCCGCGATGTTCAGACATTTCTCGGCGAGCCCGAGCGAGGTGACTTTTGAGTCGACTCAAAAGTTCCGCGATGTTCAGACATTTCTCGGCGAGCCCGAGCGAGGTGACTTTTGAGTCGACTCAAAAGTTCCGCCATGTTCAGACATTTCTCGGCGAGCCCGAGCGAGGTGACTTTTGAGTCGACTCAAAAGTTCCGCCATGTTCAGACATTTCTCGGCGAGCCCGAGCGAGGTGACTTTTGAGTCGACTCAAAAGTTCCGCCATGTTCAGACATTTCTCGGCGAGCCCGAGCGAGGTGACTTTTGAGTCGACTCAAAAGTTCCGCCATGTTCAGACATTTCTCGGCGAGCCCGAGCGAGGTGACTTTTGAGTCGACTCAAAAGTTCCGCGATGTTCAGACATTTCTCGGCGAGCCCGAGCGAGGTCACTTTTGAGTCGACTCAAAAGTTCCGCGATGTTCAGACATTTCTCGGCGAGCCCGAGCGAGGTGACTTTTGAGTCGACTCAAAAGTTCCGCGATGTTCAGACATTTCTCGGCGAGCCCGAGCGAGGTGACTTTTGATTCGACTCAAAAGTTCCGCGATGTTCAGACATTTCTCGGCGAGCCCGAGCGAGGTGACTTTTGAGTCGACTCAAAAGTTCCGCGATGTTCAGACATTTCTCGGCGAGCCCGAGCGAGGTCACTTTTGAGTCGACTCAAAAGTTCCGCGATGTTCAGACATTTCTCGGCGAGCCCGAGCGAGGTGACTTTTGAGTCGACTCAAAAGTTCCGCCATGTTCAGACATTTCTCGGCGAGCCCGAGCGAGGTGACTTTTGAGTCGACTCAAAAGTTCCGCGATGTTCAGACATTTCTCGGCGAGCCCGAGCGAGGTCACTTTTGAGTCGACTCAAAAGTTCCGCGATGTTCAGACATTTCTCGGCGAGCCCGAGCGAGGTGACTTTTGAGTCGACTCAAAAGTTCCGCCATGTTCAGACATTTCTCGGCGAGCCCGAGCGAGGTGACTTTTGAGTCGACTCAAAAGTTCCGCGATGTTCAGACATGTCTCAGCGAGCTTGCGTGAGCGAGTTGCGCGATGTTCAGGAATGTCTCAGCGATATCGCTGAGAAATGTCTGAACATGGCGGTGCGGGTGCGTGCGAGTTCCAAGGTTTCTTTCTTCCTCTTCTCCTTCTTCTTCTTCATTATCACCCCCATGCTTCCCTCCCATGCCTGTTGTTGTTCTCCCTCCCCCTTCTCCCTCTCAGGTTCGGCAGCGGCACGGGTGTATGTGTCTTCCTTGGTCTCTTCTCTTCTTCATCTCCTTATTCTTCCCCAATTTGCTCACCCCCCCTCCCCATGCACGCCTCCCATGCCTGCCTGTTGTCTTTTCTCACGTTCCTCCTGCCGGCAGCGGCACAGGTGCCAGTGTCCCACAGTCCCCCTGGTTCTCTTCTTCATATATTTCTTTTTTCGCCACCATCACACCCGTGCTTCCCTCCCATGCCTGTTGTTGTTTTCCCTCCCCTTTCTCCCTCTCAGGTTCGGCAGTGGCACGGGTGCATGTGTGTCCCCGCCCCGAGTCCCTTCTTCAACACCTTCCTCCCCATTTTTCTCCCTTACCCCCCCCCACCCGCATGCATGCCTCCCATGCCTGCCTGTTGTCTTCTCTCAGGTTCGGCAGCGGCACGGGTGCATGTGTCTTCCTTGGTCTCTTCTTTACCTCTTTCTTCTTTTCCACCATCACTCTCATCCTTGCTGCTGCCCGCGTGGTGAGTTGGAAAGGTGGTGTGTTGTGCAGTGCAGTGCAGTGTGGTGGTGGTGTGGTGTGGTGCGGTGTAGTGTGGTGCAGTGCAGTGTGGTGGTGTGGTGTGGTGCGGTGGTGTTCCTGAGTCTCCTCTCCACCTCCTTCTTTGCCACCATCACCCTCATCCTTAGCGCTGCCGGTGCGGTGAATTGGATTTGTGGTATGCGGTGTGATGTGGTGTGGTCTGGTCTGGTCTGGTCCAATGCAATGTGGTGTAAGCTTGCACCATAGCTTGCACTACCTGTTAGAACTTGAGCTCTGAATCCATGCATTAGTAATGAGCTTGAAGCTCTAGTACATCCAGGATGGGCAAGGAAAGGATGGGGAAGGGAATCTAGGGCAATCTCTAGAGATTGGGGGTAATCCCAAGGCAATCTCCAATTGGTGGGTTGGAGATTGCTTGGAGATCACATTTGGGTTTGGTTGGGATGTAGGTGTACACCCAACCAAACACAAAGTGCAAACTACACTACGCTAGGATATAGAAAGTGCAAAATACAAAGTGTGAGATTGAGGGCTAACACTAACACTACCATCATCAACCTGTCCCGCTCCTCCCCTACTCCTCCACCCACTCCCCTCAGCAACCACGCCTTGACTTGTGAGTCGGGACCAGGGCCTGTCACTATGTTTCCACTGCTCCAGCTGCAATGCATTGCTTGCACCAGCACCAGCACCCTACCTCTCTGCTTCCCTGCTGCTCCCCATCCCTCCCCCACGCCTCCCCACCCCCCACCAATATCAAAGGTCTCCACTTATCTTTCCTCCGGTGCCTGTTGATGCCAATTCTGGTTTTTGAGAAATCTCAAAAACCGCCTCCCCACCCCCCACCAATATCAAAGGCCTCCACTTATCTTTCCTCCGCGTGTGATGAGACGATTTTTGAGTCAACTCAAAAATCGTCTCATCACACCCGCCTCCCCACCCCCCACCAATATCAAAGGCCTCCACTTATCTTTCCTCCGGTGCCGGTTGACGCCAATTCTGTGCCAGATGACGCCATCACATGTGTTTGACCCACCTATCTCCTCCCCATCCTCACTTCACACCACACCAGGGCTACGCCTTGTCTCGCGACAGGGGCCTCCCTTTGTCTTTCCTGTGGCGCCGAGTGAGCGCCCACAAGGTGCCAGAGAACGCCATAGCGTGCACCAGCGCCATTGTCTTCCTACTCCCATCCACCCTCACAGGGTTACGCCCTGTCTCGTGACCGCGGTCTCCTTCTCTCCTTCCTGTGGCGCCGAGTGAGCGCCCACAAGGTGCCAGTGAACGCCATAGCGTGCACCAGCGCCATTGTCTTCCTACTCCCATCCACCCTCACAGGGTTACGCCCTGTCTCGTGACCGCGGTCTCCTTCTCTCCTTCCTGTGGCGCCGAGTGAGCGCCCACAAGGTGCCAGTGAACGCCATAGCGTGCACCAGCGCCATTGTCTTCCTACTCCCATCCACCCTCACAGGGTTACGCCCTGTCTCGTGACCGCGGTCTCCTTCTCTCCTTCCTGTGGCGCCGAGTGAGCGCCCACAAGGTGCCTGTGAACGCCATCGCGTGCACCAGCGCCACCACCCTGTCCCTCTCCTTCCCTATTGTCTCATCCCCCCCCTCAGAGCTACGCCTTGTCTCGCGACCGCGGTCTCCCTCTCGCCTTCCTGTGGCGCCGAGTGAGCGCCCACAAGGTGCCAGTGAACGCCAATGCGTGCACCACCAGCGCCACCACCCTGTCCCTCTCCTCCCATACTTTCCCTTCGCCATGTTCCTCCCCCTTCTCCCTCCCCTCTAACCACTTTACACCAGGGCTACACCTTGTCTCGGGACAGGGGCCTGCCTCTCTCCTTCCTGTGGCGGCGAGTGAGCGCCCACAAGGTGCCGGTGAACGCCATAGCGTGCACCAGCGCCATCAACCTATCCCTCCTCTTCCCTACTGTCTCATCCACCCCCTCCTCCACGCCCTCTTCACTCCACACCAGGGCTACGCTTTGTCTCGCGACCGCGGCCTGCCTCTCTCTTTCGTGTGGCGGCGAGTGAGTGCCCACAAGGTGCCAGTGAACGCGATAGCGTGCACCAGCGCCATCGCCATCATGTTCCTCATGCCGCTGCTCGGAGGCTCCGTGGCCTACTTTGCTGTGACGGGGATGGCCACGGTGGGGTGGTTTGGCGCGTACGGAGTGCCGGTCTTCTTTCGGATTATCCAGTCTGACAGGGACTTTTCTCCGGGGCCCTTCTATCTTCCCAACTACATCGGGCACACGGGCGGGTGAGGAGGGGAGGGCGGGTGGGGAGAGAGAGGGGGAGATGGGGAGAGAAAGGGGAGGACGGGAGAGAGGGGAGGGAGGGGAGGGTGGGGAAGAGGAAGGGAAAAAGGGGAAAGATGGCAACGGTCGGGTGGTTTGGCGCGTACGGAGTGCCGGTCTTCTTTCGGATTATCCACTCGGACAAAGACTTTTCTCCGGGGCCCTTCTATCTGCCCAACTATGTCGGGCACACAGGCGGGTGAGGAGGGGCGGGCGGGATGGGAGGTAGGGGTGGTTGGGAGAGAGAGGGGTGGCAGCGGACAGAGGGGAAGGAGGGGAAGGGTTGGTGTTTCACTCCTTGTGCTTCTGTTTGGAGGGTCCTGTCTGTCTGTGGCCTGCTTTGCTTTCTTGTGACGGGGATGGCCACGGCGGGGTAGTTCGGCGCGTGCGGAGTGCCGGTCTTCTTTCGGATTATCCAGTCGGACAAAGACTTTTCTCCGGGGCCCTTCTATCTGCCCAACTATGTCGGGCACACGGGCGGGTGAGGAGGGGCGGGACGGGAGGTAGGGGTGGTTGGGAGAGAGAGGGGCGGGAGCGGACAGAGGGGAAGGAGGGGAAGGGTTGGTGTTTCACTCCTTGTGCTTCTGTTTGGGGGGTTCTGTCTGTCTGGCCTGCTTTGCTTTCTTGTGACGGGGATGGACACGGTGGGGTGGTTCGGCGCGTACGGAGTGCCGGTCTTCTTTCGGATTATCCAGTCTGACAAAGACTTTTCTCCGGGACCCTTCTATCTGCCCCACTACATCGGGCACACGGGCGGGTAAGAGGGATGCAAGAGAGGGGAAGAGGAGGGTTGGGAGAGAGGGGAAGAGGAGGGTTGGGAGAGAGGGGAAGAGGAGGGTTGGGAGAGAGGGGAAGAGGAGGGTTGGGAGAGGGTACCGTTTGGGTGTTTCGTTCCTTGTGCTCCATTTAGGGAGGTTCTGTCTGTCCCCTGCTTTTGCGATGACGGGGGATGGCCACGGTGGGGTGGGGGAGAGAGAAGTGGGGTGGGGGTGAGAGAGGGGTGGTGGGGGAAGAAGGGAGAGAGGGAGAGAGGGAGAGAGAGGTAAAGCAAGGGCTGAGGGCCATGGTGAAATGAAGACTATAAATCCCCCCTCCCCTTATAACCTGTTCATCACTCCCCGTCTCTTTCATACCCCTCGCCTTTTACTCCTTCACTTATGCCACTCTTCTTATCCCCCTTTCCCCATGTCCTTCCCCTTATCCCCCTTTCCTTCCCCTTATCCGCTTTACTTTCCAGCAAGTGTGTGCACGTCCTGGCTCTCACATACGTCATCTACACTATGGTTGTCTTCGTTATCCCTACGGAATATCCTGTAACGGCGGAGAATTTCAACTATGCAGCTGTGGGTATTGTGGTGGTGGTCGCCGTGTTTCTCCTATGGTGGTTTCTTGACGCTCACCGGTGGTTCAAAGGCCCGAAGATTGCAAAGCAAGAGGACCATGTCGACTCAAAACCACAGGAGCAACAGGAGCAATACCAGGTAAGTCGCTGGTTCCAGTAGTTGTGGGTTACATTGGACTAAGTGTGGCAATAAAGAGGTTGTATACAGACTCAGCCTCAATGTGTTGCACTAGAAACGTTACACTTGCTGTAACACATTCTTTATATTGTCTATCATTGCGTAGGGGCCGCCGCATACGGAAGGCTTAGCTTATGAGTCGTTTAATGTGGATCCACTTTATGTGTGGTAGTTTTTTACTTGAGCTGTAACTGTAGGACCATGCTGACATGCTGTTGTAGTGAACTTCGAGGTTTGGGGACAGACTCAACCTTTCATCACTGGACAATCTCAACCGTTCATCAGCATCTTCATCTGTTGCATAAATCTCGGTATTGCACTTTCTGATTAGCTGACAATCTCTTTCACCAATAGATGATCTAGAGGCATATCAGACAGACCCATCCCAGCCCAAATCCACGATCCGCGGACATGGAATCTCAAGCCACCAACGATTCCCTTTTGGATGTCGATCCCGCGCCGACGTGGAGCGGTGCTAATGGTGACGTCCTTTTTCCACACGAAATGCTCGTAGAAAAGGCCAAGTGTGCACCTCCGATGGTCTTCGACCACCATCGATGACCCGATACGCGTCAGCACGAAACGAAAAAGACGCAGCGTTGACCACTTGACACCGTGTGTCAAGAAGCATCAACAACATAGCGTGTGCATGGGGCAATGACTCGGTGCCACGTGGCTTTCGTTTTCATCCGCACAGCATTCGAAAGCACATGGTTGGCTGTCAGTCCCCGTCTTTTGAGACCTCGTGCCACGCTATTCGCTTTGCTTCCTTCCCTCACACACCTCGCGCGTGTGTTGGTTTCAACCATCGCTGATCGCACAAACACATCATCATCACACGCTGCGATGGGTGGGGTGGGGTGGGGTTCACGGGGTGTACACATATCCACCCATGCTTCGTGAAAGTTCATCCCTCGTTTGACATCGTACCCGTTCGTTCCCGCTCCGCGGGAATCTGCTGGCCGCATCGCAGAATCTCAACCCTCCGTTGAGTTCAGGGTATATACAGCTGAGTATATTCCCATCCCAAGAGAGCACCAAACTGTACGCCTTGCAAGCACATCCAGCGATCACTCACATCCCCTTGAGGATTACGAACCACCACAGAGACTCTCACGCCCCACCGCTTCACTCGCAGCCTGCCGATACTCTCCAAGATCGAGGTTCCTATATTTTCTCGAGGAACTGATTTCAACACTTCTGTGCTCACGCCCATCACTCCGACCACAGCCAAATCCTCGGGCGCTACACCTTTCCCAGCCGTGACTGACGGAAAGGGTAAAAAGTGTCAGTCCCGCAGTTCTTGATTTTTTTACTTGGCGGGGCGCGAGGAGGTGAAGGCTGCGCTCTCCAGCTTGTTCTTGGTGGAGCATAACAGGTTGCAGCAATCCTAAGCTTCAGAGCTTCTTTCCCTTCGCTTGTAGGGTTGAGCACCCTTCGGCTTGGCGATCGTGTAGCTTGCGACGACCTAGACCTGCCTCAGAAACTGATCGCTTTCCGCTGCGTGTCAAGGCTGTTTCGACTGACAGCCTTTTGTTGCGCCGCGCGTGTGTGTTGCTAATCACCTTGTTCTGAGCTTCAACGCGAGTAGTGACCATGGCGACAGAAGCAGCCAAAACCGCCTTGTTGACTCCTTTAGCAGCACATCTCTCCCCCTTACAGTCACACAGTTCACCACAAGCCCTCTCCAATGTCACGGCTATCAGACTACCCCACAGAACCGACCATCGCCGTGAACGATGCGTTTCAGCCTGGCAAAGCCTTTCGCCGTTTCATGTCAGAACTACGCAGAACCGATTGGTTCGGAGCAATCCAGCTCGGTACAGCTCGGTTCGGTGTGCTCTTCAAAAAGAACGGAAACGACACGAGACTGACAGGCTCTGGGATGTCCCGAACGGCGTCGAGCTTATAAAACCTTTCCATGACGCCTCTTATAACGAGGACAACCATGGAGTCTTCCCGCCTGACGTTATTCTGGAAACACGTCAAAACGCGACTGCTCATCGAATGAATCCCGAGTCCAGCCATCAAGAAGCAGACGCGAATGCCTCTCCCGAATTTTCGCTGACAATAGAGACCCACTCACAGCCTGCTGACGTGGCGATTGAAAAGGCGGGTGTCGTGGAAGCTGACGTGGCAGCTAGCTTGGAATCCGACGCGGACGGCGAGGTTGTAAGCAAGGAAGCGGCGATCGGCGGCACGCTGGCGGCTGGAGCACTGATAGTAAGCGTCGTCGCGTCACTGGCGCTTCTGGGATATTACTTTCGGGACGACATCTCCAGCGCGATTGACTACTTTACAACGTACATTGAAGGAGCGGGATCCGGGGGATACGTGACGTTCGTTCTAGGGTACTCGCTTCTGGAGGTGCTCGCGGTGCCGGCTATTCCGCTGACGCTGTCCGCCGGTGTGCTGTTCGGCCCGGCCATGGGCACGTTTCTCTGCAGCCTCTCCGGCACGGTGCGTTGTTGTAACGTGTGAGGTTTGTTTTGCGGGCACGTTTCTCTGCAGCCTCTCTCGAGGACCGTTTCTCGGTTGTCGTCTGGCGTCGGTCTTGCTTGCGTGTAGCCCCACTCTCGCTCCTCTGTATACCTTTTTTCGCCTTTTTAGGATTCTAGGGTCGACTCAAAACAACTGGGACACAGTGAAAGTGGTCTCCTGCCTCCTCCTTTCCATCCGACGCCTTCCGACTCTCAAAACTCTCATTCTCTCACAATCTCTCTCCTCTTAACACAATTCTTCGCTATCCTCCTCCCCCTTTCCCCCCCCGCTTCTGCGCGTGCCTCCAGATCTCCGCCACAATTGCGTTCCTGATTGCGCGGTACGTGGCGCGCGATCGTATTCAAGATATGGTGCGAGGCAACAAGAAGTACGAGGCGATCGACCGCGCAGTGGGGAACAACTCGTTCCGCATCGTCACTCTGCTGCGCCTCAGCCCCCTCATGCCGTTCTCCCTTGGGAACTACTTTTACGGTCTCACTTCCGTGAAGCTTCTCCCATACATCCTTGGCACGTAAGTCGTGACTGTTGTATGCATCAGTACAATCCCATCGTCACTCTGCTGCGCCTCAGCCCCCTAATGCTGTTCTTCCGCGGGAACTACTTTTGCGGTCTCACTTCCATGAAGCTGCTCCCATACGTAGTTGGAACGTAAGTCCTGGTGCAGATTGGCTCGCATGTGGCTGTAAGTTTGTCGAATCACCCCTCTCACTGCACCACCCCTCTTCCTGCACCACCCCTCTCCCTGCATCACCTCTGCATTTCCTCCGGTCCCTCGTATCCATTGTTCAGTGTTCCAAGTTAATCTTCATGTTCCCAAGCACACAGACAGGGGTCGCCTCTGGCGGATCACTTAATTACAGGCCATGTGGACTGGCCAGGTGCCTGGCACAGGGGACTCTGTCAGCAGTTCACCCCTTAGTGTCGGTCCAAAGGGTAACTCCCTCACCTTGCAGCATTTTCTCCGTGTTTCCCTGTTACCACACGCCAGGTGGATTGGCATGCTGCCAGGCACATGGGCGTATGTCAGCGCCGGATCCTTTGGCCGCTCCCTGTTGGTACGCATTCCTTAGAGCTTGAGGTCCTCTTATCATGCATTTTTTCTGGGTTATTCATCATAACTTCTCTTTCGGTGCCCATTTATCAGAATATTGCTTTCTGTGGTTCTTTAAGCTTGACCTTCATCTGCTTCCGAGTTTAATAACCATTCGGCACAATGGCATAGACACTACATACACCGCTTACCACCGCCGCTCCTCTCCCTGGGCCCAACCCCCTCTAACCCATTCCCGTCTTCCCCCTCTTCTTGCCACACCCATCCCTCCCTACCTTTCTTTCTCATTATCAGGAGGCGGAGAGTGGGACCTCACTGCTGGGGGACTCATCTCTCTATTCGCTGCTGGGTGGTGTGGCCCTCACAGCCTTCGCTGCCACTTATATCACCAAAGTCGTGCAGGTAAGGGCTTCGGTTCAAGCCTTCAAGCGTAGCACTGCCCGTGAAAGAGTTTCTACCTAGTAATTTTCTCCCTTTGTCAGCCGGGTCTTGCCAACTGTTACTCCTGTAGCTGCTGTGTCGCCTTTTGAGCTGTCTCAGAAGTTGTCACATGCTGAAGCTGTTCAATCCCCTCAATAGCTACCCTGTGCTTATTGTATTTTGTAACCGCTGTGTTACCCTTCTCCTCCCTCCCTCTCGCCTGCCTGGTTTTGCACAGGATGCTGTGAAGGAAGCGGAGTAGAGCAACCAATTGGTCACTGACTCACTGTTCATGTGCATATACTTAAATCAGTAGGAAGTGGGGAGTGAATGCCAGGGTTATCACGGTGGGGCTCATGGGGACTTTAAAAAAGGGGAGTTGCCTCAGAAGGCAAACTGCTGCATGTGCCTTCAATGCTTGTGTCTGAATAGAGCTGTGATTATAGTAGTAAAAATAACCGATGTATGCTATTTTGTAGAAATTAATGGGGTGGTTTTTAAACGCGGTAAAGTTCTTCAATATGGTGTACCATAATATGTCAGGATGGCCGAGTTGGTCTAAGGTGCCATACTCAATCCACTCTGTCAAATATTATATATGCTATATGTGTTTAGGCTGTAGTGGGGTAGCCAATATGGGGTACAGCCCACATTAGGGTTTCATATTTGTACCCAATTCTTTCTTAGTTCAATCATTCCTGCTGCTGGATTCTGACATGGTATCAGAGGACTAGGTCCATAGGACCGTCTTTTTTTCGGGCCCACCTACCGTTGCGGTTACCGCGCTACCCCACGTGTTGTCCTGCCTGCCTGCCTTGCCTTGTGACGTGTTGCGCTGCGCGCGCCGTCCTGCAGCCCTCGCGCTGCTTACTGCTGCCCTAGGCCAGCGCGCCGCCCCTGCAGGCCCGTAAGGCCCGCGCGCCGCCCCTGCAGGCTCGTAAGGCCCGCGCGCCGCCCCTGCAGGCCCGTTAGGCCCGCGAGCCGCCCCTGCAGGCCCGTCAGGCCCGCGAGCCGCCCTTGCAGGCCCGTCAGGCCAGAGCGCCGCCCCGCCAGGTCGCTGACGCGGCCCCGCCCTGCCGCTGACGCGGCCCCGCCCTGCTGCGGTCGCGGCCCCGCCCTGCCGCCGACGCGGCCCCGCCCTGCCGCTGTCGCGGCCCCGCTCTGCCGCCGACGCGGCCCCGCCAGGTCGCTGTCGCGGCACCGCCCTGCCGCTGACACGGCCCCGCCCTGCCTCTGACGCGGCCCCGCCCTGCCGCCGACGCGGCCCCGCCCTGCCGCCGACGCGGCCCCGCCAGGTCGCTGACGCGGCCCCGCCCGCCACTACCGCGGCCCCGCCCTGCCGCCGACGCGGCCCCGACATCCGCCGACGCGGCCCCGACCTGCCGCTGTCGCGGCCCCGCCCTGTCGCCGACGCGGCCCCGCCAGGTCGCTGTCGCGGCGCGCCCTGCCGCTGACGCGGCCCCGCCCTGCCGCTGTCGCGGCCCCGCCTTGCCGCCGACGCGGCCCCGCCCTGCCGCTGACGCGGCCCCGCCCTGCCGCTGTCGCGGCCCCGCCCTGCCGCCGACGCGGCCCCGCCTGGCCCCGCCCTGCAGCAGCTGCCGCGGCCCTGCCCTGCCGCTGTCGTGGTCCCAGCCCTGCAGCTGACGCGGCCCTACTTTGCAGCCGATGTTGCGGCCCCGCCGTCGCCGCCGTCGTGTGCCTACCAGGCCGCCGCCCGCCGAGCGCCGGCCCTGCTCGCCCAGCGAGCACCTGCCCTTCCCGCCACTGGTGAGCACCTGCCTTTTACGCGCGCTGCCGCGCCATCTGCCTGCCTGCCTGCCTGCCTGTCTGCCTGCCGCGCGTGCCCTGCCCGCGCTGCTACTGCTGCTACTTCTGTTACTACTGCTAGGCTACTGCTACTGCTACTGCTGCTACTGCTACTACTGGCGGTGGCCAGATGCAGCTCCAACGACGTCCGCGTGAGTCTCTCACGCCCCAGCAGCTTCGTGAGTGGTACGCTAGTTGGGGTTGTGGCGGTAGAAGTCGTGGCTGTCGCCCTGGAGCTGGTCAGTCGGGAGCGTCTGGCAGTGGCCAGCTGCAGCTGCAGCGGCGTCCGCGCGAGACACTTACGCCCCAGCAGCTTCGTCAGTGGTACGCTCAGAGTAGAGGGTCTCGGAGTACCGTTCGCTGCCCGTACGTCATTCGCACAGGTGATCGGGCTGGTCAGGCTTGCGGGACGCTTGGTCACACACAGTCCTACGGCTTCGCCCGTCTGAGCGACGCCTGGCGTACCGAGTTTGGCGACGAGGCTGAGCTCCCCACCTGGCTGGAGCTGCTTGGGCAGAGGGTAGATATCTTTGCTCACCCTACTGTCACGCGTCTGCTAGCCACAGTTGTCACTGACCCGTCGTTTGAGTCTGCTACTGCGTCTGCCTTAGTCGCTGAGCTTGTTGACTTTGCTGCTGCCTGTCGTCTAGACTACGCCGCTAGTCTTGTTGCTGAGTCT
Source organism: Closterium sp. Naga37s-1 (assembly GCA_947471745.1). Classification (NCBI taxonomy): domain Eukaryota; kingdom Viridiplantae; phylum Streptophyta; class Zygnematophyceae; order Desmidiales; family Closteriaceae; genus Closterium; species Closterium sp. Naga37s-1. The sequence continues at coordinate 4,097,266 of CANJKZ010000024.1, forward strand.
GAGTCTGTCTGTCCTCCGTCCGTCGGGGGTGAGTGTGCTCTTGGCACGGACGTCCTTGAGGACAGGCAGGAGGACCTTGAGTGTCTTGCAGCCGCTGCGCCTCATCTCGTGTCCATGCTGCTTGCCCCCGAGGGAGACCCGGATGCTCCAGACATCCCGACCCCGTGCTCTTACGCTGAGGCGATCGCGGGTGAGTACTCCTCTCACTGGCAGACAGCCATGGACGCAGAGATGGCATCCTGGAAGTCCACAGGCACGTACGTCGATGAGGTTCCCCCTCCTGGGGCGAACATCGTCAGTGGCATGTGGATTTTCAGGGTGAAGCGGCCGCCAGGTTCTCCGCCTGTCTTCAAGGCTCGTTACGTTGCTCGAGGTTTCAGTCAGCGAGAGGGAGTTGACTTCTTCCAGACCTTCTTCCCCACCCCAAAGATGACCACTCTTCGGGTGCTGCTGCACGTTGCCGCTCAGCGTGACTACGAGCTTCACTATCTTGACTTCAGCACAGCTTTCTTACAGGGCAGCCTGCACGAGGAGATCTGGCTGCGCCGCCCTCCTGGCTTCACTGGGTCGTTCCCTCCTGGTACCCAGTGGAGCCTCCGGCAGCCGGTCTACGGTCTCCGCCAGGCGCCACGTGAGTGGCACGACACACTGAGGACGACTCTTGCTGCTCTTGGGTTTGCTCCGTCGACTGCTGACCCGTTGTTGTTTCTGCGCACCGACACCACTCTGCCGCCGCTCTACATCCTCGTGTACGTCGACGACTTGGTCTTTGCCACTGCTGACACTGAGGCTCTCGCCCTGGTGAAGTCGGAGCTGCAGAAGAGACACACGTGTCAGAATGTTATAATTGTCTAGCCTGCAGTGGGGTACTCTATAGCGAGTACAACCCAATTAGGGTTTCCTATATGTATCTCAACTGCTGCTAGTGCAAATCATCCTTTGCTCATTACTGTTTCTGCCTGCTAATCTGACATGATATCAGAGCAGGTCGACCCTCCTGGGTCGATCCTGTGGGTGGGCCCCACCCGATGCTTCCGCTGCTCTACTGCTGTCGCGCGCCCCGGGCGCGCGACCCTTTCTTCCTGCCGCGCGCTCGGAGCGCGCGGCGTTTTTCATCCCGCCGTGCGCTCGGGGCGTGCGGCGGTTTTCTGCCCGCCGTGCGCCCCGAGGCGCACGGCGGTTTCCTGCTTCACGCGGCGGTTTCCTGCCCGTCGTGGCGCCCCCGGGGACCTGCGCGCTGCCCCCCGTTGCCTGTCGCGGCGCCCTGGGGACCCGCGCGTCGCCCTCCTCCCGTCGCCTCGTCGCGGCGCCCCGGGGACCCGCGCGCCGACCCCTCCCGTCGCCTCGTCGCGGCGCCTTGGGGGCCCGCGCGTCCCCCCCTCCCGTCGCCTCGTCGCGGCACCTTGGGGGCCCGCGCGTCGCCCCCTCCCGTCGCCTCGTCGCGGCGCCTTGGGGGCCCGCGCGCCGTCCCCTCCCGTCGCCTCGTCGCGGCGCCTTGAGGACCCGCGCGCGGCCCCTCTTGTCGCCCTTCGAGCCGCCCTCGGGGGCCCGTGCGCGGCCCCCCTCCCGTCACCCGCCGTGGCGCCCTCGGGGGGCCCGCGCCCTGCTCCTTCGTGGCGCCCAGGAGACCCCCCCGCCGCCTCCCTTTCCCTCCGTGAACCGCCCCTGCTGCTTCCCGCGCTCCTGCCTGCGTTAGGGTTTGGGGGTGGCGGGCATGGGGGTGACCGGTGTGGGTAACCTGCAGCTCCTCCTCCTCCTCCGTCTCCCACTGCTGCAGCTGCCGCTGAGGGGGGTGGGTGTGTGGGAGCCGAGGGTTTAGGGTTTAAGGGGGGTGCCATGGGAGTGGAGCTAGGGTTTCAGCAGGGGGTGTGTGAAAGGGGGGTGGGACAGTTGGGGGAGGTTGAGCGGAGGCTGCCGTCTTGTCGTCCGCAGCACCTGTAGTCCGGGGCGCTGTCCTGGTAGCCCAGAGAGCCTGCTGCGCCTGTCGCCCGTGGGTCCGTTGCTCCTGCCGCTCCTCGTAGCCGCCGAGCCAGTTACTCCCGTAGTCCGGGGCGCTGTCTCGGTAGCCACTGTGCCAGCCGCTCCTGTTGCCCGTGTGTCTGCAGCTTCAGCCGTCGCCTCCTATCTTCTCTCCTCTTACAGTCCCGCCTCCTCCTCCTCACTTGCCCTTTGTGAATGCCTCTAGCTTTGCTTGCACTTGTGAACCTGCTCTATGACTGCTTGCTCTGCTGATTATACCCCACTTTGACTATGGGGGTGTGTCAGAATGTTATAATTGTCTAGCCTGCAGTGGGGTACTCTATAGCGAGTACAACCCAATTAGGGTTTCCTATATGTATCTCAACTGCTGCTAGTGCAAATCATCCTTTGCTCATTACTGTTTCTGCCTGCTAATTTGACAACACGTGTACAGACCTGGGTGAGCTGCGCAGTTACCTTGGCTTGCAGATCACCCGGGACAGAGCACGCCGCACCATCACACTGACTCCGTCACACATGGTGCAGCAGGTCCTTCAGCGCTTCGGCTTCACCTGGTCCTCGGCACAGGCCACTCCTCTGGCTACAGGTCACTCGCTCTCAGCTCCACCTTCGGACGAGTCCGTAGAGCCGAGTGGTCCTTACCCAGAGCTAGTGGGCTGCCTCATGTACCTGATGACCTGCACTCGTCCTGACCTTGCGTACCCTCTTGGCCTTCTGGCTCGCTACGTGGCTCCTGGTCGGCACCGAAAGGTGCACATGGATGCTACTAAGAGGGTACTACACTACTTGTGCAGTACATCGGGCATGGGGCTCGTGCTTGGAGGACGGAGCGATGTTGTCCTCACTGGGCACTCAGACGCTTCTTGGGTTGACGACCAGGCTACGCAGCGGTCGTCACAGGGTTACACCTTCAGCCTTGGCCCTGGCTCTGCTTCTTGGCGTTCTACACGCTCGTCTTCAGTTCTCAGCTCCAGTTGTGAGGCTGAGATCTACGCCACAGCCATGGCTGCACAGGAGTTACGCTGGCTCACCTACCTGCTGACCGACTTGGGAGAGCGGCCTCATTCTCCTCCAGTGCTGTACGTCGACAACAAGGCCGCCATTGCCGTGTGTCAGGAGCACAGACTGGAGCACAGAACGAAGCACATCGCTCTGCGTTACTTCCTGGCTCGAGAGTTGCAGCAGCGTGGTCTGCAGCACAGAACGAAGCACATCGCTCTGCGTTACTTCCTGGCTCGAGAGTTGCAGCAGCGTGGTCAGCTTCGTCTTGCTCACGTGGCCACTCGGGCCAACACTGCTGATATATTCACCAAGGCGCTTCCGTCTGGTGATCATCAGCGTTTCTGCACTCTGTTAGGCCTTGTGCCCACGTTTCCTCACTTACTGTAGACTTTGCTTGTACTGTGATCTATATATACCTGCATGCTTGCTCTGCTAGGTAGAGATCACTGTGCTGTTGTTTTTTCATATATACCCCTGCATGTGAACTGGCCTTGTGGCCCTTTGCTTGTGCTCAGTGTGTGTGGTGACGTTGTGATCCACCCTGAGCTTGCTTTGCTTCTCTTGACTGGACTTGTGACCCCTTGCTCTCCCCCACTTTGCCTATGGGGGTGTGTCAAATATTATATATGCTATATGTGTTTAGGCTGTTGTGGGGTAGCCAATATGGGGTACAGCCCACATTAGGGTTTCATATTTGTACCCAATTCTTTCATAGTTCAATCATTCCTGCTGCTAGATTCTGACACACTCCGTTTTTCACTCCAATTTTTGCGCTAACATCAGAATCTAACCGTCTAAACTTAGATCGGTCAACAGATTTCGGATCCTCTTAGCTTCCTCAAGCGATCTATAACTTTTCGTAGCAAATCGTTTAGTTTCTGCACGACTCTCTAATTTGATCGTCGCGTCGTAATCCACGTAGAGAGATTTGTTAAGGCGGCAGATCATGGAAGTATACGTGACGTAACCGTGCGGTTGCTCGACGAGAATGAGTGCGTCGACGAGAGCATAATGAAACGCTGTAGAAACATCGATTTGGCGAAGCTTAAGACCCAATGCTGCTGCGAAGGCGAGTAGAATGCGAAGCGAGGTGTGACGACTGACATGAGCAAATCGTCGCGCCGTAAACCACGCCTTGTTTCTGATCAAACCCGCGAACAACCCAACGAGCCTTGAAGCGCTCGATCGTTCCGTCAGCGTTGGTCTTAATGCGGAAGACCCACTTCCCAGAGAGAATGTTCTTGCGAGGAACTGTTGAGATACTGTAGGGATTAAATCCCAGGTGTTGTTATCGTGCAGCGCCTTCAGCTCGTTGTTCATGGCCTCGCGCCATTTTTACGTGTGAGGTCCTTTCAGCGCATGGTCCATAGTATTTCGTTCTGTGGGGAGCGATGGTTGAACTGCTACAGCGAGACCCAGTATCTGTAAACCCGTCTGTTGATAGCTGTCAAACTATATCTGTGCTAGTTTTATATAGGCTATAGTGGGGTAGCCCATATGGGGTACAACCCAATGTTAGGGTTAGTACTTGTACCCACAACTCATTTCAATGCAGTCATCCCTGCTTGCTATCTTGATATGGTATCAGAGCAGTAGGTCCGTAGGTCCGTAGGCACTGGAGCTGGGGGACCTGGAGCTGGTGCTGTCGACCCTGGAGTTGGAGACCCTGGAGCTGGAGGTGCCGGTTCTGGGGGTGCTGCTGCTGGGGGCACTGGAGCTGGAGGCTCTGGAGCTGGTACTGTCCACCCTGGAGTAGGAGACACTATGGCACTTCGTCCTTCCTCTGTTCCACAGCGTGTTCCCCTGCCGTCTCCTCCTGCGTCTTCTCTACCTGACGTTCCGGACCCTGAGTCTGACCTAGTTCGTGCTACTCACCCTACTGTCACGCGTCTGCTAGCCACTGTTGTCACTGACCCGTCGTTTGAGTCTGCTGCTGCGTCTGCCTTAGTCTCTGAGCTTGTTGACTTTGCTACTGCCTGTCGTCTAGACTTCGCTGCTAGTCTTGTTGCTGAGTCTGAGTCTATCTGTCCTCCGTCCGTCGGGGGTGAGTGTGCTCTTGGCACGGACGTCCTTGAGGACACGCAGGAGGACTTTGAGTGTCTTGCAGCCGCTGCGCCTCATCTCGTGGCCATGCTGCTTGCCCCTGAGGGAGACCCGGATGCTCCAGACATCCCGACCCCGCGCTCTTACGCTGAGGCGATCGCGGGTGAGTACTCCTCTCAGTGGCAGACAGCCATGGACGCAGAGATGGCATCCTGGAAGTCCACAGGCACTTACGTCGACGAGGTTCCCCCTCCTGGGGCGAACGTAGTCGATGGCATGTGGATTTTCAGGGTTAAGCGGCCGTTGGGTTCTCCGCCTGTCTTCAAGGCTCGTTACGTTGCACGAGGCTTCAGTCAGCGACAGGGAGTTGACTTCTTCCAGACCTTCTCCCCCACCCCGAAGATGGCCACTCTTCGGGTGCTGCTGCACGTTGCCGCTCAGCGTGACTACGAGCTTCACTCTCTTGACTTCAGCACAGCGTTCTTACAGGGCAGTCTGCACGAGGAGATCTCGCTGCGCCGCCCACCTGGCTTCACTGGGTCGTTCCCTCCTGGTACCCAGTGGAGCCTCCGCCGGCCGGTCTACGGTCTCCGTCAGGCGCCTCGCGAGTGGCACGACACACTGAGGGCGACACTTGCGGCTCTTGGGTTTGCACCTTCCACTGCTGACCCGTCGCTATTTCTGCGCACCGACGCTTCGTTGCCGCCGTTCTACATCCTCGTGTACGTCGACGACTTGGTCTTTGCCACTGCTGACACTGAGGCTCTCGCCCTTGTGAAGTCGGAGCTGCAGAAGAGACACACGTGCACAGACATGGGTGAGCTGCGCAGCTACCTTGGCTTGCAGATCACCCGGGACAGAGCACGGCGCACCATCACACTGACTCAGTCACACATGGTGCAGCAGGTCCTTCAGCGCTTCGGCTTCACTTGGTCCTCGCCACAGTCCACTCCCCTGGCTACAGGTCACTCGCTCTCAGCTCCACCTTCAGACGAGTCCGTAGAGCCGAGTGGTCCGTACCCAGAGCTAGTGGGCTACCTCATTTACTTGATGACCTGCATGTCAAATGTTATATGGGTTACATTATTGTAGGCTACAGTGGGTTAGCCTTTAGGGGGTTCACAACTCTAGGGTTTCATATTTGTACCCTCACTTCTTTCTAGTCCAACACTTCTTGTTTCTGACATGGTATTATGAGCTTAGGTTAGACCTAGGAACGTTTACCTAATGGCCCACCATTTCCGCTAGAAGCGCCCTCGAGCGCCTTAATGACGTAGCGCCCTCGAGCGCCTCTCTCCTAGTGCGCCCTCGTGCGCCTCTCCTTCTCCTGCTGCCCGTGCGCAGCTCGCTAGTGCCGCGCGCGGCCTTTTTTGTTTCGCGCGCGTAGCCCGCTAGCGGCCCACGCGCGGCCTTTCCTGCGCGCGCGCCGACCCCTAGCCGCCCGCGCGACGAGCGCCGCCCACGAGCAGCCCGCTAGCCGCCCGTCGACAGCCGTCCAGAGCGACGCAGCCCCGCCCTTTGGCCGTCGCGTCGCCCCTCTAGGCCGCCGTCCGCGCGCTAGTTAGGCCCACGCACAGCCACGGCCCGTCCGCTACAGCCGCCCACGCGCACGCCCCCCGTCGCGCACCGCCGCGTAGCCCAGTCCGAGCCGAGCCGCGCCGCCCGAACCGAACCGCGCCGCCCTGACCGAGCCGCGCCGCCCGAACCGAGCCGCGCCGCCCTGGCCGAGCCGCGCCGTCCTACTGTGCCCCACCTGCAGCAACTCCTGTTCCTGTTCCTGCCGATACTACTGCTTCAGCTGCTACTGTTACTGCTCCTGCTACTACTGCTACTGTTCCTACTGCTGCTACTGCCACTATGGCCACTCCCTCTGTTCTCACGTTTGACGCCGAGGGCCGACCGATTAAGTTTGAGGTTTGGTTAGATGACCTGCACCTGTTCCTCCAGATCACTGCCAAGGACGATGTCTCCCTGTATGACCACACGTCAGGCGCCGCTCCTGCACCTGCCACTACTGCTGACAGTACTGCTCGCTCCCAGTGGCAGACCCGTGATGCCCACGCTCGCCTAGCCGTTCGCAGCCACCTGCCGTTAGATGAGCGCGAGCACTTCGGCCAGCATAAGACCGCTAAGGAGCTGTACGATGCGGTAGTTGCGCGCTACTCCTCCCCTGCCACTGCTGCTATAGGCCGTCTCTCCCTGCCCTACCTCTTCCCCGATCTGTCCGCCTTTGCCACTGTAGCTGACCTCATCACTCACCTCCGTACCAGTGACCTCCGCTACCGTGCCGCGCACCCCCCCGATTTCCTCGCCAAGAACCCCCCCCCCGATGTACCTCACACTGTACCACCTTGTCACCCGCCTCCCTGACTCCCTTCGCACTGTCAGGGACCACTTTCTCGCCCTCTCCCCCACTGACCTCACTATCGACCTCCTTGAGAAGGAACTCCTAGCAGCTGAGAAGAGCATTGTAGCTGTAGGTGCCTCTCGTGGTGACCCCCGCTCCCCCTTCTTTGAGGGGTGCTCCCCCGTCCCCCTCCTCCCCTCCATTGCATCTGCTGCTGCTGTCGACTACCTCGGTGCTGAGGAGGTCGGGGCTGCGTCTGCTCCTAGTTGGAGGCGCAAGAGCAGCAAGGGCAAGGGGGGCAAGGGTGGCGGAGGTGGAGGCGGGGGCGGCGGCAGTGGAGGGGGTGGAGGAGGCGGGGGTGGTGGCGGTGGTGGGAGTAGTGCTGGTGGGGGGGAGTTCAGTGGCGGAGGAGGGGGTGGTGGCGGCGGCGGTAGTGGGGGTGGCGGGGGTGGCGGCGGTAGTGGTGACCAGTACCTGCGTGTCCCGCCTGACCCGGGCATTAGGACCAGTGAGGCTGCCGCTCTAGGTGCCAGTGCGTCTGTTGCCCTAGGTGCTGGTGAGACTGCCGCTCCAGGTGCTCGCGTGTCTGCTGCCCCAGGTGCTGGTGAGGTTGCTGCTCTAGGTGCTCGTGAGTCTGCGCCCTCTGGTACTGAGTCTACTGAGGCGCTGCACACCTTCACACTGGACTCAGGTGCTTCTCGCTGTTTCTTTCGTGACCGCACTGCCCTAGAGCAGCTTGCTCGGCCGGTTGCTGTCTCCCTCGCTGACCCCTCTGGGGGTCCGGTCATTGCGACCTCCTCCACTGTCCTCCCTTGTCCTGCGGTCCCGTCGGGCACACTGTCAGGTCTCTACCTCCCCTCGTTCTCTACGAACTTGGTGGCAGGTAGTGCACTTCAGGACAGGGGTGTCCACCAGTTCACCCCTGCCTACGAGCGAGTGACACACTGCACGTGTGCTCGGACGTGTCGCCACCTGGCTACCTTCACTCGGCAGCCGGGGTCGGACTTGTACACACTGACCACTGAGTCCCCTCAGGTAGCTGCGTCTGCGTCTGCGTCAGGTCAGCTGTCGGCCCCCTGCTCGTGTCGCTCCCTGGCGCACGAGACCGTCCTCTGGCACCACCGCCTTGGTCACCCGTCAGTGCAGCGCCTTCGTGGCATGCACAAACGGTACCTTGTCTCTGGTCTGCCCAGGGTTCTCCCTCCCCTCCCACCCTCGCCTGCTCCTCCTTGTCTTCCCTGTGTCGAGGGGCGGCAGCGCGCCGCTCCTCACTCCTCCTCGTTTCCCCCGACGACTGCTCCCCTGCAGACGCTCCACATGGACGTGTGGGGCCCAGCCCGCGTTCGTGGACAGGGTCACGAGAGGTACTTCTTGATAGTTGTTGACGACTACTCGCGCTACACCACGGTCTTCCCCTTGCGCACCAAGGGTGAAGTCCCTGATGTCTTGATCCCTTGGATCCGCGCTGCCCGACTCCAGCTTAGCGAGAGGTTCCACTCGGACTTTCCTGTCCTGCGTCTGCACTCTGACAGAGGTGGGGAGTTTTCCTCCGACCTCTTGATGGCCTACTGTCAGGGGCAGGGCATTGAGCAGTCGTTCACGCTTCCGGCCTCTCCGCAGCAGAATGGGGTTGCTGAGCGCCGCATTGGCCTGGTCATGGAGGTTGCTCGTACCTCCTTGATCCATGCGGCTGCCCCCCACTTTCTGTGGCCGTTTGCGGTCCGATACGCTGCACATCAGCTCAACCTCTGGCCCCGTGTCTCCGCTCCGGAGATCTGCGTTGGACGGGAGAGGTTGGCGATGCGTCGCGTTTTCGGGTCTGGGGATCTCGAGCTTTTGTTCGCGATACTTCTGCGGACAAGCTCTCCTCCCGCGTTGTTCCTTGTGTCTTCCTTGGCTTTGTCCCGGACGCGTCTGGTTGGCAGTTTTACCACGCCACCTCGCGCCGTGTCCTACCCTCTCAGGACGTCACTTTCGACGAGTCGGTGCCCTACTACCGCCTCTTCCCTTACCGCACTGCCCCGCTCCCCCCCCCGCCTCTCTTCCTCGCGCCAGGTGCTGCTGTGGTAGACCCCCTCCCCCCTCAGGGTGCCGCTCCCTCAGGTGTGTCCCAGGTAGACCCGGTTGAGCCTGTCGAGGTAGCTGTCGACTCTCGTCCTGCTAGGGGTGCTGAGCCTGAGCGTGCGGAGCCTGGGGGTGCGGAGCCTGGGGGTGCTGAGCCTGGGGGTGCGGAGCCTGGGGTTGCTGAGTCTGGGGGTGCTGAGTCTGGGGGTGCTGAGCCTGAGAGTGCTACGTCTGAGGGTACTGAGCCAGAGGGTGCTGCGACTGAGCGTGCTACACCTGGAGGTGCTCCCTCCTCGCAGCAGCTGCGGGAGTGGTACTTGCAGTACTGCAGCCTCCGGAGGGGCGCTTCTGGAGCTAGGGGTGCTGCTGGAGCTGGTGCTCGTGGTTCCCCTCCTCGTCGGGAGCCGCCCTCTCCCCAGCGGCTCCGAGAGTGGTACGCTCGGCGCTGCAGTCTTCGGAGTGGCGCTACTGGTGTCGCGGACCCTGGAGCTGGAGCTGGTACTGGTGCTGGTGCTACTGACGCTGGAGCTGCTGGAGGCGCTGCTGGCGCTGCTGGAGCTACTGGAGGTGCTGGAGCCTCTGGTCCTGGAGGTGCTCGTACAGGCGGTACTGGAGCTGCTGGGACTGGGGGTTCTGCTGGAGCTGGAGCTGCTGGAGGTGCTGCTGGTGCTGGTGCTGCTGGTGGTGCTGCTGGAGGTGCTGCTGGTACTGGTGCTGCTAGAGGTGCTGCTGGTGCTGGTGCTGCTGGAGGTGCTGCTGGTGCTGGTGCTGCTGGAGGTGCTGCTGGTGCTGGTGCTGCTGGAGGTGCTGCTGGTGCTGGTGCTGCTGGGGGTGCTCCTGGTGCTGGAGGTGCTGGAGCTGCTGGTGGTGCTGCGGGAGTTGTCGCTGGAGACCCTGGAGCTGAGGGCGCTGGTGCTGTCTCTGCTGGTTCAGGGGGAGCTGCGCGGCCGCGGCCGTACTACGTTCCGCTCCTTCAGCAGGTTCTTGGCCTCCCGCCCTCTCCTGGTCCTACTCCTCCCCTACCGAGTCCACCGCCTGTCCAGTCGCAGTCACAGTTACAGCCAGTCTCTCCGCTACCTGGTCCTTCTCCTTACACTGCGCCGACGAGTAGTCTGACGGAGCGTCGTGAGCCTGAGTCTCGTCCTCCGTCCCCTGAGTCTCGTCCAGCGTCGCCTGAGTCGCGTCCAGAGTCGCTTGTCCGCGCTGTCCGCACTGGTCGTCGTGCTCCGCGTCAGCGTCCTCCTCCTGTCCTTGGCACTCACTATATGACCCTGCGTCCTTCCACTGCTCCACAGCGTGTCCCTCTGCCGTCTCCTCCTGCGTCCTCTCTTCCTGACGTTGCTGACCCACCGTCTGACTCCCTTCGTGCTGCCAGTCCTACTGTCACACGTCTCCTCGCCACTGCTCTCACTGACCCTTCCTTTGAGTCCTCTGCTGCGTCTGCTCTCGTCGCTGAGCTGGTTGACTTTGCTGCCGCCTGTCGTCTAGACTACGCCGCTAGCCTTGTTGCTGAGTCTGAGTCTGTCTGTCCTCCGTCCGTCGGGGGTGAGTGTGCTCTTGGCACGGACGTCCTTGAGGACAGACAGGAGGAGTTTGAGTGCTTTGCCGCTGCTTTACCTCATCTCGTGTCCATGCTGATTGCCCCTGAGGGAGACCCGGATGCACCAGACATCCCGACCCCACGCTCTTACGTAGAGGCGATGGAGGGTCCCTACTCCTCTCAGTGGCAGACAGCCATGGACGCAGAGATGGCTTCCTAGAAGTCCACAGGCACCTACGTCGACGAGGTTCCCCCACCTGGGGCGAACATCGTCAGTGGCATGTGGATTTTCAGGGTTAAGCGGCCGCCGGGTTCTCCGCCTGTCTTCAAGGCGCGTTGCGTTGCACGAGGCTTCAGTTAGCGAGAGGGAGTTGACTTCTTCCAGACCTTCTCCCCGACCCCGAAGATGACCACTCTTCGGGTTCTGCTGCACGTCGCCGCTCAGCGTGACTACGAGCTCCACTCTCTTGACTTCAGCACTGCGTTCTTACAGGGCAGCCTGCACGAGGAGATCTGGCTGCGTCGCCCACCTGGCTTCACTGGGTCGTTCCCTCCTGGTACCCAGTGGAGCCTCCGGCGGCCAGTCTACGGTCTCCGCCAGGCACCCCGTGAGTGGCACGACACACTGAGGACTACTCTTGCTTCTCTTGGGTTTGCTCCTTCTACTGCTGACCCGTCGCTGTTTCTACGCACCGACACCACTCTGCCACCGTTCTACGTTCTCGTGTACGTAGACGACTTGGTCTTTGCTACTGCTGACACTGAGGCACTCGCCCACGTGAAGTCGGAGCTGCAGAAGAGACGCACGTGCACAGACCTGGGTGAGCTGACAAGCTATCTTGGCTTGCGGATCACCCGGGACAGAGCACAGCGCACCATCACCTTGACTCAGTCACACATGGTGCAGCAGGTCCTTCAGCGCTTCCGCTTCACGTACTCCTCGCCTCAGCCCACTCCTCTGCCTACCGGTCACTCGCTCTCAGCTCTGCCTTCGGATGAGTCCGTAGAGCCAAGTGGCCCGTATCCAGAGCTTGTGGGCTGCCTCATGTACCCGATGACCTGCACACGACCTGACCTTGCATACCCTCTTAGCATCCTAGCACGCTATGTCGCTCCTGGCCGTCACCGGAAGGAGCACATGGATGCCGCTAAGAGGGTGTGGCGCTACTTGTGCAGTACGTCGGGCATGGGGCTTGTGCTTGGAGGACGGAGAGACGTTGTCCTCACTGGGCACTCAGACGCTTCTTGGGCTGACGACCAGGCTACACAGCGGTCGTCTCAGGGTTACACCTTCAGCCTTGGCTGTGGTTCAGTCTCTTGGCGTTCTACTCGCTCGTCTTCAGTTCTCAGTTCCAGTTGTGAGGCTGAGATCTACGCCACAGCCATGGCTGCACAGGAGTTACGCTGGCTCACCTACCTGTTGACCGACCTGGGAGAGCGGCCTCGTTCTCCTCCAGTGCTGTACGTCGACAACAAGGCAGCCCTTGCCTTGTGTCAGGAGCACAGACTGGAGCACAGAACGAAGCACATCGCTCTGCGTTACTTCCTTGCTCGAGAGCTGCAGCAGCGTGGTCAGCTTCGTCTTTCGTACGTGGCCACTCGGGCCAACACTGCTGATGTGTTCACCAAGGCGCTTCCGCCTTGTGATCATCAGCGTTTCTGTACTGTTCTAGGCCTTGTGCCTACTGTCCCTCACTTGCTCACTTCTTGACTCTGCTTGTACTGTGATCTCTATATATATACCTGCATGCGTACACTTGCTAGGTTGTGATCACTGTACCTCTTGTTATATTATCAAACTGCATGTGAACTGGTCTTGTGACCACTTGCTTGTGCTCGGAATTTGTGTGGTATCCTTGAGATCCACCCTGAGCTTGCTTTGCTTTGTTTTGCTTTGACTGGTCTTGTGACCCCTTGTTCTCCCCCACTTTGCCTATGGGGGTGTGTCAAATGTTATATGGGTTACATTATTGTAGGCTACAGTGGGTTAGCCTTTAGGGGGTTCACAACTCTAGGGTTTCATATTTGTACCCTCACTTCTTTCTAGTCCAACACTTGTTTCTGACACTGCACTCGTGCTGACCTTGCGTACCTTCTTGGCCTTCTGGCACGCTACGTGGCTCCTGGTAGGCACCGAAAGGTGCACTTCGATGCTGCGAAGAGGGTACTGCGCTACTTGTGCAGTACATCGGGCATGGGGCTCGTGCTTGGAGGGCGGAGTCCAGTTGTCCTCACTGGGCACTCAGACGCTTCTTGGGTTGAAGACCTGGCTACGCAGCGGTCGTCACAGGGTTACACGTTCAGCCTTGGCTCTGGCTCTGTTTCTTGGCGGTCTACACGCTTGTCTTCTGTTCTCAGCTCCAGTTGTGAGGCTGAGATCTACGCCACAGCCATGGCTTCACAGGAGTTACGCTGGCTCACCTACCTGCTGACCGACTTGGGAGAGAGGCCTCGTTCTCCTCCAATTCTGTACGTCGACAACAAGGCTGCCATTGCCTTGTGTCAGGAGCACAGACTGGAGCACAGAACGAAGCACATCTCTCTGCGTTACTTCCTTGCTCGACAGTTGCAGCAGCGTGGTCAGCTTCGTATCGCTCACGTGCCCACCCGAGCGAACATGGCTGATGTGTTCACCAAGGCCCTTCCGGCTGGTGATCATCAGCGCTTCTGCACTGCTCTAGGCCTGGTGCCTACGTTTCCTCACTTGTTGTGGACTTTGGTTGTACTGTGATCTATATATATATATATACCTGCATGTTTACTCTTGCTAGGTAGTGATCACTGTACTGTTGTTGTTGCATATATACCTCTGCATGTGAACTGGCCTTGTGGCCCTTTGCTTGTGCTCGGAGTGTGTGGTGACGTTGTGCTCCACCCTGAGCTTGCTTTGCTTTTCTTGACTGGTCTTGTGACCCCTTGTTCTCCCCCACTTTGCCTATGGGGGTGTGTCAAACTATATCTGTGCTAGTTTTATATAGGCTATAGTGGGGTAGCCCATATGGGGTACAACCCAATGTTAGGGTTAGTACTTGTACCCACAACTCATTTCAATGCAGTCATCCCTGCTTGCTATCTTGACAATAGCGAGTCTGTGCTTCTGTTTCGCTAGTAGCAACTTCGTCACCAGTCTCACGATCGAAATTGACACCAGGTCCCAGTCTCTCGCTTTCGTTAGAAGCAACGGGGACAGGTGTAGTCGCCCCGTCATCAGCGAAGGCATCGTTGTGAGGATCCTCCTCGTCAATCTCGATCGGAACAAAGCAGTATGGGGCGGCACCGGCAGCTGCTGACGCACCCGAGACAGCTTCCTTTTCTGCGTCTGTTGCGTCACCGTCCGTGGCGAAGGTGCGTACTCCATTGAAACCATTGGTCAGGTCTTCTCTGTTGATGCGTTGGACGTTCCAGCTGTTGTAGGTGAGGTTTTCGTAGAACAGTACGTCACGTGCCGGAACTTTAATTCGATCTTCGACATCCCAGATTTTCCATGCTGTGAACTGTTTTTCGATGCCGAGATGAATGCCCCACTTTTCCCGTTGTGAAAATATCCCCGCAGGTGTATTCGGCGGATTGTATTGTACCATGCAACCGAAAACTCGTAACATTTTTTGTGCTGCCCAGCTTCCCTGTCCACTCCTTGTGCGGTGATGAAAGATTTGGCAGGGACGAGGAGGACAAAAGGTTGTGGAGCATTACTGCATGGTCCCTCGCAAATGGCCACTGTCCAGTTGGCATATTTGCTGCCATGAGAAGTTTGCGCATGGAGGTGTGCAGTGTCTTTTTCATCCGTTCTGCTACACCGTGCTGTTGATGCTGGTAAGGTAGCGACTGCAGCTTCTTAGTTCTCCTCTCTGCTAGGTAATCCTTCAAGCGCTGTGAGAGATACTCGAGAGCGCTGTTGGTTTGAAAACCTTTCAGCTTCAAGTCACTCTCCCGTTCAGCTGCAGGTAACCAAGTGACGAAGGTGTCAAAGGCGAGATCACGAGACAAGATGAGTGCGTGCTAGACGTAACGTGTTGCAGCGTCGATGAAAGTAATTACGTAATTTAAGTCTGCTCGCCCTTCCTGCCGTGGAATAACCAAGATGTCGCTGTAAACTTTCTCTAGTGGCTTGTATGCAGGTGCGCTTGGGTTGTGATGTGACGGAAATGGTTGTCCCGGAAAATCTGCTTGAGGACATAGGATGCATTGAAACTGCTGGTTGCGAAGCTCTTTTCCGCCGTGAAGTAGTAGTGCATCTTTATCGAGAACTCCTGCCCGTACTGTGTTGTGGGTGGTTTTGCTGCTTGGATGACCGAGTCGTTTATGCCACATGTCTTCTGTTGTTTGTCAGATTTATATGACATAGCTACAGTAGGCTGTAGTGGGGTAGCACATATGGGGTACAGTTTTCTAGGGTTTGCTTCTTGTACCCAACTTTCACTTAGTCATTTCATTCCTCGTTTCTCATCATGGTATCGAGCAGGTTCCCTAGTGGGAACGATTCCTAGGGCCCACCACCGCGAAAATTTTTTTTCCTGCCCGGAGCGCGTTTTGCGCCGGCCCGAGTCGCGCCGCCCTTTCGGCCCGCCGCGCCCGTCGCGCCCGTCGCGCCCGTCGCGCCCGTCGCGCCCATCGCCACCTACCTCCGCGGCCCCGCCACCTACCTTCGCGGCCCCGCCACCTCACTGTGCGGCCCCGCCACCTACCTCCGCGGCCCCGCCACCTACCTCCGCGGCCCCGCCACCTACCTGTGCGGCCCCGCCACCTACCTGTGTGGCCCCGCCACCTACCTTCGCGGCCCCGCCACCTCACTGTGCGGCCCCGCCACCTACCTCCGCGGCCCCGCCACCTACCTGTGCGGTCCCGCCACCTACCTTCGCGGCCCCGCCACCTCACTGTGCGGCCCCGCCACCTACCTCCGCGGCCCCGCCACCTACCTGTGCGGCCCCGCCACCTACCTTCGCGGCCCCGCCACCTCACTGTGCGGCCCCGCCACCTACCTCCGCGGCCCCGCCACTTACCTTTACGGCCCCGCCGCCTCCTCCCAGCGGCCCCGGACGCCGCCCTCTCAGCGGCCCCGCCGAGCCGCCCAGCAGCCGAGCCGCCCAGCAGCCGAGCCGCCCAGCAGTCGAGCCGCCGAGCCGCCGAGCCGCCGAGCCGCCCTGTCCGCAGCCGAGCCGCCCAGCAGCCGAGCCGCCCCGCCGCCGAGCCGCCCAGCCGTCGAGCCGCCGAGCCGCCGAGCCGCCCTGCAGCCGAGCCGCCCGAACCGCCCTGTCCGGTAAGAGCAGCGCCTCTCTCACAGCACTGCCCTCGCCCTACTGTTTGCACTGCTAGTCTACTGCTGTCATGGCTACCCCTAGTGTCCTCGCTTTTGACGCTGAGGGTCGGGCCATTGACTTTGACGTCTGGATAGATGACCTGCAGCTTTTCTTACAGTGCGACAGAGCAGACGGCCTCTCCCTCTTTGACCTCACTTCTGGTGCCTCTCCTGCCCCGCTGCTGATGCTGACGCCACCGTTCGCTCACAGTGGGCCACGCGCGATGCTGCTGCACGTCTTGCTGTGCGTCGCCACCTCCCTACCTCTGAGCGTGCGCACTTTAGCCAGTACAAGAGTGCTCAGACCTTGTACGACGCTGTAGTTGCACGCTACTCCTCCCCTGCCACTGCTGCACTGAGCCGCCTCATACTACCGTACCTCTTCCCTGACCTTGCTGCCTTTCCCACAGTCGCTGACCTCATTACGCACCTCCGCTCTAGTGACACTCGCTACCGCGCTGCGCTTCCTGCTGAGTTCTGCGCCAAGAACCCCCCCCCCATGTACATCACCCTCTACTACATAGTCACCCGTCTCCCTGACTCCCTTCGCGTAGTCAGGGACCACTTCCTCTCGGTTTGTCCCACCACTCTCACCGTTGACCTCCTCGAGAAGGCCCTCCTAGCAGCAGAAAAGAGCATAGTCGCTGTAGGAGCCTCTCGTGGTGACCCTCGCACCCCCATCTTTGAGGGGTGTTCCCCCTCCCCTCTTTTGCCCTCTGTTGCCTCTGCTGCTGCGGCCGACCTCGCTGGTTTGGAGTCGGTTGGGGCAGCGTCTACCCCTAGCGGGAGACGCCGCCCTGGCAGGGGCAAGGGGGGCAGGGGCGCTGGAGGAGCTAGCGGGGGCGGTGGAGGCGGCGGTGGAGGTGGTGGAGGAGGTGGGGGTGGCGGTGGGAGTGGTGGCGGGGGTGGAGGTGTAGGTGGCGGCAGTGGAGGCGCAGGAGGCAGCGGCAGTGACGGAGGGAGCGGAGGTGGCGGCGGTGGAGGAGGAGGAGGAGGAGGAGGTGGAGCTGGTCGGGGTGGCGCTGCGCAGAGGGTCAGCTCCGGTGGTGGTCAGCGCCAGCAGCAGCAGCAGCAGCAGCAGCAGCAGCAGCAGCAGCGCACTCGTGACGTCCCCTCCCCTCAGCAGCTCCGTGAGTGGTACACTGCACGCCAGAGGGGTGGGGGTGCTGGTCCGTGCACCTACGTCCTGCGCACCGGTGACCGCGCGGGTGAGCAGTGCGGGGGTGCGCACTCCACCCAGCGCTGCTTTGGCCGCCTCACGGACGCTTGGCGTCACCAGTTCCCTGAGGCCACTGAGATCCCCCGCTGGGGTGAGCTGTCTAGGGCGGGTGTAGCTGTCTTTGACCTTGACTTTGATGCTATTCTTGCTGCCGTGTATACTGTGACTATTAGTGATGAGGGTGACTGTTACCGGTGTTTTCCGCCCGACCCGGGCATTGAGACTGCTGCTCTAGGTACTGGTGAGGCTGCTGCTCTAGGTGCTAGCGAGGCTGCTGCTCTAGGTGCGTCTGCTCCCTCAGGTGCTGGTGAGTCTGCTCTCTCAGGTTCTGCGTCGGCTTCGGCCTCCCACACCTTCACACTTGACTCGGGGGCTTCTCGCTCCTTCTTTCGAGACCGCACCACACTCACGCCGCTTGGCCGGCCAGTTGCGGTCTCCCTGGCAGACCCCTCTGGGGGTCCTGTCCTTGCTCACTTCTCCACTGTCCTCCCGTGTCCGGCGGCCCCCTCTGGCACCCTGTCTGGTCTCTACCTCCCCTCGTTCTCTACGAACTTGGTGAGTGGTGCTGACCTACAGGATGCGGGGGTTCACCAGTTCACTCCTGCGAGTCAGCGGGTGACCCACTGCACGGACGCTCGGACAGGCCGCCACCTGGCCACGTTTACACGTCGGCCAGGGTCGAGCCTGTACACACTGACCACTGCGTCTCCTCCAGTCCCTGCGTCTGGTCAGGTAGCTGCGTCGGGTCAGGTGTTTGCTGCAGCGTCCAGGTCTGGTCCTGAGTCTGCCCCCTGCTCGTGTCGCCTCCTGTCTCACGAGACTCTCCTCTGGCACCACCGCCTTGGCCACCCCTCCCTGCGTCGTCTCCGGAGCATGGCCTCCCGTGTCCTTGTCTCTGGTCTTCCCCGGTCCCTCCCTCCCCTTCCTCCGGGGCCAGGCCCTACCTGCGTCCCCTGTGTCGAGGGACGGCAGCGGGCTACCCCTCACTCCTCCCAGTTTCCTCCGACAGAGGCCCCGCTGCAGACGCTTCACATGGACGTGTGGGGCCCGGCCCGCATCCGTGGACAGGGTCACGAGCGCTACTTCCTGCTGGTGGTTGACGACTACTCGCGTTACACCACAGTCTTCCCCTTGCGCAGCAAGGGTGATGTCACTGAGGTGTTGATTGACTGGAACCGCGCAGCTCGTCTCCAGCTCAGGCGGAGCTTTGGCTCGGACTTTCCTGTTCTGCGTCTGCACTCTGACAGAGGCGGAGAGTTCTCCTCTGGCCTTCTGCGAGCCTACTGTCGTGCACGAGGCATCCGCCAGACCTTCACGCTTCCGGACTCTCCACAGCAAAATGGGATTGCTGAGCGCCGCATTGGCATGGTCATGGACGTCGCCCGTACGTCCATGATGCATGCGGCTGCCCCCCATTTTCTGTGGCCGTTTGCGGTTCGGTACGCGGCGCATCAGATCAACCTTCAGCCCAGGGTCTCCATGCCGGAGACCTCCCCAGCTTTGCTGTGGACGGGGAAGGTTGGCGATGCGTCTGCGTTCCGTGTCTGGGGATCTCGGGCGTTTGTCCGCGACTTGTCTGCGGACAAGCTGTCCCCTCGTGCTGCTCCTTGCGTCTTCCTGGGTTTCCCCCCTGACGCCCCAGGGTGGCAGTTCTACCACCCCACCTCTCGCCGTGTTCTGTCCTCCCAGGACGTCACGTTCGACGAGTCGGTCCCCTACTACCGCCTCTTCCCCTACCGCACTCCGTCCCTCCCCCCGCCACCGCTCTTCCTTGTACCAGGTCCCCCCCCGGTAGACCCCCTCCCCCCTCAGGGTCCTGCCCCTTCAGGTGTGTCCCAGGTAGACGCTGTTGAGCCTGTCGAGGTTGCTGGTGACTCTGGTGCTGCTGAGGGTGCTGAGCCTGGGGGTGCTGACTCTGGGGGTGCTGAGCGTGTGGGTGCTACGCCTGGGGGTGCTGAGCCTGGGGGTGCTGAGCCTGGGGGTGCTGAGTCTGGGGGTACTACGACTGGGGGTGCTGAGCCTGGGGGTACTACACCTGGAGGTGCTGAGCCTGGGGGTGCTGCGTCTGGGGGTGCTGAGCCTGGGGGTACTACGCCTGGAGGTGCTGAGCCTGGGGGTGCTACGCCTGGTGGTACTGTGCCTGGCGGTTCACCGGGTGCTCCCTCTCGCCGAGAGCCACTCTCTCCCCAGGAGCTGCGTGAGTGGTTTGCCCGGCGCTGGAGGCAAGCTGCTGGAGCTGCTGGAGCTGGAGGTGCTGCGGGTACTGGAGGTTCTGTTGCTTCTGAGGGAGCTGGTGCCACGGGTCCCGGAGGTGCTCGTACTGGGAGTACTGGAGCTGCTGGACCTGCGGGTACTTCTGGAGCTGGAGTTGCTGCGGGTGTTGGCGCGGAGGCTACTGCTGTCGGTCCTGGAGGCGGTCCTGCTGGGGGTACTACTGGTGCTGCTGGGGGTTCTGGAGCTGGAGCTGCTACTGGTGCTGGTGCTACCCCTGCGGGTGCTGGTGCTGTCCCTCCTGTGTCTGGAGTCGCCGCGCGGCCTCGGCCGTACTTCGTTCCGCTCCTTCAGCAGGTTCTTGGTCTCCCGCCTTCTACTGGTCCTCCTCCTCCCTTAGAGTGTCCACAGCCTGTCCCGTCGCAGTTACAGTTACAGCCGGCCTCCCCACTGCCTGCTCCGTCTCCCTACACTGGTCCTACTGGAGGTCTTGCTGAGCGTCGTGAGCCTGCGTCTCGCCCTGCGTCGCCTGTCCGTGCTGCTCGCACTAGTGGTCGCGGTTCGCGTCAGCGTCCTCCTCCTGTCCCTGGCACGCACCGGATGTCTCTGCGTCCGTCCACTGCTCCTCTGCGTGCCCCTTTGCCTTCTCCTCCTGAGTCTTCTCTTCCTACTCTTGCCGACCCGGAGTCGGACTCTCTTCGCGCTGCCAGTCCTACTGTCACGCGTCTCCTTGCTACGGTTGTCACTGACCCTTCCTTTGAGTCCACTGCTGCGTCTGCTCTAGTTGCTGAGCTCGTCGACTTTGCTGCTCACTGTCGCCTAGACTACGTCGCCAGTCTTGTTGCTGAGTCTGAGTCTGTCTGTCCTCCGTCCGTCGGGGGTGAGTGTGCCCTTGGCACGGACGTCCTTGAGGACAGGCAGGAGGAGTTTCAGTGCTTGGCCGCTGCTTCACCTCATCTCGTGTCCGTACTGCTTACCCCTGAGGGAGACCCGGATGCACTTGACATCCCGACTCCGCGCTCTTACGCGGAGGCGATAGAGGGTCCCTACTCCTCTCAGTGGCAGGCAGCTATGGACGCAGAGATGGCTTCCTGGAAGTCCACAGGCACCTACGTTGACGCTGTTCCCCCTCCTGGGGCGAACATAGTCAGTGGCATGTGGATTTTCAGGGTGAAGCGACCGCCGGGTTCTCCGCCTGTCTTCAAGGCGCGTTACGTGGCTCGTGGCTTCAGTCAGCGGCAGGGAGTTGACTACTTTCAGACCTTCTCTCCCACCCCGAAGATGACCACTCTTCGGGTACTGCTGCACGTAGCTGCTCACCGTGACTACGAGCTACACTCTCTTGACTTCAGCACTGCTTTCTTGCAGGGCAGCCTGCACGAGGAGATCTGGCTGCGTCGCCCACCTGGCTTCACTGGGTCTTTTCCTCCTGGCACCCAGTGGAGCCTACGGCGGCCAGTCTACGGTCTCCGCCAGGCACCGCGTGAGTGGCACGACACACTGAGGACTACACTTGCGGCTCTTGGGTTTGCTCCCTCTACTGCCGACCCGTCGCTGTTTCTGCGCACCGACACTTCTTTGCCGCCGTTCTACATCCTCGTGTACGTCGACGACTTGGTCTTTGCCACAGCTGACACTGCTGGACTAGCCCACGTGAAGTCCGAGCTGCAGAAGAGACACACGTGCACTGACCTGGGTGAACTGCGCAGCTACCTTGGCTTGCAGATCACTCGGGACAGAGCACGCCGCACCATTACCCTGACTCAGTCACACATGGTGCAGCAGGTCCTTCAGCGCTTCGGCTTCACGTACTCCTCGCCTCAGGCCACTCCTCTGCCTACTCGCCACTCGCTCTCAGCTCTGCCTTCGGATGAGTCCGTAGAGTCGAGTGGCCCGTACCCAGAGCTTGTTGGCTGCCTCATGTACCTGATGACCTGCACACGACCTGACCTTGCATACCCTCTTAGCATTCTTGCACGCTATGTTGCTCCTGGGAGACACAGACCGGAGCACATGGCTGCAGCTAAGACGGTGTTGCGCTACTTGTGCAGTACGTCGGGCATGGGGCTTGTGCTTGGAGGGCAGAGTCCAGTGGTCCTTACTGGGCACGCAGACGCTTCTTGGGCTGACGACCAGGCTACGCAGCGGTCGTCACAGGGTTACACCTTCAGCCTTGGTTCCGGCTCTGTTTCGTGGCGGGCTACTCGCTCGTCTTCTGTTCTCGGCTCCAGTTGTGAGGCTGAGATCTACGCAGGAGCCATGGCTGCACAGGAGCTTCGCTGGCTCACCTACCTGCTGACTGACCTCGGAGAGTTGCCTCGTTCTCCTCCAGTGCTGTACGTAGACAACAAGGCCATGCTGGCCTTGTGTCGGGAGCAGCGACTGGAGCACAGAACGAAGCACATTGCTCTCCGCTACTTTCTTGCTCGTGAGCTGCAGCAGCGTGGTCAGCTGCGTCTTGCGTACGTGGCCTCTGAGGCCAACACTGCTGATATCTTCACCAAGGCACTTGCGCCTTGTGACCATCAGCGCTTCTGTACTCAGCTGGGCCTTGTGCCTACCTTGCCTCACTTGCTCACCTCTTGACCTTGCTTGTACTGTTACATATATATATACCTGCTCTTGTTTGTCTAGCCTTTTTTATATATATGTGTACTCCTGCTTGTGAACTGGCCTTGTGGCCTTGAACTTGTGCTCGGAATGTGTGGTGACTTTGTGATCCACCCTGAGCTTGTTTTTGCTTTGCTTTGCTTGACTGGTCTTGTGACCCCTTGTTCTCCCCCACTTTGCCTATGGGGGTGTGTCAGATTTATATGACATAGCTACAGTAGGCTGTAGTAGGGTAGCACATATGGGGTACAGTTTTCTAGGGTTTGCTTCTTGTACCCAACTTTCACTTAGTCATTTCATTCCTCGTTTCTCATCATTGTTGTGTGTCCTCCAGTTCGGCGGTACGAGTCAGAGTTGGCGTAGAAGGCGGCAAAATTTGCGGAGCTCGTGTGTGATGCGTAGTTAATCATGCCGCGACGAGAAGCCGAAGTGTCGATAACAAGCGGTCCTGTTGAGTGTGATGAAGTTGAAGGTAATGATGGTTGTTGTATCTGTTCTGCTTCCCCGTGCTGTTCTGCTTCCCCGCTGATGCTCATTGACTCTGCTGCTGCTCGTGATGTTCTAGGTGTACCTGCTTCGGATGCTATTGGAGTGACATTCTCACGGTGAAACCCAAGATGATCCGGCTCAGTATTGAGCTCCTTCGGGTGACAGTCTGTCCAAGAACCGAACGCGAGAATCCGATCGCTGTCTGCTGATGTTCCATCTGTCTCCATGTTAAGAACGAACACGCCGTCTTGCTGTACTGCTTTCGTGACGTAAAATCCTCCCCTTTTCGAGTATAACTTGAACTCTCTGTTGTCGCTGTCGCACTCCAGGTGTACTCCGCGTCCCATCAGTTGACTGACACTAAGAAGGTTGTATCCAAGCTCAGGCACGATCAGGACGTTTGAAACCTGGATGACCGTGTTTGTCTTAGGCGACTGAACAATAACTGTGCCTTGGTGTCGCGTACGTAGAGTCTGATTGTTGGCGACCGTTACTGTCACTTCATGTTGGGGTCGTGTTTCATGTTTCACGTAGAACCCGTTGTTAACTCCTATCGTATTCGGCGGTAGTTGCGACACTGGCGTATTGCGGGTTGACTTGAAGATTCGTTGGAACTTCCTCCGGAACTTCATCTGGAGCAAAGGTTGGAGGTGAGCCTGTGATGCATGAGTCTGTGCGAGTCATACAGGCGAACACGTTTCTCCCCTTTGCTGATGCTGACGTGGTCTGTGGTTTACTCTGTGCAACTGATGCAGTAGCGGCTGCAACCTGTGGAGGAGCAGCGGCTGGTCGTTGAGGTGTTGACTGTTGACGCTGAGGACAGTGATCACGAGAATGGCCGGAAGTCTTACAGATGTGACGGAGGTACGTAGAACTGCTGCTGCTGTTGTCGCTGCTTCTGCTGCTGCTGAAAATGTTTCTGTCGTTGCTGCTTCAGTGGCTCCACTTGACTCTGTGTTATAAAAGTGAACGGATTCACCTTCTTGTTGCCTTTGCTGTCATACAGATCCATGTCTTGCTGTTCAGCAAAACGTGTTGCGCATAGTGCATCTCCAAAACATTCCCTTGAGTACAAAGAAGAGAGCATGTATTACGCCACTGAGGACCAAGACTGGCGATGACAACTGTCACAAACATGGTCTCAGGGAAGTTACCACCACTTCGATTAAACTGGTCACGTAGCTCTCTGCACCTGTTGATGTACTGCACCGCATGCTCTCCTGCCTTCATCTGCACGTTGTTCAACTGCGTCATGAGTCTGCTCTGTGTTACACAGTCTGTTGCTTGATAAAGCCGCTTCAGATGTTGCCATGCTAACTCCGATGAGTTTGTGAATTCCCTATATGATCTGATGCCTTGTTGTTCAGTGAGTGACATGTTACGCAGAAGAATGGTAAACGCCATCATCGACTGAAAAGCGAAACCACGCTGCTCATCTGGTGTGCCGTTGACTGGATATTGTATCTCCCCGGTGAAGTACTCCCAAATCTGTGCTGCTTCCATCATGAGTTCAAACTCAAAACTCCAGGCGAAGAAGTCATTTCCGTCGAAGGGTCTTGAAGTATGAAATTTCAGGATGTTTAACATATGCGCTTGATAATTGGTTGCGTCTCTCAATCCAAATCCATCTCCATCCTGTTGTTGTTGTGGCTGTTGAAGTTGTTGTTGTTGTTGTTGTTGCGCAGGCGCACCTCGAGGCACGAACGCGTAGGTGGCCCGTCGACACTCATTGGTGTCTAGGCGGAGCACGGTAAGAAGCTGGTTGTTGAAGTACGTATGATGTTCCGTCGACACTCATTGGTGTCGTTCCCATGTTCACTGACGATGACGATTGTGGTGCTTGTTGTGCTTGAGCTGGTGCCATGAACACTGATATGGCTTCAAATACTTGTTGTTGTATCATATGATCGAGGTCTACTGCACCATCGCCTGCAGCGGAACCATCTCCTGTTGCACCGTTAAACGCGAAGGACTGGGACGATCCTCCAACGCCTCCTGGTCGAGTTGTAGATGCAGCTGTTGGAGCAGGGCTGGCAAAGGTCACTCCTGAGGAGCCAAAGCCAGGTAGCGGTGGTGTAGTGGGCTGATGAGAGCCACCAACTCCACTTTGCAAGTGGGGTTTAGCGTTGTTGCTATTCGTCATGATTATAAGTTCGCCCTGATAATGAAGACTTTGGTAATTGAGGATTTGTAAAAACTAGGAGATCGTAAACTCTCCTGCTCTCATACCCTGTTGGGCTGAGAAAAGGGCTTAGGATCTATTAGAGTTTAGTCACTGTAATGTATTGCAGCGGAAGACTTTCTTGTGCTGGTCAAGTGTGAGAACAAGAATTGATAATAAAGAAAAGATACATGAGTTTTGTAGTCTACGAAAGTACATATTCATATGTGTAACTGTTCATGAAGCGTGCTAAGTGTCGAGTTGACTCTATGAAGCGGTTTTATCCAGTGTCACGCGAACAGTCAAGAGACTGTTCGCACTATCCCCTGTAACTCAGGCGAAGGGACACCTACTACAGTAACATGCATAGATAGAAATAGGTACTATGATACTACTGTAGTTTTATCATATTGAACTACTGAATTGCATCATTTTTCTTTCCCCAACAATTTGGACACAAATAATAAAATGATGAGTTTGATTAACTTGAAGAATTTAGTAACCAATGGTGCATTTAAACTATACATTTTGTCTGCAAATCACACATCAGTGTATCCATGTTTGGCAGATTAAACTTGCTAGCTCAAGGACAGTATTGTATAGTTCTTTCACACAGAAAATTTTAGTTTTCAACTTATGAGTGCAACCTGAAACAAGTAGGCATACCAACCTGATATTATGTCAGCACGTTCATACACACAGAATTATACATGTGCGTGTTTGACAAGCCACCAATCTTGAATCAGATCCAGCCCAATAGCGGGTGGCTTTCATCACAACCTCTCAGACAGGGGAGGCTCGACCGTTCAATATCCTGTTGATGGTAGCCAGCTCGGTGCGACGTCGGCGACAAAAGGAGAACAAATAGGACATGGGGACGACGTTCGCTCGCTACAAGAGCAAATCGTTTCGCTTCGCCATCCCACAGTCGCCATAGGGAGCCGAAGCGCAGCAGGTGCCCCGCAGTGCCAGCCGAGCGAGAGAGGATTCATGAGGGGTGCGCATAGGGGGGCCGGAGGGGAGAGGCAGATCTGGGGAATGCTGCAGCACAGTACACTGTAATGGGGTAGCAGTGGTGGTGGGGGGGAGGTAAGGGAGGGGGGAGGGGGATGGGGGGTTGGGGAAGTGCCCAATGCCCATGTTTTCCACTAATTACCTGCGCCTCGGTTCGCCCGCACTAGTACTCATCGTCCTAGCAGATTTTTGCGACCAGAGAAGGAAGATAGGCACACGCTCCTACCACAAGGCAGCTGTGTTTCCGGCTGGAGGCTCGGGGCGCAGAATATCCTCTGCTGTAAAGATTGGCGCAGCAGCTTAGTTGGCAGCAGCTACAGTAGCAGCTAGGCTGGCGAATTTCGCGCAGCCTCGGAAAACCGTGCTTCTTGGCGAGCCTAAGACGAGGAGCACGTCAATGGCAAGGCTCATCTCTCAAGTAGTACACCCTCTTTCTCGGCATTGTGACCTCGGTTATAGTGAAGTCAAGATGGGAAAAGCACGGTTAACGGTGGTTAGATTAAGTATCGGTATGGTTCAATCAGACAAATCGAAGATAACAAGGTTTTCCACCAGTTCGGCACAGTTCAGTGTAGTGAGAAACAGGGTGTAGTACGAATGCGCGTTGCTGGAAGGAACGAAACTCGTTATCGGCGGCGACGCAAACGAAGAGACAAAGGGCACTTCAGGCCATTGCCTACTAATTGATAGCAGTCGGTGGCATATGTCACAAAGCGATTTCACCGAAGCCCTAAATCAGTCTTACTTCAGCGAAAGGCCTCTGATTCTCGCTCACGCCTCGTTCAGCTGTCATTTAATCTAAACCGAGTCCAGGACATTCATAGTCCAGGACAGCCTTCCGTCATATGACTGGATATAATCGCAACTACCATACCTGGGGACTAATTCGCACGTTGCCGTAGGAACCGATACGGTACGTTTACGAACGATTACTGCGTGCGATGGAGATTCGTCGATGTCGCACCGTTTCCCAGTCACGGGCCAGCGCTGGCTGTCTACTTGCTTTGCTTATCCTCGCCAAAAGCAGCTTCGTTTGCGCGCAAGAAGGTAATAGTTTTTTTTTCAGCTTGAGCTACGCGATTGAAGGGAATAGCCCCGCTGTTGTCGCAATGTTTCGGAAAAGTCATGTGTAAGCCTTTCATAGTTCTTATTCCAAGCCTCGGTTCGTTTGCAGCTGACCAATCAGAGATCATCTTGGAGCCCCAGCAACCATCGCAAAATGACGCCTCGGCAGCCACTCCGCCGCCCACACCTGAAATTCCACCTGAAACTGCGCCTGAATCGCAACCTGCGCCGACTCCTGAAACGCCAGGAGAATCCTTAAACGGGTCGGCCTCCAATGTAACGGGAAACCCGCCGGATATTCCGCTACTGGACAAGCCAGTCGACAAGGTTATCCCTTCTGCCGTATCTGACGTGTACATCGTCCGCCTCCGCGCCGCCCCGCCAATCGCGGGATACACCGGCGGAATCAACGGGATTGCCGCCACGGCAGCAGAGGCTGTCAGAGACTCGGTGTCTGACGTCATCAATTCTGTGGCCGGCCGGATTCGCAGGGGGCGTCGCCGAACGAATCGCCAAGCGACGCGAATGAACCTGGGGGCGCCAGCAGTTGCACAGTTCAAGCAGTGGCTCGATCGGCTGCAGGATGGAGTTGCGAATGACGTGCGCCTGCCGCGCGCGAATGTACTGTACAAGTGAGTTGTAACAATCACTGAAGGCTGATATGGCACTGTAGACGCACTACACTTATCCCTCTGCCAGCTCATCACCCTTTTATTTCTGCCCGCTTTCCCTCGTCCTTTCCAGATTCAAACACGTCAGCAATGCCTTCGTGGCGCGTTTGACACCTAAGCAGCTGCAGCAGCTGAAGCGGCACCCAGCAGTTGCAGAAGTCAAATCCAACTACCGAATCAGCAAGCTCACCACCGACTCTGCAAACTTTTTGAACCTGCCCGGGACTCTCTGGACTGCCCGGGGCCGCGAGCGGGCAGGAGAAGGCGTGGTGGTGGGAATAGTCGACACGGGTATTTGGCCGGAACACCCTTCTTTTTCCTCGAATGTTACTCCACCAGACCTTCCATATCCTAACCCACCACCTACCTGGAAAGGCACCTGCCAGGCAACATCTGATTTCAAGTGCAACAGAAAGGTGATTGGCGCGAGATTTTTCAACGCCGGGTTCCGGTCGTGGTTCGGGCAGGAAGACTTGCGCGCTGATTGGGCGTCGGCTCGGGATGCGGACGGGCACGGCACCTGGTGTGCATCGTGAGTGTTCGATACCCTCTTGTCTCTCCCTCCTTCCCTTACTTTCCCGACATTCTGAACTACAATGCTTCAACTCTTATTGCTCTCTTGCTTCTCCTGTCCACATTCCACACCAAGAGGCAAATGTCAGCACCACCACTGCCATCACAGGGCGTTCTGGCCTTTCCTCTTAGCCCACAAAGTCCAACTCCTTTCTTTGTCACTCCCTACCCCCCTCCCCCCCCAACCCTCCTTAGGCTCATCCATGCTTTTATGGTTGAAACATTCAACGTCTTTTTGACCCCCTTCCACTGGTCAACCGCCTTTGCCTGCCACTCCCACCCCTCCTTCCCACACAATAACGCAGAGCGGCAGCAGGAAACAGCAACGTGCCCATTGTGCTGCCTCCCCGCAAAACAACCATCGGCAACGCCACCGGCATGGCACCCCGAGCCTTCCTCGCAGCCTACAAGGTCTTCTGGGGCAACGCCAACGCAGGCGGGACCACTGCCACGTATGCTGACGTGGAGGCAGCAGTCAACGCAGCCGTCGCTGACGGGGTTGACGTCATCTCGCTCTCTCTGGGCGGCGCAGACCCCAGTGCCACGTATTTCACGGATCTGCCGTATTTATATGCGAATCTGGCCGGCACGGTGGTGGTTTATGCGGCGGGGAACTCTGGTCCGCCTCCTCTCACCTCATCCATGTATCGTAGCATCTCCAACTTCTCGCCGTTCTACCTCACTGTTGGCGCCAGGTGGGTTACAGGTGGTTTTTCTGTTGGTGCCAGGTGGGTTTCCAGGTGCCTTTCTGTTGGCGCCAGGTGAAATTCCAGGTGATTTTCTGTTGGCGCAAGGTGACTGCTCAGGTTCCCTCCAAGGGTTGCCGTAATTTGTTCATGAAAAGGCCATGTGCGTGTGAAGGCCATGGGTTATGTGTTCATTTTACCCAATCCCTGCCTGCCCCCTTCCTCCCCCTCTTCTCCCTTCTCCCTCCCTGCAGCACCATCGCTCGCAGCTACGTCTCTTCAGCCACGCTGGGCGACGGGCGGGTGGTGAAGCTGTACGGGTTTGGCTCGGGGAACGTGGGAGTGCAGAGGCTGGGGTTGGTGGATGGGATTGCAGTGCGGGCAGCTGGGAAGACAGATACTGAGGTAAGCATGGGGAAGGGCGGATGTGCATCAGTACCAAGCGTTCCGTGTCGTTCAATGAGGTGTGGCAGTGGCCCTGCAGGTGTGCAGAGGCTGGGGCTGGTGGATGTGGTTGCAGTGCGGGCAGCAGGGAAGACTGAGACCGAGGTGAGTGTGGGGAAGCAGTAAGTGAGCATCAGTGTATGGCTTTGGCTCGGGGAACGTGGGAACGTGGGAACGTGGGAACGTGGGGGTGCAGAGACTGGGGCTGGTGGATGGGGTTGCGGTGCGGGCAGCAGGGAGGACTGAGACCGAGGTGAGTGTGGGGAAGCAGTAAGTGAGCATCAGTCTATGGCTTTGGCTCGGGGAACGTGGGAGCGCAGTGCAGAGACTGGGGCTGGTGGATGGGGTTGCGGTGCGGGCAGCAGGGAGGACTGAGACCGAGGTGAGTGTGGGGAAGCAGTAAGTGAGCATCAGTCTATGGCTTTGGCTCGGGGAACGTGGGAGCGCAGTGCAGAGACTGGGACTGGTGGATGGGGTTGCAGTGGGAGCAGCAGGGAAGATTGAGACCGAGGTAGGCGTGGGGAAAGGCACATGTGCCTGAAACTAAGTCTCTGGATGGCTTTCAGGCAGGGGCTCGTGACTCGTGATGTATGACTTGTGAGGCTATACTCGTGGTGAGTGTGCCAGTAAGACCGTACCCCATTTATGAGTGACTATGTTACTTGTCCGCACTCCTTCCCCTCTGCTACCTCCCCTCTCCCCCCCTCCCTCCCTCCACCACCACCACCTAGCAGCGCCAGTACTGCTTCGCAGGCTCACTGAACGCCACCAAGGTCGCAGGGAAGATCTTTTGAGAATTCTCAAAAGTCAATCCAAGGTCGCAGCGCGTACTCTGCTTGTATGGATGGACCAGCGCCAACCCATCCCTCGTCCATTCCCTTTCTCCCCCCTTTCCTCCCGTTCCCCTCCCCCACCTTGCAGGGCCAGTACTGCTTCGCAGGCGCACTGAACGCAACAAAGATTGCAGGGAAAATTGTGCTGTGCTCGTATGGCTGGACCAGCACAGGCAGCAAGGCAGCAGAGGTTGCTAGCAAGGGCGGCAAGGCGGTGATTGTGGTGGATGCGCCTTTAGCGGCCAGACCGTACCCCATTTATGAGGCTCGGCTGCCTGTCATGGGAGCAGAGGAAAGCGAGACGGGTGTTCTGCGCATGTACACCCGCATTATGGTCAGGTGAGGGGTTACCACACTCACTTTCTGTGTATAGCAAGGTTGTTCGCACACGTGTGCCACCCCTCCCCTCCTGTTCTCTCTCCCTCTCTCCTTCACCATCCCGACTGCTTCCTTCTTTTGACTCACAAGTTCTCCTCACCTACCCATTCCCAAGGTTCCCCCGCTGTCCCTCTCCTCCCCCTTTCCAGCAGCCTGACTGCTTCCTTGGCATACACCTTTCAAGGGTCGCTTTTAAGGCAGACCTAACCACTGACCAGCCCTCAAAGTCTCTTATTCTCTTTGAACTCATGTGTTTCCTACCGTCGCTTACCAGTTTTTCCTCTCCTCCTCGTCACTCTTTCCCCGCTACCTCTTCCTCACCCACCCGCCAGCCCAACTGCATCCTGGTCCTACACTTTCAAGACAGACCTAACCACCGACGGGGAACCCCGAGCCGACTTGTTCTTCTTTTGACTCACCACTTTCCTCTTGTCCCATACCCATTCCCCCTCTTCTCCTTCTCTCTCTTCCCTCCTCTCCCCCTTGCTCCCCCCTCCGCCAGCCCGACTGCTTCTTTCTCGTACTCAATCGAAGCAGACGTAACCACCGATCAAGCTCTGAAGTCGCGTATTCTCACAAGTTATCTCGCCTCACCTACCCATTCCCCCGCTTCCCCTCTTCCCTCCCCTTCCCCCCTCCACCAGCCCGACTGCTTCTTTCTCATACTCATTCAAGACAGACCTAACCACCGATCAAGCCCCGGAAGTCGCGTATTTCTCGTCTGCTGGTCCGCTTGTCAACCCCGCTAATGCAACCAGGCTCTCTTTCCCCACTAACGACATCTTAAAACCCGATGTAATCGGTCCCGGCGTTTCTCTATGGGCCGCTACACGGTCTTCGTCGCTCGCATCGGCTTCTACCCCCGCTTACGCCATGCTTAGCGGAACCTCCATGGCTACTCCGCATTTAGCGGGAATTGCGGCGCTTCTCGTCGAAAGATACCCTGCCTGGACGCCGTCGCAAATTATGTCCGCCGTTATGACGACAGCGAGCGTGACTAATAACAACAACGGGCCGATTGAAACGGATTCGACTGGAAACAAGGCGACGCCGTGGGATATGGGAGCGGGCCACGTCAATCCCAATGGTCTGATGGATCCTGGGCTCACTTTTCCCGCCAATGCTGCGGATTATTACAACTTTCTTGCCGGGCAGAATTTGATGACCGCCAAGTCTTTTGCGCCAATCAAGACGAAGATGTCCCCAATTCCGGCGTACAATCTGAACCGCCCGACGATTTCGGTCTCAAGATTGAATAAAACGGTGCTGGTATCGCGAACGGTGCAGAACGTCGCGAATGCAGTTTCCAGCTACACTTCGACTATCGTTACACCGCCTGGTGTTATTACAGCGATAAGTCCCAATAAATTTACAATCCCTCCCATGGGGACTGTAACGTTCACTGTCAGGTTTACAGTCGCAATGGCATCTCCTGACTTCCAATTCGGAAGCCTGACATGGAAGGACCAGTTTGGCCATGTGGTGCGGTCGGTGCTGGCGGTGCAACCTCTTTACCGGTAGGGCTGGCTGACGGGCGAATAAATGGATTCTGGCATGTCAGGACTGGAGGATTCCGGTGCATTCCTTCCTAGACCTGACATGCCAATCCGCTGAGAATATGTCAGAGTGGGACATCACGATAATAAAGGGCATTTGTTGCTCCCTGCGCAATGCTTTCGGGATATATCAGGGTCCCCATTCCCTGGCATGGCCAAGAGCTTTGTCAGCAAGCTATGTGCCAGAATTTTGTATGTAGTGTTTTTGCATTTTTTCTCACAAAGCAAGCAGCGCACAGCTCACATAAATATGGTTTCAAATGCGGAGGTAGTAGTAGCGGTATGGTAGATGCTGCAAGAATGGCACGTACCTAGGTACCACTAACCAGCATCCCATGCCAACACAGCCCCTTGCTACGGTATCAAAAGGATCATGATCCGCACACACTCAGTTTCACAACCATTTGCCCCTCCAAGTACGTGGTATGGTAAGGTTTCACCCTCAGCTCTAATCCAAGAAGTGTCCCCTCTTCCTTTCAAGGTCGTGTAGTGTAGTCATATACGGTAACCACATGTGTAGTGTCAATCAGACCCCACCCTACACGTCAAGATTTTAGGACTCCTTGGCAAATGCCTTATGGATATTTTTCACAGCAGGCTGCAGTTAGACACTACAGGCAGTCTCCTGTATAAGAATCAATACCGTACAAGTCATGTAGCTAGCTACTCATAGAGCTCTTTCAACTCCTTGGCAAACGTTTTATGGATCACGTTGCGTTTGATTTTCAGGGCAGGTGTGACGAGGCCGGTTTCGGGCAGCCATGGATCGGGCAGCAGCTTGATCCTTGCGGGCACCTCAAACTTGTTGAGGCCCGCGTCTTTGCTCACCTGGAAGGAGAAGGAATGGAAGATAGAACGGAAGAAATGACGGAAGAAAGTATGGCATAAACTATGGGACAAGTCATTGAAAAAGCATTTGAATTGGAAAAAGCATTTGAATTGAACCAAGTACTACCTATGGGAGGGAGCATGCAAACAGAGATGGGAAAACACACCTTCTGAAGGCATCTCAGCACCTCCGCCACTCCGCCACCACGTCCTCTCTTGCACACAGCTTCGCAAAATCCCCCTCCTCAATCCGCTCAACCAGATAAAAGAGTAGGAAACGAACGCACCTTCTGCAGGCTTCTCAGGACTCCCCCCACAACGCCCTCCCTCCCACACAGCTTCGCATAATCCTCCTCCTCAATCCGTCTACTCTTGGCGAAATCCGTCACCACAGCCGGCACCGGCACCACCAGCGCGACCGCAAACGACTTGGTGGAATCGGCAAAGACGAGCAGGTTATCCACAAAAGGGCTGATTGACTTGCAGCAGCGACCGAGACAGATGACCTATGAGAGAGCCTACCTTGACTCACTAAGAAAAACGCACCTTCTGCAGGCATCTCAGCACCTCCCCCACCACGTCCTCTCTCGCACACAGCTTCGCATAGTCCTCCTCCTCAATCCCTTGACTCTTTGCAAAATCCGTCACCGCAGCCGGCACCGGCACCACCAGCGCGACCGCAAACGACTTGGTGGAGTCGGCAAAGACGAGCAGATTGTCCACAAAGGGGCTGACTTGCAGCACGGCCTCGACCTTGCCGAGGGAGACATACTCCCCGTGCTGCAGCTTGACAATGTCCTTCTTGCGGTCCGTGATTTGGATACACCCGTCTGCGTGCACTGCCCCTATGTCCCCCGTGCGGAACCACCTCATTCCCTGTGCGTCCTCCTGTTGTTGGGTGGGGAAGAGGGGAGGGAGGGAGGGAGGGAGGGAGGGGGAGGGAGGGAGGGAGGGGGGAGGAAGGGAGGGAGGGAGGGAGGGAGGGAGGGAGGGAGGGAGGGAGGGAGGGAAGGAGGGAAGGAGGGAAGGGGGGGAGAATTTGAGGAGGAGAGGGGCTGATTGCAGCACGGCCTCGACCTTGCCGAGGGAGACATACTCCCCGTGCTGCAGCTTGACAATGTCCTTCTTGCGGTCCGTGATTTGGATACACCCGTCTGCGTGCACTGCCCCTATGTCCCCCGTGCGAAACCACCTCATTCCCTGCGCGTCCTCCTGATGGCAGGCAGGTGGGTGAGTGTTGGGGGAAGGTCAAGCAAGTATAGTTGATCATTTACGCACCCGCTGTCAGCACTGCTCACATGTCCCCCGTGCGAATCCACCTCATGCCCTGTGCGTCCTCCTGTTGTTGGGTGGGGAAGAGGGGGGGGGGGTCAAGCAAGTCAAGCTAGTCAAGCAAGTCAAGCAAGTCAAGCGAGTCAAGTCAAGCAAGTCAAGTCAAGCAAGTCAAGTCAAGCAAGTCAACCACTCACCAAGAACACACACCCGCTGACTTTTCCTTGTCCTTCCAGTACCCCAGGCTCACATTCATGCGAATCAAGCAAGTCAAGCCAAGCAAAGTCAAGCAAGTCAACCACTCACCGAGAACACCTCCTCCGTCTTCTCCTTGTCCTTCCAGTACCCCAGGCTCACGTTCGGCCCGCCAATCAGAATCTCCCCTCGCGGGTGCGGGTGGTCTGTCGTGCGGTAACCGCCTTCCTCCCAGTCGATCAGCTGAGGGGAGGAAGATGGGGGAGTGGCAAGTGGGAAGGGACGATTATGGAAGTCCGGCAAGGGACAGAAAGGAGGGAGGAGTGGGAAGAGCAGTCGATAATGCGGTAACCGCCCTTCTCCCAGTCGATCCGCTGAGGGGGGCAAGAAAGGTAAGGGCATGCGTAACGAAGGAATAATCTTATATGCAGATGTAACTCATCCTTAGAAAATCATAGAGAAAGGGACCTTGTCCTTAGCGAATCAAATCTTACATGCCAATCCTTATCAGCGCCCCCTTGTTTGCGATCAGCTGACTTCCAGGAATTGTTTAGGCGCCTCAAAAGTCCCCTTGTTTGCAATCAGCTGACTTACAAGAATTGTAGCAAGAAACAAACATCTTAGCCCACAAGCCCAATTGTGTCGCAACCCACTGGTCTGCGGTTGCATAGGATTTTCTTGTTGTGGCACCACCAGAAGCAAATTGAGAGAATTCTGCTTCGCCTAAGGAATCGTCGTTCGCATCATAACCCACCCGAATGGGGTTGCAGGGAGTGGGAGGACAGAGGCACCCCACAGAATGTTACTGAGTTGTTAAAAAAACCCACGTGGCCCGAACAACCCTCCTAAATCACCCTCCCAAAACTATCACCCGAAACACCCACTCGAATAAGGTTGCAGGGGATGGGAGGCTGCACGCACTCAACAGAGGAGATTTTTGAGTCCAACCCACCCGAACGACCACCCGAACCATCACCCGAACCACCACCCGAACCGGCACCCGAACCACCCACCCATACTAAAAGACCCACCCGAATGAGGTTGCAGGGGATGGGCGGCCCCACGCGGCCCACAGAGGAGTCGTCCCACTCTGAGAAAGTCCCCCCCGCTGCTGTCTCTGTCAGCCCATAGCCCTGGCTGATTGGGATGCTGCAGGCATGGGGTGCAGGGAGGATGGGGCAAGGAGGAGAAGGGGGATACGATGATAAGAAAGCAGGCTCTTTTGACGGAGGCTGTACTCTCGCTGATGGGGATGCTGTGGGCCGGGACGGGGAAGGGGGGGACAGAAAGGAAGTGAATGGGCGGCCCAACGCGGCCGACAGAGGAGTCGTCCCACTCTGAGAAAGTCCCCCCTGCTGCTGTCTCTGTCAGCCCATAGCCCTGGCTGATGGGGATGCTGTAGGTAGCACAGAAGGGGAAGGGGGAGGGAGAGGAGGGAGGAAAGGAAGGGGATGGGAGGCCCAACGCGGCCGATAGAGGAGTCGTCCCACTCTGAGAAGGTTACCCCTGCTGCTGTCTCTGTCAGCCCGTAGCCCTGGCTGATAAGTATGCTGCAGTGCAGGGATGGGTTGCAGGCAGCACAGGGGGGAAATGGGGGAAAGGAAAGGGAGGGGATGGGCGGCCAACAGAGGAGTAGTCCCACTCTGAGAAGGTTACCCCTGCTGCTGTCTCTGTCAGCCCATAGCCCTGGCTGATGGGAATGCTGTGGGCATGGGCGGAGGTGCAGTGGAGAGGGAGGGGAGGGAGGGGGCAGACACGAGGATAAGGAACAAGCTTTGAAGCCCAAGTGTACGTAAACCTTGCGAATCATCTCGTCTTCATGCATATTCTTGAGCTTGGAGCGCAATCACAATCTTAGTCAGAACTCGCTAGACGCAGGCTCAGAACTCACTTGAAGCAAATGTTCGGGTCGGGTCGGGCGACCCGACCCGAACATTTGAACTCGCTAGTCAGAATTCGCTAGACGCAGGCTCAGAACTCACTTGAAGCAAATGTTCGGGTCGGGTCGGGCGACCCGACCCGAACATTTGAACTCGCTAGTCAGAACTCGCTAGACGCAGGCTCAGAACTCACTTGAAGCAAATGTTCGGGTCGGGTCGGGCGACCCGACCCGAACATTTGAACTCGCTAGTCAGAACTCGCTAGACGCAGGCTCAGAACTCACTTGAAGCAAATGTTCGGGTCGGGTCGGGCGACCCGACCCGAACATTTGAACTCGCTAGTCAGAACTCGCTGGACGCAGGCTCAGAACTCACTTGAAGCAAATGTTCGGGTCGGGTCGGGCGACCCGGCCCGAGCATTTGAACTCGCTAGTCAGAACTCGCTAGACGCAGGCTCAGAACTCACTTGAAGCAAATGTTCATGAATCGTTGCGAGTCGGGTGAGAGAGGCGCCCCTCCTGACAGCATGAAGCGCAGATGCCCCCCCACTGCTGCTCGCACCTGGTGTGGGGGGAGAGAGGGATGTGACGGGGAATGACGGGGGGGATTAGGGGGAGATTGAGGGAAATATAGAACCATTGTTATTCGAGAGAGAAAGAGGCGCCCCTCCTGACAGCATGAAGCGCAGATGCCCCCCCAATGCTGCTCGCACCTGACAGGGGGTGGAGACGACGACGCAAGGGGGAATGAGGGGGGGAATAATGGAGAAATGGAGGGGGACAAAATTGTCGAGAGTCGGGAGAAAGAGGAGCCCCCCCTGACAGCATGAAGCGCAGATGCCCCCCACTGCTGCTCGCACCTGGTGGGAGTGAAATGCAAGGTGGAGAACAAGGGGGGGGATACGTGGGGAATCGAGGGGAGATTAAACTGTTGTGAGTTGCGAGAGAGAGGAGCCCCCCCTGACAGCATGAATCGCAGATGGCCGCCCACTGCTGCTCGCACCTGGTGAGGGGGCAATGAAGGAGTGAAATGGGAGGCTAAAGATGGGGAGAGTGCAGGTGAGAAAAAGGAGGTGGGGCAAGGCACAAAGGTCACCACCCCCAATTCGAGGTGACTTTTGAGTCGACTCAAAAGTCAAGGAGGTGGGGCAAGGCACAAACGTCCCCACCCCCAATTCCCCTCACCTCACCCCCACCTCTCTTTCCATCCCCTCCCCTTTCCTCACAATCCACTCACCTTACGGAACACCAGCAGGTCCCAGAACAGCCGCTCCACGCCCCACGCGAGTGGGCTGATGCACGCCCAGAACAAACACCCCTCACTTTCCCCCCTCTCGTTACCTCTCCCCCACCACCACGGATCTCACTTTACGGAGCACCAGCAGGTCCCAGAACAGCCGCTCCACGCCCAACAAGAATCGGCTGCTGCACAAACGTCCCCCCTTACCCTGCCTGCCCCCTTCACTCCTTCATCTCCTCAGCAACAGCACTATCATCGTAACTCTCACCTTACGGAACACCAGCAGGTCCCAGAGCAGTCGCTCCACTCCCCACGCGCAAAACCAGCAGGCCTCTATGGCCGCCAGGCAGACAGTGGCCATCCCCCAGATGCATCCCTTCCCCTTAGCGCCCTTTCCCAATCTCCTCCCCACCAACATTGTTCTCACCTTTCTAAACACCAGCAGGTCCCAGAGCAGTCGCTCCACTCCCCACGCGCAAAACCAGCAGCCCTCTATGGCCGCCAGGCAGACAGTGGCCATCCCCCAGATGCATCCCTTCCCCTTAGCGCCCTTTCCCAATCTCCTCCCCACCAACATTGTTCTCACCTTTCTAAACACCAGCAGGTCCCAGAGCAGTCGCTCCACTCCCCACGCGCAAAACCAGCAGCCCTCTATGGCCGCCAGGTAGTGAACCCCCACACATACACACCCTTCCCTTCCCTTATTCCCATTTCGCCCCCTCCCCCCCACCACCGTTCTCACTACCACTCTCACCGCAGCGCACCTTTCTAAACACCAGCAGGTCCCAGAACAGCCGCTCCACGCCCCACGCGCCGAACCAGCTGCCCTCGATGGCCGCTAGGCGGCGTGAGTACGCGAGGTTGAATAGCGTGCGCCTGACTCGTGGTGCTGCTGCTATCTGGAAACGGAAGGAAGGGAGGGGGATGGAGGTAAGTTGAACCGCAGGAACATCAACACAGCAGGAAGTGAGGAGGTTAAAGGGGATCATCCCGCTTTTTAACCAGGGTCGATAAATCAGCTCACATCAAGTCAAAAGACGAGTCTCACCTTTTGAGTCGACTCAAGAGTCGACTCAAAAGTCGATAAATCAGCTCACATCAGAGTCAAAGATGAGTCTCACCTTCCGCCTCACAGCACCCCGAATGTGGCCCAGAACGAGGTGACTTTTGAGTCGACTCAAAAGTCACCTTTTAACCAGGGTCGATAAATCACCTCACATCAGAGTCAAAGACGAGTCTCACCTTCCGCCTCACAGCACCCCGAATGTGGCCCAGAACGACCGGCACCGCCAGCCAGCCACCATGAGCACGGGGCGCAGCTGGAGAGAAGGACGAAATTTGAGGCGCCTAAAGAAAAGAGGAACGAGCATCGCCTTACAAATGTAGAATCTGCCAACGAGAATCTGGCAGACCCGTCACCTTTCTCTCTGCACCCGCCTCTCCTGTCCTCACACAACTTCTATGCTCCTCAGCTCACCATTCTTCTCACATCGTCTCGAATGAGGTCCAGAATGGGCAGCACAACCACCATGAGCGTGGGGCGCAATTTGAAACAGGGACAACTTCTGTGACGTCTCAAAAGGACAACCACCGCCTCACCTTCGAATCGACTTTTGAGTCGACTCAAAAGTCAACTCGACTCAAAAGTCGACGTCTCAAAAGGACAACCACCGCCTCACCTTCGAATCGACTTTTGAGTCGACTCAAAAGTCAACTCGACTCATAAGTCAACTCGACTCAAAAGTCAACTCGACTCAAAAGTCAACTCGACTCAAAAGTCAACTCGACTCAAAAGGACAACCACCGCCTCACCTTCGAATCACGCAGAGCACTCTCTCCCCGCCTGCCGCTCAAAATAGTCTCACTCACCCCTCGCCCCGACAGACTGTCCTCGCCTTCCGCCTCACAGCATCCCTGATGCGGTCCAGAATAGCTGGCACTGCACCATCAGCGTCGGTCGCAGCTGCGGCGCGTCTCCCTTGCTGCCCAGCTTTATGTCACATAATCCTCCCTGCAGCAGCTCACCTTGCGTCTCACAGCATCCCTGATGCGGTCCAGAATAGCCGGCACCGCCACCATCAGCGTCGGCCTCAGCTGAGGTGCGTCTCCCTTGGTCCCGAGCTTGACCTTGGGCGCCATGTCAACGAGCGTGAGAGGAGACCCGTAGCCTATGGATCCTCCAACCGATACTGCCCCTAGCTGGTGAACAAGGGAGTGGGGGGTTTCATGAGGATGGGTGCAGGCAGGACACTAAGTCAGAGAAGCTGCGGCACGTCTCCCTTGATGCCCAGCTTGACTTTGGGTGCCATGTCAACGAGCGTTAGTGGGGAGCCGTAGCCTATAGAACCACCGACCGACACCGCTCCTAGCTGGTGGGATGCATAGCCAAGGCAACAGGTGGGGTGCATGAGGGTGGCCCGGGAAGGTGCGGGGGGGAAAAGCAATGGAAAGCAGCGTTTTGGTGAGCCTCCCTTGCTGAAGGGCTTGACCTTGGGCGCCATGGCAACGAGAGTGAGAGAGGAGCCGTAGCCTATACTCTCCCACGGACACCTCTCCTAGCTGGAGTGATTGCAGGGGTGCAAGGGAAGCACAATGGAAGAGAAGATATTGGGTGAGCCTCCCTTGCTGCCCGGCTTGACCTTGGGCGCCATGTCAATGAGTGTGTGAGGGGAGCCGTAGCCTATAGACCCTCCCACGGACACCTCTCCTAGCTGGAAAGATACAAAAGTGGGAACGTCAACTAACAAACCCTAAACCTTAAACCTGCGCTGAAACCCTGAACCGTAATCCCACCTAAACCCTGTACACGTCTCTGTGGTAAGTGAATCGAATCTTAGTACGAGCTTGCCAGCTCCAGCACTTGAGACAAGGGCAGGTAAGCACTCGAAAGATTTGATTCACTAACCACAGCAATCTCTGTGGTAGGGATGTACACGTCGTTGAAGCTGGCATCAGGAATTTGAGTCTCCTACTCACACGTGAGTCCCTGTTCCTTACACTGATGTAATCTGACTGAATCCCCGACTCAACTCTGCAGCCAGCTCGAGCACGTGTGACAAGGGCAGGTAGGCAATGTAGACATCGTTAAAATTGGCATCGGGCACTTGAGCCATGATGCACTTCGAGTATGTGGTGCGGTGCTGTGCGGTTCAAGAGAGTACCAGTAGCAGCTCAGCCCAGTCAACGCACCTCTGCTGCGAGCTCGAGCACGTGTGACAGGGGCAGATAGGCGATGTAGACATCGTTGAATGAAATTGGCATCTGGCACTTGAGCCATGATGGCTGCAAACACATGGTGCAGTCTAAGAGAGTACCGGTAGCTCAACTCAACTGACCCACCTCTGCTGCGAGCTCGAGCACGTGTGACAAGGGCAGGTAGGCGATGTACACATCGTTGAAATTGGCATCGGGCACTTGAGCCATGATGGCTGCAAAGACTGCCACCAGGTTGCCGTGTGATAGCATGACGCCCTGGGGGAACAGTGGGAAGGGCAGGGCAGGGAGGCGGGGAGGAAGATGGGCGAGAGGGTGGAATGCGAGTCAGTTAGCCAGTTGTCAATTAGTTGGTGTGGGCTTTTGAGCCATGATGGCTGCAAAGAC
This sequence comes from Closterium sp. Naga37s-1, assembly GCA_947471745.1. Taxonomy (NCBI): domain Eukaryota; kingdom Viridiplantae; phylum Streptophyta; class Zygnematophyceae; order Desmidiales; family Closteriaceae; genus Closterium; species Closterium sp. Naga37s-1. The sequence continues at coordinate 4,138,462 of CANJKZ010000024.1, forward strand.
TGCGACAAAATTGACATGGCATGACGCCCTGCCAGGGAGGGCAGGGAGGGACTGAAGACAACCGTTACACTCACAACTGCGAGTGTGAAACCCCTACCACTGTGGGTGTGACATCCTCACCACCGGAAGTGTGAAACCCTCACCTTGGGCAGCCCAGTCGATCCCGACGTGTACATGATCACCGCCAGATCTGACCTTAGTCGATTGTTGGGTACTGAATTGAGAGTGAATGTTCACAGTTTTCTCACCACTGTGAGTGTGAATGAAACCCTCACCTTGGGCAGCCCAGTTGATCCCGATGTGTACATGATCACTGCCAGATCCGACGGCTGGGGAAGCTCCGGCGTTACCGGCGACTCAACCCCGCTCTTCTCCACGTCAGCAAACGCCAGCAGAGCGACACCTGGCGCCAGCTGACCCGTCGCCACTTTAGCCTCTGCTTCGGTGGGCCCCTGGCCGGCCTCGGACAGGGGGCGAGGCTCGGGCATCATGATGACGCGCTGCACTGTCTTGAGCTCGCCCTTGGAGGACGCCTCCTCCAGCTTCTCCAGCTGCTTGTGGTCGCACACCACTGTCGTCACCTCCGTCTGTGGTGGGAGGAGAGGGGGATTGTGAGTCAGCCGGAAAGCCTTGCCTTCAGCTGCTTGTGCTCGCAGATGACTGCGGTGACCTCTGTCTGTCATGAGGGGAGGGGTGTGAAGCGGGAGAGGGGGTGGGAGGGTGAGTGTGAGTCAGCTGGAAAGCCTTGCCTTCAGCTGCTTGTGCTCGCAGATGACTGCGGTGACCTCTGTCTGTCATGAGGGGAGGGGTGTGAAGCGGGAGAGGGGGTGGGAGGGTGAGTGTGAGTCAGCTGGAAAGCCTTGCCTTCAGCTGCTTGTGCTCGCAGATGACTGTGGTGCTGGCGAAAGGGGGGAGCGTGGGGTAAGACTCTGTGACAGCCCATCAAGTCAGCCTGTTATCAGCACCTCAAGGCTCTGCTGAAACGTTTCAGTCCAACTCCATCTTCAACCCCATCCCTCCCAACCCATCTCAACCCCATCCCAGCCCCATCCCAGCCCCATCCCAGCCCCATCCCAAGCTTATCCAAACCCATCCCAACCTCATCCCGACCCCATCCCAACCTCATCCCGACCCCATCCGAACCCCATCCGAACCCCATCCGAACCCCATCCCAACCCCATCACAACCTCATCCCAACCCCATCCCAACCCCATCCCAACCTCATCCCGACCCCATCCGAACCCGAACCCCATCCGAACCCCATCCGAACCCCATCCTAACCCATCACAACCTCATCCCAACCCCATCCCAACCCCATCACAACCTCATCCCAACTCCATCCCACCCTACCTCGTTCAGTGCATGCACCAAAGCTTCTTGCCCCATACACCGTCACCACCACCAGGCTCTGCTGAAACGCGCCAGCCCCATCAAGCCCCATCAAGCCCCATCAAGCCCCATCAAGCCCCAGCAAGCCCCAGCAAGCCCCAGCAAGCCCCAGCAAGCCCCAGCAAGCCCCATCAAGCCCCATCAAGCCCCATCAAGCCCCATCAAGCCCCATCAAGCCCCATCAAGCCCCATCAAGCCCCATCAAGCCCCATCAAGCCCCATCAAGCCCCATCAATCCCCATCAAGCCACATCAAGCCCCATCAATCCCCATCAAGCCCCATCAAGCCCCATCAAGCCCCATCAAGCCCCATCAATCCCCATCAATCCCCATCAAGCCCCATCAATCCCCATCAATCCCCATCAATCCCCATCAAGCCCCATCAAGCCCCATCAAGCCCCATCAAGCCCCATCAAGCCCCATCAAGCCCCATCAAGCCCCAGCAAGCCCCAGCAAGCCCCAGCAAGCCCCAGCAAGCCCCAGCAAGCCCCATCAAGCCCCATCAAGCCCCATCAAGCCCCATCAAGCCCCATCAAGCCCCATCAAGCCCCATCAAGCCCCATCAAGCCCCATCAAGCCCCATCAATCCCCATCAAGCCCCATCAAGCCCCATCAATCCCCATCAAGCCCCATCAAGCCCCATCAAGCCCCATCAAGCCCCATCAATCCCCATCAATCCCCATCAAGCCCCATCAATCCCCATCAATCCCCATCAATCCCCATCAAGCCCCATCAAGCCCCATCAAGCCCCATCAAGCCCCATCAAGCCCCATCAAGCCCCATCAAGCCCCATCAAGCCCCATCAAGCCCCATCAAGCCCCATCAAGCCCCATCAAGCCCCATCAATCCCCATCAATCCCCATCAAGCCCCATCAAGCCCCATCAAGCCCCATCAAGCCCCATCAAGCCCCATCAAGCCCCATCAAGCCCCATCAACCCCCATCAAGACCCATCAAGCCCCATCAAGCCCCATCAAGCCCCATCAATCCCCATCAAGCCCCATCAAGCCCCATCAAGCCCCATCAATCCCCATCAATCCCCATCAATCCCCATCAATCCCCATCAAGCCCCATCAGTCCCCATCAGTCCCCATCAATCCCCATCAGTCCCCTTCAGTCCCCGCCCTACCTCATTCAACGCGTGCACCATTGCTTCCTGCCCCAGGGACGCATACACCGTCACCACCACCAGGCTCTGCTGAAACGCATAAAGTCCGCGCGCGTCTCCGCCACAATCGCCACCGCCTCCCCGCGCCCATGCGCCACATTCCCCATGCCACCCCAATACACTACAGACCTACATCATTCAACGCATGCACCAGAGACTCTTGCCCCAGGGACGCATACACCGTGACCACCACCAGGCTCAGCTGAAACACCCAACTCCATCAGTACCCTTTCTCACCCATCCGTATACCTCTCTTCCCCATCCCACCATCCACCATTCCCGACGCACCTCATTCAGTGCGTGCACCAGAGCTTCTTGCCCCAGGGACGCATACACCGTGACCACCACCAGGCTCTGCTGAAACGCCCCCTGCAGCGCAAGATAAAAGTCCGCCCTGGTCTCCGCCACTATCGCCACCGCCTCCCCGCGCCCATGCCCCACATTCCTTAACCCCCCGCCAAACGCCTCCGCCCGATCCAACGCCCGAGAGTACGACTCCCACTCGTACTCCCCGAATTCCAGCTTCTCAATCTCCTTGCCCTCCTCGTTGATTACTGTTCGCGAGAGGAATTTCCGCGTGCCGAGGAGCGGGCGGTGGTGGTGGCGGCGGGAGGCGATGACAAAGAGGGAGGCGACGGTGGTGGCGCCGTCAAAGGGGATTTCGAGCAGCGTGGGGAAGTGCGCGTGGCGGTAGGTGAGGCCGGGCGTGCCCGCGTCTAGAAGCACTCCATAGAGATGCCTCTTGGGGGAGGAGCTGGGGGAGGAAAGGGGGAAGAAGGGAAGAGGCAAGGAAGAGCAGTGTGGGGAAGTGCGCGTGGCGGTATGTCAGGCTGGGCGTGCCTTCATCAGGCAGCACCCGGCATCAGACAGATTGAAGTCCCGGAGCGGGAATCGCTGCGAATCTGTTGAAAATTCTCATCATCGAGCACTGAATGCAGCGCACGGTTACCCCAGGTACTGCACGATGCTGACGATGATCGGCAAGGCCACGGGCACGGGAATCACGACTGGGTTGAATTCCTCCCTTATGAAAATTACACCCATCAGCCAATGCTAGTCCAAGCAGCGACGGTTACCTGAGGTACTGCACGATGATGACGACCAGGAACGCGACGGCGACGGGAATGACGATCGGGTTGAATTCCCCGTTTCAAAACCAATACTCATCAGCCAAGGCTCGTACAAGCATCACCTCAGGCACTGCACGATGGTGACGATGATCAGCAAGGCCACCGCGACGGGAACGACGACCAAACTAAATTCCACTTTCTGAAAAAGACAGCCATCAGGCAACGCTAGTCCAAGCAGCGACGGTTACCTGAGGTACTGCACGATGATGACGACCAGGAACGCCACGGCGACGGGAAAGGCGACCGAGTTGATTTTTCCCTTTTTTGAGAACGACAACCATCAGCTAATGCTAGTACAAGCAGCCGGTACCTCAAGTACTGCACGATGATGACGACCAGGAACGCCAAGGCGACCGGAATGACGAGCGAATTCAACCCCTCCATCGCCTCCGCGAGTCGAGGACCGATGATCGGCAGCATGCGAGCGATCTCCACCGACGCCATGGCGACACGAAGTTGTAGGCGAAACTCACTGGGGACGAACTTAAAGTCGTATGAGAAGATTCAATATACGCTTGGATTACGACTGGCTACGACGAAGGTTGGAGTACAACTAGTCTCGGAATGGCCTTGTCAGTGGACATACGAGGCATCAAGTGTTGTTCTCGCATGGAAACGAAAATCTCCCTAGTGATCCGAAGTTTCAAGGCCACTCCCAGTTCAGAGCTAAAACCGAATCTGGAAAATCGGTAGTATGGAAGCCTGGTTCGGAAGCCTGGAAGGAGAAAAGCCTTCTCGTCTTGTTGCGACAGATATATGGCGACTGATGGATCTTGGGACAGAGCAGTCTTCTCATACTACCTTGGTAAAGCGAACCGCTACATGTGACACTACCTCAAGATCCACGACACGCGATTTTTGCGGTGAGCTTTTGGAGACTTCAAGTACACCCCAGAAATCCTTCAGGCACGCCCGTCACTTGATTACTCCTGTCTGAGAGTTGCCTCTCTGAGTTTGTGCTGGGTCGTGTTCTTTTAGGGCGTGTGCACTTGGGGTTCGAACTTATGTCTAAGTTCGAACTTCTAGCGAGGTTCTACTCGGTACGATACTAATAGGAGACGTTTTGCCACGGTGCAAAGCGGTTAAGGTCGAGCTTTGACAAACTTCGACCTGATTGCACACGCCCTTAGTGTGCTTTCTGGACTGAATCCCATCTATGAAATTGCAGGCTGCAACTTGGTGTCACTAAGTTCAGCAATCGCTGCTTTTGTTTCACCTGATGTGTCGCGAATCAACACAAAGTGGCATAATAACCGCACTGTATTTGTTTGAAAACACGCCTTGCTGGAAAACGTGTTGTTTGTCCATGGTTCTCGGCTATCTGCATAAACGTGTGAAAGAACCAAGCAGTTTCAACGAGCGGTCTGGATAAGGCCTTTGAGAATCTCAACGGGTTCGATGGATGAAGCTTGGGGTTCACCTGCGGAGCAGATCGCACGTCACGGATCCGCCGAAGTTCGCGCGCGAGAAAAAAGGTGTGGTCAAATTCAGATGAGGCTGAATGTTCAATAGCAGTTATAACAAACACGGGACTATAGCATTTTGGAAGCGGGTGCAAGCTTTGTAAAGAGTCGTAGGAAGATACTTTAACGCACACAGCGCTGGACCACAACCAATCGGAGACGGTTTGACACCCGTACATTCCGCGAAACAATCGAGCTTTTCCCGCCGAACATCCAGCAAATCAGCTTCATTTCCAGTCCACGCGACAAGAGAAACCCAACCCACACCACAAAGGCCTTGTTCTGCAGGCGCATCAGGCCGCATCCGGCCGCATCAATGTACATTGATGCAATTTCTCGGGGCTCCAGGATCCTTCGTTGATAACCTGCCGACAGGTTATCAAGGCTCGCGATAAGCGCATCAGAGCCGAGGCAGACCTAGCCAGAATGCCTGCAGAACGGCCTTTTTGGCGACCAAAATTTCCTATGTCGCCACGTTCTCGGATGTTTCTCGTCCTAGCAAACGGGCGCATTTGAAATGCGCGCATCATGCAACTTCGAAAAGTCGATTCATGCGCGCATCAGGCAAATTCGAAAAAATACTGCAACCTCATTGGCCAATCATTTTGGCACCTCCGAAATTCAGAGACTTCTAACTTCCCAGAAACCTGGAAAAATCAGAATGTTGAAATTCGCCAGGAAATTGAATGTCCAATTTCCTGACCTCAATTGAATTTCGTCAAATTTTCCAAGCCTCAAATCGACATGTCCGAACCTAAATTTCGCAATTTCAATTTCGCCATTTCCGAACCTCGATTTTCCAATGTGCGCATCAGTCCGAGCCTACGGCGCATCACAGCTGATGCGCCTGCAGAACACGGCCGAAAGTGGACCCTGCTGCTCCATTCTCAACCACAACCGATGTCGGTCGGATCGGATTTTGCGAAAGCCGAATGCTTTCGCAGCTTCTGCGCAAGCGTCATCTCGACTTCAAGCACACCCTCCCCTCCCAATAATCCCGCCTTCAAGCATCCCCGAAACGTATACAACGATGGCTACCATGAGTTGTGACAGGTTTTCCTCAGCAAGAACCAGCTTCAGAGACATTTGCACCATACGGTTCTAGGGCTCGAAGTCCGGAGAGTAACTTAGGACGCGTCACCTCTTTCCAAAATGGCAGGATCGAGGGGCAATCGGTACAACACACCGATTTTGCCGCGATCGGTGTGCATATCGGTGTGCTCCATTGCACTTTTCCGATCGCGGGCTCCGCCGAGCCACAGGTGACAAGCTAGGAATTTTATGGGGCAAAATTGCACGATCGCCACAATTGCACGATCGATAGTCGGCTTTTGGCACATCGATCGCGTGAGCCCTAGGTGACACCTTCTGGATGACCAATTTACTGTACATTCTCGATGGTTTCCGAAACCTGGAAACAGCACATTTCGCCAACTCGCGAAAGTACTGTACATCCGACACACCGATCGTGTGCACGATCGATCGCCCTCCTGAAGAAAGAGGTGACGCGTCCTTACTCTTCTCAAGATTACAAAGCTAAAGCATTACAGGCCGAGCATTGTCGTTCTGGCCCGGCACCTCACTGCGTCGAAATTCCGGATTCAGAGCCACTAGCATCATACCTTTCTCTTCACCCTTCACCAAAGATTCAGCCAGAGCTGTTTCTGTAGGTGTCCCTGCGCACTACTTTGGCTCAAGAGCGAGTAACGGAGGTCTTAGAGGCCAATTCCCAGCGTCCTTCTCAATCGCTGCAGCTTCTCCTCTCATTCATTACAGATTCCGTGTCTGTCGAGTAGCGACAGTCAGTCCTGATGGGTGGTTCGGCAACGACTACCACGCCACCAGCAGAGGCGAACGGCGCTGAGCATCAAAATGACGAATTTGATCCCAGGGGTACGGCGTAATGTAAATGCTCACTAGAATATCCCGTTTCTTTTCCGAAACAGCTGAACTTCCAGGCGGCAGAACGTGCAGAACTGACATGGCAAATGTAGGGTGACCTTCCGTTTATTTATTGTATTTTTGTCCTGGCGCGAAAACTCCCGCACTTTTCAGGACGTGCATGCGAGCTTTCAGTAACTATATCTTCTGAGCTCTCAGGCCGTTATTTTCCCTCGGTTTTTACGACGTCACAACAGATTCCTTCAGAATGTATTTCGTGCTCCAATGCCGTTAACCTCTCTCGGCCCTGTCCTATTCTCCGCATCTTCTTCCTCCTCCAGCGTTATGCATAGTGGGAGCTGCGCGCACGCCCATGAGAAACTTGGGCTCGCTTTCCTCCCTCTCCGCCATGCAGCTCGGCCCTTCCATAACCTCTCTCGATTCTTCCCGGTTTTTCTTATCTCCTTCCCTACGCAGAGGTATGCATAGTGGGAGCAGCGCGCACGCCCATGGGAAGCTTCATGGGCTCGCTGTCCTCCCTCTCCGCCACCCAGCTCGGCGCCATCGCCATCAGAGGTCAGTCATCCCATTCCTTGCCTTCTGCTACTCTCTTGGAACTGATTCGAAAGTCATTGCATGGGTTCGCTTTCCTCCCTCTCCGCTACCCGCCTCGGTGCCACGGCCAGCAGAGGTCAGGAGTCTCACTTCCTGCTTCCCCCGTCCTTCGACTCGACTCAAAAGTCACTGCATGGGTTCTCCTCCCTCTCCGCCACCCACCTCGGCCTTTGCTATTCCCACACGCTGCTTCTCAGCTCGGTTCACCTCCATGCTCGCGGTTTCCTCTCTCCAGTCAGCACCTAGAGAGGCGACGCTCACCTGGACGCGCCTTCCTCCTTCCCGTCTTTTGAGGCGTGTCAAAAGCACGACTTTTTTGTCGACTAAAAAATAGACAGGCGATACTCACTGCACGCACGTTCCTTCCTCCCGGCTTTCCTGCAGAGGCTGTGGGAAGGTCGGGTCTAGGGCCGGCGGATGTGGAGGAGGTGTATATGGGCAACGTGCTGAGTGCGGACCTGGGGCAGGCGCCAACTGGTCTTTTGAATGCACCCTTCTTTGATCCCTTCTTTTTTCTGCAAAGGCCGTAGGGCGGTCAGGCCTGGGCCCGGCAGATGTGGAGGAGGTGTGTATGGGCAACGTGCTCGGTGCGGACCTGGGGCAGGCGCCAACTGGTTTTTTTAATGCACCCTTCTTTAATCCCTTGTCTTCCTGCAGAGGCGGTCGGCCGGTCAGGCCTAGGGCCGGCGGATGTGGAGGAGGTGTATATGGGCAACGTGCTGAGTGCGGACCTGGGGCAGGCGCCAGCCAGACAGGCGGCACTTGGGGCAGGGTTGCCTGACTCCGTGGTGGCAACCACCGTCAACAAAGTCTGTGCCTCGGGCATGAAAGGTGTGTGATGCGGTGATGAGATGTGTGATGCGGTGTAGGCTACCGGCAGGCAGGGGACAGCCAGACAGGCGGCACTTGGGGCAGGGCTGCCTGACTCCGTGGTGGCAACCACCGTCAACAAAGTCTGTGCCTCGGGCATGAAAGGTGTGTGACGCGGTGCTGAGAGGCGTCACGCGGTGATGGGGGATATGATGCGGTGATGAGGGGTTAATTCGGTGCTGAAAGGTGTGATTTTGAGGGATAGGCGCCAGCCAGACAGATACCAGCCAGACAGGCAGCACTTGGGGCGGGACTGCCTGACTCCGTGGTGGCAACCACCGTCAACAAAGTCTGTGCCTCTGGCATGAAAGGTGTGTGATGCGGTGCTGATTGGTGTGATGCGATGATGAGAGGCGTGTTCAGGCCTTCCGACGCGATCTGGACGCGCGTCGCGCATGTCACAGGTTGCCCAGTTCGTACTAGTGAATTATCCCCCTGCTGCCTGCTCCTGCAGCCATAGCCCCATGGGATGCCTGAAAAGGCCTCTCCATTGCCCCTCCTCACCTCGTTTCTCGGCTCTCCTCTCCCTGTGCATGCAGCCATATGCCTAGCAGCACAGTCCATCATGCTGGGGCTGGCGGACGTGGTGGTGGCAGGCGGCATGGAGAGCATGAGCAACGCGCCTTACTACCTCAATAAGGCCAGGTACGCTACAAGCACCAGGCCTTATAAGGCAAGGTGAGCAATATACATGTTAAGGTGAGCAACACATCTTACTAAGGCCAGGTACGCTACAAGCACCAGGCCTTATAAGGCAAGGTGAGCAATATACACGTTAAGGTGAGCAACACATCTTACTAAGGCCAGGTACGCTACAAGCACCAGGCCTTATAAGGCAAGGTGAGCAATATACACGTTAAGGTGAGCAACACATCTTACTAAGGCCAGGTACGCTACAAGCACCAGGCCTTATAAGGCAAGGTGAGCAATATACACGTTAAGGTGAGCAACACATCTTACTAAGGCCAGGTACGCTACAAGCACCAGGCCTTATAAGGCAAGGTGAGCAATATACACGTTAAGGTGAGCAACACATCTTACTAAGGCCAGGTACGCTACAAGCACCAGGCCTTATAAGGCAAGGTGAGCAATATATACGTTAAGGTGAGCAACACATCTTACTAAGGCCAGGTACGCTACAAGCACCAGGCCTTATAAGGCAAGGTGAGCAATATACACGTTAAGGTGAGCAACACATCTTACTAAGGCCAGGTACGCTACAAGCACCAGGCCTTATAAGGCAAGGTGAGCAATATACACGTTAAGGTGAGCAACACATCTTACTAAGGCCAGGTACGCTACAAGCACCAGGCCTTATAAAGCAAGGTGAGCAATATACACGTTAAGGTGAGCAACACATCTTACTAAGGCCAGGTACGCTACAAGCACCAGGCCTTATAAGGCAAGGTGAGCAATATACACGTTAAGGTGAGCAACACATCTTACTAAGGCCAGGTACGCTACAAGCACCAGGCCTTATAAGGCAAGGTGAGCAATATACACGTTAAGGTGAGCAACACATCTTACTAAGGCCAGGTACGCTACAAGCACCAGGCCTTATAAGGCAAGGTGAGCAATATACACGTTAAGGTGAGCAACACATCTTACTAAGGCCAGGTACGCTACAAGCACCAGGCCTTATAAGGCAAGGTGAGCAATATACACGTTAAGGTGAGCAACACATCTTACTAAGGCCAGGTACGCTACAAGCACCAGGCCTTATAAGGCAAGGTGAGCAATATACACGTTAAGGTGAGCAACACATCTTACTAAGGCCAGGTACGCTACAAGCACCAGGCCTTATAAGGCAAGGTGAGCAATATACACGTTAAGGTGAGCAACACATCTTACTAAGGCCAGGTACGCTACAAGCACCAGGCCTTATAAGGCAAGGTGAGCAATATACACGTTAAGGTGAGCAACACATCTTACTAAGGCCAGGTGAGCTACCCACTCCTGGTCGTAGACAACAGGGAGGAGGGGATGGGAGGGAGGGGGTAGATGGGGGAAAGGGGATTGGGAAAAGGCTTGCGGATGTGGAGAGCTGTCTGAGCGTTGTGTGGCACCAGAGGGGTGGGGTTCCCCTTCGGGATTGGGGAGATGGTGAATGAGGAACAGGGTGATGAGGTTGGTAAATTGGTCGCCTTGGTTCGAGAAGCTGAAGATCTGGATCATTATCAGGAGATGCGTTACTCATCGTGCCTTATTGTTGTAGTAAGGCGTGTTGCTCACTCCCTGTTCCGTTTAAAACAGGAATGGGTACCGGTTTGGGCACAGGGAGATGGTGGATGGGGTGCAGAGGGATGGCCTCAGTGACGCGTATTCAGAGGACCCCATGGGGTGCTTTGTGCCAAGGAGCATTGGAGAAGCAGGCAGCAGCAGGACGAGGGTCTAGAGGTGCCTCAAGCTGCGATTCTTCCACCTTCTCCCCTTCTCCCCCCACCTCCCCATGTCATTTCCCATCATCAAACCCCCACTGTTTTTGACCAGGAGTGGGTACCGGTTTGGGCATGGGGAGATGGTGGATGGGGTGCAGAGGGATGGGCTCAGCGACGCGTATTCAGAGGACCCCATGGGGTGCTTTGCAGAGCAGTGTGCGGAGGAGCATGGCATAGGGCGGGAGCAGCAGAATGAGAGCCTAATGGTGCCTCAACCTGTGATTCCTCTCTCCCCCTCTCCCCCCACCTTCCCTTTGCCATGTCCCAACCCCAACCCCCACTTCCCCATGGCACGCAAAACAGGAGTGGGTACCGGTTTGGGCATGGGGAGATGGTGGATGGGGTACAGAGGGACGGCCTCAGCGACGCGTATTCAGAGGACCCCATGGGGTGCTTTGCAGAGCAGTGTGCGGAGGAGCATGGCATAGCGCGGGAGCAGCAGGACGCACATGCCACTGCCACGCACGAGAGGGCTGCTGCTGCCCATGCTGACGGCGCTTTTGACTGGGAGATCGTGCCTGTGCGTGAGTGGGTGGGGGAGGGGGGGGATTGGGTTGAAGGAGGGAGAGTTCGAGGGAGTGCGTGAGTGGGTGGGTGGATGGGTGGTGTGAAGGAAGGGGGGAGCAGCAGGACGAGCATGCCACTGCCACGCACGAGAGGGCCGCTGCTGCCCATGCTGACGGCGCTTTTGACTGGGAAATTGTGCCTGTGCGTGAGTGGGTGGAGGAGGGGGGAGGGGGGAAGGGGGGGTGGTGGGGATAGGGTGGGAGGGAGTGAAGGATGGAGGGATGTGCTTTGCAGAGCAGTGTGCGGAGGAGCAGGGCATTGGGCGGGAGCAGCAGGATGAGCATGCCACTGCCACGCACGAGAGGGCTGCTGCTGCCCATGCTGACGGCGCTTTTGACTGGGAAATTGTGCCTGTGCGTGAGTGGGTGGGGACAGGGGGGTGGGGTTGGGGAGGGGGTGGAGGAGGGAGAGTGTGCGGGAGTGTTGCTGCCCATGCTGACGGCGCTTTTGACTGGGAAATCGTGCCTGTGCGTGAGTGGGTGGGGCTGTGGGAGTGAAGGAGGGAGAGCGTGAAGGAATTCATGAGTGGGTGGGGTGTGAATGAATGAGGGTTTGGGTGCGGGAGAGTGTGAGGGAGCGCTGCTGCCCATGCTGATGACGCGTTTGTTTGGGAAACTCCTGTGCATGAGGAGGGAGGGTGCAAGGGAGTACGTGAGTGGATGGTCAAAGCTCAAACCCACTTACAAATTACTCTGCCCATGCTGACGGTGCTTTTGAGTGAGAGATAGAAATTATGTGTGTGTGTGTGGGCTGGTGAGAGTGCAGTGGGGAGTGTGTAAGGGAGTGTGTGAGGGAGTAGTGTGCAAGGGAGTGTGTGACTGTGCACGAGAGGATGTGTATAACGTGGAGGTGAAGACTAGAAGTTGGTTATGCCTCCCTTGTAAACTTCCGTTCCTCCCCACCCCACCTCCTAAACCCCCTCGCCCTCAACCCCTCCTCCAAAACCCCCTCCCCCTCGTTTTTCTCTCCCCTGTTCCATGGCTCAGGTGGAGGTCAAGGCGTCAAAGGGAAAGCAAACGATTCTTGTCGAGAGGGACGAACCATGTGCCAAGGTGGGTCTTTGGGAACGGATAGGCGGGATGCTCAGTGTGTGGAAGCGCGAATGGCAGGGTCTTTGCTTTACTCCTCTGCCTAGTGTTTCTCCCCGGCCCCCTTCATTCCTCCCTCTGCATACCGCAGAATTTTCTTCTGGTGCATCTTTCGGTGTACCAACTGCACCAACACTGAAAGAAGTGGTTGGAGCCTACTCGCCACACTAACCACGCACTTGAATGATCGCCTCCCTCCCTCCCACTTCTTGCCACCCGTCCCTCCCTCTTTCTCCTTCCCACGGCCGGTTTGATCCCAACAGCATTGCCTGCTACGCCCATGCTTCAAGTGCATTCACAATAGTGGACTCTAATTATCACACCAACCTCCCTCCCTCCCTCTGCTCGACACCCGTCTCTCCCTCTTTCTCCTTCCCCCGGCCAGTTTGACGCCAACAAGCTTCGCTTGCTGCGTCCATGTTTCAAGGAGAACGGCACCGTCACAGCTGGCAACGCCTCAGCCATCAGGTGTGCCAGCTGGCAACACCGATTGAGTTGGATTCAGTCCTAAAAAAAAAAAAAAAAAAAACGTAATTATGATAGTAACTGTACTTCCAACTCCTTCCTTTCTCATCTATCTTCTCCCTCAGAACTGTTTCACCCCTCTTTCCACTCCAGTTCCGCTCCTCTTCATTCCTCTTCCAGACTTTTTGAAACAAATACCATTCATAAGTAGTGTTGCAGCCTCTATAAATGAAACAACACAACTCACTGAAATGCGTGCATAATATCGTACACACCACCAAGGCACACATGCCCATTCCCTATCCTCCTTTCCCCATCTCCTCCCATCGGCTCCCCTACCTCCCCTCGTCTTCCCCATCTTTCCACCAGTGACGGGGCAGCAGCAGTGGTGTTGGCAAGCCGGCAGGCAGCCAGGCAGCACGGGCTGAACGTGCTGGCAGTGCTGCGGGGCTTTGGGGACGCGGAGCAGACACCCAGCCAAACCCCCACTCCCTATTCCCCGTTTCCGGTTCTCCAAACCCCCATCCCCCTCAATCTTCTCATCATCTTTCTCTTCTCATATGTTCCCCATCTTCTCCCACACCATTCTTTCCCTCCCATTCAGTGATGGGGCAGCAGCAGTGGTGTTGGCAAGCCGTCAAGCTGCCAGGCAGCACGGGCTGAACGTGCTGGCAGTGCTGCGCGGCTTTGGGGACGCGGAGCAAGCACCCAGCCAACCCCCACTCCCTATTCACCCTTCCCTGTTCTCCCTACCCATTATCCTTTCCCCATCCCTCAATCTTTCCTCCGACCCCCCTCAACCTTCCCCTCTTCTTCCCCATGTCTCTCACATCTGCATCCCATCTCTGCGCTATCCTCACATCCAGTGACGGGGCAGCAGCAGTGGTGTTGGCAAGCCGCCAGGCAGCCAGGCAGCACGGGCTGAACGTGCTGGCAGTGCTGCGGGGCTTTGGGGACGCGGAGCAAGCACCCAGCCAACCCCCACTCCCTATTCACCCTTCCCTGTTCTCCCTACCCATTATCCTTTCCCCATCCCTCAATCTTTCCTCCGACCCCCCTCAACCTTCCCCTCTTCTTACCCATGTCTCTCACATCTGCATCCCATCTCTGCACTATCCTCACATCCAGTGACGGGGCAGCAGCAGTGGTGTTGGCAAGCCGCCAGGCAGCCAGGCAGCACGGGCTGAACGTGCTGGCAGTGCTGCGAGGCTTTGGAGACGCGGAGCAAGCACCCAGCCGCTTCACCACAGCGCCGGCCCTCGCAGTGCCCGTGGCGCTCAAGCATGCGGGGGTGGAGCAGAGCGACGTGGATTACTGGGAGATCAACGAAGCATTCTCGGTGGGTTTTGCGAGTGATCCCTCAAGTGCACTTGGGTGCACTCTGCAGTTAGTCGTATGATCAGCCCCCAAGGGTCGCCCTCGCAGTGCCGGTGGCTCTCGAGGCATGCGGGCGTGGAACAGAGCGACGTGGATCACTGGGAGATCAACGAAGCCTTCTCGGTGAGTTGGACTGGCGTATGCCCAGTGCCTATCAACAATCGATTGAAGCTTGCACTCGGCCGCCGGGGGGGCAGCAGCTGCGAGTGGCTGCCATGGATTCCACTCCACTTGACCGCACTCCACTTCACCGCACTCCACTGAACGGCACCCTTCTCACCCTCCTTATCCGCCCCACACCCCCGCCCGCCGCTCCAGGTGGTGGCTCTGGCGATTCAGAAGCTGCTCGGAATTCCCGAGGGGCGCCTGAACTTGCATTGGGGGGCGGTGGCGCTGGGGTATGCCCTAAATTGCACACTGAATCCCTCCTCACCGCACTCCACCCTACTTCACCCTTCCCACCCACCCCCTACCCCCGCCCACCAGGTGGTTGCTCTGGCGAATCAGAAGCTGCTGGGTATCCCCGAGGGGGCGGTGGCGCTGGGGCATCCCCTGGGATGTCCGTTGAATCCCTCTTCACCACACTCCACCGCACTTCACCCTCCTCACCTGCCCCGAACCCCCATCCGCCCCTCCAGGTTGTGGCTCTGGCGAATCAGAAGCTGCTGGGCATTCCCGAGGAGCGCTTGAACGTGCATGGGGGGGCGGTGGCACTGGGGCATCCCCTGGGGAGCAGTGGGGCTCGCATTGTCGTCTCGCTGCTGGGCGTGCTGAGGAAGCATGAGGGGCGGGTGGGGGTGGCTGCTGTGTGCAATGGCGGTGGGGGTGCATCCGCTGTGGTCGTCCAAGCCGAGTGAGTGGTGGTTTGTGAAAAATACTCATAAGTGATTCGTGTTTAGCTGAGTCATGTTGCTGACTTATGTTATGCTGCTTATGTTAAGTCGCCTGGGAGTGGCTGCTGTGGAAGGGTGGTGGGCGCTTCCACCCTGGTTGTCCAAGCTGAGTGGGTATGGTTTGTGGGACTTTTCGGAGTTGCTGCTGTGTGCAATGGTTTTTATAGGCGCCTCAAATGCCCCGGAGTGGCTGCTGTGTGCATTGGAGGGGGTGGTGCTTCTGCCTTGGTTGTTCAAGCAGAGTGAGTATGGTTTTCTGAGAGTACTTCAAATCTGGCTCTTGTTTGGCTGAGTGAATAGCCGAGTGACTGCTGACTCAATTTAGCCGCCTGGGAGTTGCTGCCGTGTGCCATGGCGAGGAAGGTGCTTCGTGTCTTTCCTTCTTTCCCCGCTTGGTTGTCCAACAGAGAGTGTGGTTCATGATAAGCCAGGTGGTTTAGGGTTGTATAGTTGAATTGCAAATTTGCCGCTTTCCCTCGTTCCCCGCTTTCCGGTTGCGGTTGTGTCATGCTCATGGAGGTTCCTCTTGCTCCTACCGTATGTGCATGCTTCCCTTGTGCTTATTGCATTGGCATGGCAGGTCTCTGGACTCATCCACATGCCATGCTCACTTGTAGCATGATTTCTTCCCAGAGTGATGGTAGTTATACGCGCATGCTTGCTCGAACTGTTGGATGGATACATGCTCATGGAGGTTGCTCACGCTCCTACCGTATGTGCATGCTTCCCTTGCGATTATTGCATTGGCAGGTCTCTGGACTCATCCACATGCCATGCTCACTTGTAGCATTATTTCTTCCCAGAGTTAAGGTAGTTTTACGCACATGATTGCTGAAACTGTTGGATGGATACATGCTGCTGTACAGGAAACGTGTGTTACTAGTAGTCACCCAATTTACCCTGAGTTGGGTATAAGCTGATGATTTTGTTTTTGTCTTTTTTCTGTACCTACGCTGATTCATCCTCCTTCCGCAACTGCTCATGCCGATTTTTCAGCTGTTTACAGAGTTTCCAGCCTCCTTCAGTGGAGTAGCGTATGTGAGGCTGTCCAATCAGACTTTAAGGACGCCACCACACAAAGAAACCAGAAGGAAACATCAGTCGTGGCACACACGACATGGCAGCGTTGTGAGTGGTCGACACCAAGTACTTGCCTGTGAATTTCACTTGCTTTGAACTCCATTATAAGAAGCCAAATATGCACGCACGATACAACACGTTTATGCAAACAACAAGCTCGGCCATGTCATGACATGGATGGATGGCAGGAGCACCAATTATTAACAAATCATTGCACGGGGCAGGGAGCAATTCCCTTTATTGGTAATCCCGTACCGTACTAGGATCCCACCTGGGCATAGCTCCGGAGGGTAGACAGACCCAACGGTAGGAAGGAAGGCATCAGAGTCCTCTTGAGGTGCCTGAGTCCATCCTTTAGCCTTATTTGGAAAGAGGTTGCACCGCCAGCACCGACCGCACCACATGGCCAAACTGGTCCTTCCATGTCAGGCTTCCGAATTGGAAGTCAGGAGATGCCATTGCGACAGTGAAACGGGCAGTGAACGTTACAGTCCCCATGGGAGGGATTGTAAATTTCTTTGGAGTTACAGCTGTAGTAACACCAGGCGGTGTAACGACTGTCGAAGTGTAGCTGGATACTGTTTTCGCGACGTTCTGCACCGTTCGCGACACCAGCACGGTTTTTTCAGCCGCGAGACCGAAATCGTCGGGCGGTTCAAATTGTACGCCGGAATCGGGGACAGCTTCGTTCCGATTGGCACGGAACTCTTGGCGCTCACCAAATTCTGCCCAGCAAGAAAGTTGTAATAATCCGCAGAGTTGGCGGGAAAAGTTAGCCCAGGGTCCATGAGACCCTTGGGATTGACGTGGCCCGCTCCCATATCCCACGGCGTCGCCTTGTTTCCAGTCAAACCCGCAACGATCGATCCGTTTTTATTATTAGTCACTTTCGCTGTAGTCATAATCGCGGACATTACTTGCGACGGCGTCCAAGCAGGGTATCTTTCGACGAGAAGCGCCGCGATTCCCGCTAAGTGCGGAGTAGCCATGGAGGTTCCGCTAAGCATGGCGTACGCGGGGGTAGACGCTGATGCGAGAGACGACGACGGCGCAGCGGCCCATAGAGAAACGCCGGGACCGATTATATCGGGCTTTAAGATGTCGTTGGTGGGGAAGGAGAGCGTGGTTGCATTACGAGGGTTGATGAGCGGACCAGTGGACGAGAAATACGCGACATCTGGCGCTTGATCGCTGGTTACGTCCGTTCTGAAGGTGTAGGCGAAGGATGCAGTCGGGCTGGCGGAGTGGGGAAGTGACGGGGAGAGGGGGAATGGGTAGGGGACGGGAAGAAACTCGTGAGTCGAAGGAAATAAAAGCGATTTTCAAGGCTTGTTCAGTGGTTCTGTCTTGAAGGTGTAGGCGAAGGATGCAGTCGGGCTGGCGGAGGGGAGAGGGAGAAGGCGAGGAAGGGGGAAGAGCGATAAGGAGAAGAGGGGGAGTGGTTAAGGAACGGGAGGAAACTCGAGTCAAAAGAGAATAAGCGACTTTGAGGGCGCTGGAAGAGGGGAGAGGGAGCGGAAGAGAGAGGGGGCGGGGGGACGGGATGGGAGAAGGGGTAGGAGGAAAGGTGGGGGAAAGCGGGAAGGGGGAGATCGGGACGGGCTGTGCATTAGCCCTGGCAGTGTGTAAGAGGCGTGAGGTGGCAGAATAGTGCCTGCCAGGCATACAGAAAGGGTTGTTGTACCTTGTACCTTGTAAGCTGTAAGCTGTATAGTGAGGCGAAAAACAGACCTGATCGTACACAGGGGAGTTTGGCTCATTGGTACATCATAGTAATGACGTGGTCGGTATGACAAGTGAGGCCCTAAAAAGAATACATAGTGGGCATGCTGGGGTTATGATGTGTGCGTGCTGTGGGTGTGGAAGACGTGTGGGGAAGGGACAACCCTTGCTACACACAGAAAGTGAGTGTCTCGCTGCTGCTGGCACATCACAGGCAGCCGAGACTCATAGATTGGGTACGGTCTCGCTGCTGCTGGCACATCCACCACGGTACCAACCAGTTCCCTACTTGAATTCAGCGGCCAGACAGAGAGTGTGGTAACCCCTCACCTGGCAACGGTGCGGGTGTACGTGCGCAAAACACCCGTCTCGCTCGCCTCCGCGCCCATAACTGGCAATCTTGACTCATAGATGGGGTATGGTCTGGCCGCTACTGGCACATCCACCACAATCACCGCCCTGCCGCCCTTGCTAGCAACCTCTGCTGCCTTGCTGCCCGTGCTGTCCATCCATACGAGCACAGCACGATCTTGCCTGCGATCTTGGCGGCATTCAGCGAGCCTTCTGCACAGTACTGGCCCTGCAGGGTGGGAGAGGGTGGGTGAGGAAGTGGAGGGGAAGGGGAACAGATGAGGGGCGGGTTGATGCCGGTCCTTCCATGCGAGCACAGCACGATCTTGCCTGCGATCTTGCTGCGATCTTGCCTGCGATCTTGCCTGCGATCTTGGTGGCGCTAAGTGAGTCTTCGGAGCAGTACTGGCCCTGATAGGGGTGGGAGAACGGGGAGGAACAGGGGGGAATATTGGGAATGGATGGGGGTGGGTTGCTGCTGGTGCTGGTCCAGCCATACGAGCACAGCACGATCTTCCCTGCGATCTTCCCTGCGATCTTCCCTGCGATCTTGCCTGCGATCTTGCCTGCGATCTTGCCTGCGATCTTGCCTGCGATCTTGGTGGCGTCCAGTGATTCGTCGGAACAGCACTGGCCCTGCAGGGAGGAGGAAGAATGGGAAGAGGAGAGGGAGCAACTTTTGAGGCGCCTCAAAAGTCGTTCAGTGAGTCGTCGGAACAGTACTGGCTTTTTGGAGGGTGGGGGAGCAAGGGGGAGAGTTTGGGAATGGCTGAGGGAGGTTTGCAGCTTCACGAGTCAAGCCTCACGAGTTACGTTCCATGTCTGAATGACAGCCAGCCAGCCTGTTGCTTCCCCACACTCACCTCAATTGCAGTCTTCCCTGCTGCCCGCGCTGCAGCACCCTCCACCAGGCCCAATCCCTGCACCGGCACGTTCCCCGAGCCAAAGCCGTACAGCTTCACAACCCACAAGTCGCTTCCCCACACTCACCTCAATCTCGGTCTTCCCGGCTGCCCGCGCTGCAGCGCCCTCCACCAGCCCCAGACCCTGCACCGGCACATTCCCCGAGCCAAACCCGTACAGCTTCACGACTCGCCCGTCGCCCAGTGTGGCTGCAGATACATAGCTGCGAGCGATTGTGCTGCAGGGAGAAAAAGGGGAGGGGAAGAGGGGGAGGAGAGGTTGAGACCGGAAGCCACAAAGCCATAGAGCTTCACGACTCGCCCGTCGCCCAGTGTGGCTGAAGAGATGTAGCTGCGAGCGATGGTGCTGCAGGGAGGGAGAGGAGGGGAGGGGGAGAAAGGGGGCAGGCAGGGGTGGGGTATAAATGAACACATAGCCCATGCCCTTCGCTCCACACACGCCCATGGCCTAAATATAACACATTAGGTGTGTTGGAATCGCTTATGAGAATTCCCAAATGAACAGAGAGCTAATTCCCTTCACTTGACACACCCATGGCCTAGATTGAACACATAGCGCCACTCTCCTGAGAACCCTGAGCACTCACCTGGCGCCAACAAAAAAGCACCTGATAGCTCACCTGGCACCAACAGAAAAAGCACCTGGAAACCCACCTGGCGCCAACAGTGAGGTAGAACGGCGAGAAGTTGGAGATGCTTCGATACATGGATGAGGCAAGGGGAGGCGGACCAGAGTTCCCCGCTGCATAAACCACCACAATGCCGGCCAGATTCGCGTATAAATACGGCAGATCGCTGAAATACATGGCACTTGGGTCTGCGCCGCCCAGAGAGAGCGAGATGACGTCAACCCCGTCAGCGACAGCCGCGTTGACAGCTGCCTCCACGTCAGCATACGTGGCAGTGGTCCCCCCGCCTGTGATGGAGTTGCCCCAGAAGACCTTGTAGGCTGCGAGGAAGGCTCGGGGTGCCATGCCGGTGGCGTTGCCGACGTTTATGTTGCGGGGAGATAGCACCACGGGCACGTTGCTGTTGCCTGCTGCCGCTCTGCATCATTCGCAGAGCACGAAGAGGGGAGGGAAGAAGTTCAGCCGCGTTTGGTACTTCAGCCTTATGGGGGAGAGCTGAAGGGGGAAAGACAAAAACATGATGTATTCTGAGACTAAGAGGAAGGCCCGGGGGCCGGGACGCCCGATCATGCCCGTGGTGGCGCCGGCATGTGCCTTTCTAGGAGGAGCTTAATGAAGCAAAAGCAAGAAAGAGCTACACACATGATGGTCTCTCAGAGGGTTGTAGAGGAATGTAAAAGGCAAGAAAGTGAGAGGCACGGGGGTATCGATCACTCACGCTGCACACCAGGTGCCTTTTGAGTCGACTCAAAAG
Source organism: Closterium sp. Naga37s-1 (assembly GCA_947471745.1). NCBI lineage: Eukaryota > Viridiplantae > Streptophyta > Zygnematophyceae > Desmidiales > Closteriaceae > Closterium > Closterium sp. Naga37s-1. Next base: position 4,159,263 of record CANJKZ010000024.1, read on the forward strand.
TCACCATGGAAAGCAAGAAAGGGAGAGGCAAGGGGGTGTGGATCGAACACTCACGCTGCACACCAGGTGCCATGCCCGCTTGCATCCCGGGCCGATGTCCAATCAGATGTCGTGTCTGCCTCCCCGAACCACATCCGGAACCCCGCGTTGAAAATTTTCGCGCCAATCACCTTTCTGTTGCACTTGAAATCAGATGTCACCTGACAGGTGCCTCTCCAGGTAGATGGAGGGTTAGGGTATGGCAGGTCAGGTGGAGTTACATTCGAGGAAAATGAAGGGTGTTCCGGCCAAATACCCGTGTCGACTATTCCGATCACTACGCCTTCTCCTGCCCGTTCACGGCCCCGGGCAGTCCAGAGAGTCTCGGGCAGGTTTAGAAAGTTTGCAGAGTCGGTGGTGAGCTTGCTGATTCGGTAGTTGGATTTGACTTCTGCAACTGCTGGGTGCCGCTTCAGCTGCTGCAGCTGCTTAGGTGTCAAACGCGCCACAAAGGCATTGCTGTTTGAATCTGAAAAAACGAGGGAGAAAGCGGGCAGAAGAAAAAAACGGCGTGATGAGCTGGCCGAGGGAGAAAATATATGGAGAACTGAGTGGAGGGATTGGAGTCGCGAGTTAGTGTGTAGTGTTCATGCTGGGGGTAAAAGAGGGAATAGAAAAGCTAATTAGGTGTTTTTTTGTAATGCATCTACAGTATTTGCTTCAAATACTAGGTGTTTCAACTCACTTGTACAGTACATTCGCGCGCGGCAGGCGCACGTCATTCGCAACTCCATCCTGCAGCCGATCGAGCCACTGCTTGAACTGTGCAACTGCTGGCGCCCCCAGGTTCATTCGCGTCGCTTGGCGATTCGCACGGCGACGCCCCCTGCGAATCTGGCCGGCCACAGAATTGATGACGTCAGACACCGAGTCTCTGACAGCCTCTGCTGCCGTGGCGGCAATTCCGTTGATTCCGCCGGTGTAGCCCGCGATTGGCGGGGCGGCGCGGAGGCGGACGATGTACACGTCAGATACGTCAGAAGGGATAACCTTGTCGACTGGCTTGTCCAGTAGCGGAATATCCGGCGCAGTTTCAGGTGGAATTTCAGGTGTGGGCGGCTGCGTAGCTTCCGAGGCGTCATTTTGCGATGGTTGCTGGGGCTCCAAGATGATCTTTGATTGGTCAGCTGCAAAGGAGCCGAGGCTTCGAATAAGAAATCTGGGAAACATTGCGACAGCAGCGGCGCGAGAAATCTCTTCAATCGTATTGGACAAGCTCTCACCTTCTTGCCCGTAAACGAGGCTGCTTTTGGCGAGGATAAGCAATGCAAGCAGACAGCCCACTCTGGCCCGTGACTGGGAAACGGAGCGACATCGACGAATCTCCATCGCACGCGCTACTTGTTTGGGAACGTTCCGCACCAGCTCCTTTTGAAGCGCCTCAGGGAAAACCTTCCGTACCAGCTCCTACGAAATCATGTGAATTCACTCCCGGTTACGTTACAGGTATGGTGGTGGAGAGTTTACTATGAATGTCCTGGACTCGATTTAGATAAAACGGAGGTCGCTAGTGAACAAAACGTGAACAAGAATCAGAAGCCAGGTCTGAGCACGCCGTTTTGCTGAAGCTGGACTGATTTAGGGTTTCGGTAATATTGCTTCTTATGACATATGTCAAATGCGTCTAGTACCAACTACGCAATGGCGTGAAATATCACGTGGCTCCTCGCTTGCGTCGCCGCCGATAATGATTTTCGGTCCTTCCAGCAACGCGCATTCGTACAGCTACTTGACAGACGAGTCTCGACATTGACAGTACTTCTATAGTGGTCAAGAAGCACGTTCCTCCTAGGCGGCGCAATCCGCCAGCGTATTTGCGAGCTGCTGCCAGCTAAGCTGCTGCGCCAATCTCCCGCGACGAACTTCTGCGGCAAGCCTCCAGCCGGAAATTCCGCTGGCTGGTTGCGGCAGAATTACTATTTCACCTGTCGGCGAATTATCCTAGGAGCATAGCACACCAATGACGGGAGAAAGGAGTCGCAGGTGAAATGCGTGAACTAGTGTGGGGGAGGGAAATTTTATCTTTTCCCCCTTCCCTCCCCCCCTCCCTCTCTTCCGCCTCACCCAGATTTCAATTCAACCTTCCCCAAGCCTGCCCGGCCGTGCGCACTGCGCGCACCCTCACGCATCCTCACTTGCACCTCTGTCACCGCGGCCATTGCTGCACTTCGGCTGCCCATGTGGACTGTGGGGTGGCGAATGAATGGCGAAGCGAAACGATTCGCCCATGAACCGAATTCTGATTGCAGAAATCCTCGTCGTTGGCTTCGAAATTTCGTCGAGCTCGTAACCAGCTGGCTACAATTGTGAGGAATTTTCCTAATTCCTTACTGAGGCACTCCGTACGCGTACATTCCCACTTTTCGGAGTTCAGGCTCGGTCCGACGACCTCGCCTTCCGAACGTCTCTCGCGTCGCCTTCGGGTTTCCCAACCCAAACCTGCACCCAACCATCTCGCGACTCCGCGACCTCGGCCTAGCTAGCCCTGCTATATTATGCCTAGGCCTCGTTGTTTGCTCAGTAGTTGTAATCACTTCCGCGATATTGCATTCTGCGCACTCTTCTTTCGTACAACTCATAACACTTGGTATCAGAGCTACTTTCCTAGGTTACCCTCCACTTTCCGGGGTAGTTTTAGTGAAGGGGTGCGATAGACTTGGTGGGCTGTGTTGTAAAGGACTCTCCTCTACTTTGCAGGAACTGGGAATTGTTCTAATCAGTACAACACTCTGTTGGCTTTCCAACAAGCCGTCAAACACGTTAATCACCCAAGTATCCGCCGAGATATAGACGTTCACGTGATCACTAGTGCTCTTAGAAGCAAGGATAGACCTCTCTGAATTTTGTAGTCGAATGTATCACATACAAAGATATTCTCGATTTCAGTATGAAGAATGCAATACAAAGCAACTAGTTTTATAGCATGCAATCAACATCGAACCGCGTTCGTAACATCGCATCGCTACACTTCGCGAATGTTCTCGTAACATTTCGAAGGGGTGAAATTCGACACTCGAATTTCACTCATTCGAATGTTCCTTCAAGTCCCGAACTTTCTGGTGCTGCCATGTGGCACCGAATCGATTGGTCTTCCGAAGTCAAACTTCAGCTCCACGCAAACCTGCAGCTCACTCGAAGGTGAGCACCTAAAAGCAGCACCGCTTGGTGGTTGGGGGCAAAACCGCCCCACGCAACCTCCAACACTCCCCCTTGCACCCAAGCCACTAGGTGCTCAAACCAACACGCTCACAGCATGCACAGAACGAGTCCTTAGGGAGTGGTTTGGTGAGGAAATCCGCCGGTTGAGCTTTGGTGCTCACATAAGTGAGTTTGACCTCACCCTTCTCAACCGCCTCACGAATGAAGTGATGCTTCACTTCGATATGCTTGGTTCGCCCATGAAGGACAGCGTTGTGAGAGAGGCTTATGGCGGCTTGGTTGTCACAAAAGAGAGGAGTTGGGTTCGGTTGAGGATGCCCAAGCTCCGCTAGAAGACGCCGTAACCATATTGCCTCCATGGCACCTTGAGTGAGTGCCATATACTCCGCTTCCGTTGAGCTTAGAGCCACGGTTGGTTGCTTCTTGCTTTGCCAACTCACGGCTGCCCCAAGCAAGGTGAAGACGTACCCGGAGGTACTCTTGCGCGTGCTCGGATCTCCGGCGTAGTCCGAGTCGGTATAGCCCTTGAGTTCAATCGGGCCGGCTTCATACACGAGCCCCAAGTTAGGTGTGCCTTGGAGGTAGCGTAGAACACGTCCTCCCGCACGCACATGCTCGGTATGAGGGTTGCTCACGACTCGTCCAAGCACCCCGGCGGCGTATGCGAGGTCGGGACGGGTAGAAACGGCGGCATACATGAGCGAGCCCACTAGCGAATGAAACCGCCTCCCTTCGGCTTCGTCGAGGGCGGATTCTTCCTCTCCCGTGAGGCAAGAAAACCCCGTAGCTAGTGGTGTTCCCACCGGTTTGCTATTGCTCATGCCGAAGCTCTCCACTACCCCCTTCACATACTTCTCTTGGTGGAGGTGGATGGTCCCGTTGGCTCGGTCACGGTCGACGTGCATTCCGAGATAGTACGTGACCGGCCCCAAGTCCCTCATAGCAAACTCCGCTCCTAGCCGTTGCTTGACCTCCCGAATGAGGTCTTTGGAGTCGGAGAAGAGGAGCAAGTCATCGACGTAGAGCAAAAGCACCAATTGCTTCTCCCCCTCCTTCAACACGTATAAAGCGCTATCGCACTCGCTACGCGCGAAGCCGTGTTGAAGAAGAAAATCGTCGATGCGCTTGTACCATCCGCGTGGGCTTTGCTTCAAGCCGTAGAGGGTACGCTTGAGCTTCCACACCCTTCCGCTACCGTCATCGTACCCCGGGGGTTGCCGCACGTAGACTTCTTCCATGAGAAGCCCGTAGAGAAAGGCGGTGCAAACGTCCAATTGCTCCACCTCGATGTTGAGGGATGTCGCTAGCGCGAGCAACACCCGAAGAGTTGTAGCCTTAGCGACGGGAGCGAAAGTCTCGCTATAGTGCTCCCCCTCCCGTTGAGTGTATCCTTGAGCTACAAGCCTCGCCTTGTAGCGTTCGACCCTCCCATCGGCTCCCAACTTTTTCTTAAGCACCCATTTGCACCCCACCAAGTAGGCACCCTTCGGCGGGTCGACGTGCTCGAACACGTCGTTCTCTTTGATCGAGGCTAGTTCCTTCTCCGTCGCTTGTTTCCATAGTGGCGCATCCGGAGAAGCCAAAGCCTCGGTATGGGTGCGAGGGTCATCACCCAAGGTTGCGAAGCAATATGCCGCACGCTCCTCGTCCAACTCCCCAACGGCTACCATAGCGTAGTCGTTGTACTTCGTGTTGGGGCGACGTGTACGTTGCTCGCGGGTCAACGCCAATGGGAGGGAGGAAGGTGTGGAGGAAGTTGCCGCCTCGGTTGGTGGCACCTCCACCACGGCGTCGTCGCTCTCTTCGTTCTCCCCCCCTCCATTTTCAGCTTCCTTTTCCACTTGTGATGGAACCTCCACCGCTTCATCCTCCTCTCGTGCGGGAAGGACGACGGTGAGTTGCGGCGTTGGTTGTTCCTTCGTCGGGAACTTGTCTTCGTCGAAGACCACATCCCGAGACGTGACGACGCGCTTGTCGCCCAAGTCCCACACTCGCCACGCACGCTCGTTCGCCGCAATTCCCAAGTAGATTGCCGCACGAGCCTTCGGTTGCAACTTGTGGCGAAGGGGATCCGGTACATGGTAGTAGCAAAGGCACCCAAAGGTGCGAAGGCGGGATAGGTTCGGCTTCGTTCCGGTCCATGCTTCGAACGGAGTCGTTCCCGGGAGCACCTTTGTCGGCAAACGGTTGTGAATCCACGCCGCTAACGAACTCGCCTCACCCCACCACTCGCTCCCAAGCTTGGAGTGTTGAAGAAGAGAACGAACGGCTTCCACCAACGTGCGATTAAGCCGCTCCGCCGCTCCATTTTGTTGGGGTGTGTAGGGTGTTGTGACATCATGCTTGATGCCCTTGCTCTTCATCCATTTCGCAAGCTCGTTGTTCACGAATTCGCCACCCCCATCGGTACGAATAACCTTGATCCGCTTCTTGTCGTCGTCGCAAACTTCGAGCGCCCACTCTTGAATCGCCTTGGTCGCATCGCTCTTAGCCTTCAAGAGTCGGGTCCAGCACATCCGCGTCGTCGAGCATCACCAAGAGGAACCGCGCTCCTCCCTTTGTCGTGCAACGCATCGGTCCACACACGTCCATGTGAACAAGCGCGAGCGGCTCCTTAGCGAGGGGTGAAGTACGGCTACCAAATGGCTTGCGAGCCATTTTTCCTTCGACACACGCCGCGCACACGCCCTTCTTGTCGTCGCCGGCGATCACGTCGACTCCCTTTGCAAGTCCTTTGTTGGCCAACTCTTTGACCGACTCGTAGTTGGCGTGCGCAAGCCGATTATGCCACGCCTTGAGAGTTGCCTTGGACCCTTGCGCCACGTTGGATGAAGCCGCTCTCGTGTGCGTCTTGAGTTGGTAGAGTTCTCCGTTGAGAACGCATTGTGCGAATTGCTTCCCCTTCCAAAAGAGGTTCATCGTCGCGCCATCGATGGTAACCTTCACGTCCTTCTTCGCGAGTTGAGTGACGGAGAGGAGATTCACCTTCAACCCCGGGACGTGAAGCTCGTTCGTGATGTCCACCGGTCCGCCATCGACGATGAGACGCGTACTCCCAACTCCGACCACCGGTAGCGACTTGTTGTTTCCGAAGACGACGCGCGTGACGTCTCCCGGTGCACCAACGTTGGTGAGGAACGATGCCGAGTGCGTCATGTGTTGTGTTGCGCCGGTGTCGAGGAACCACGCGTCGCTTGGAGTGTTGGTCCCGTCACCGGCCAATAACACGATCGACTCCCTTGTATCATCCGCCTCGCCGGATGCCGTGTGCGCGTTGCCCTCGTGGTTCCGCGACTTCGATGGAGTCCAATCGCTCGGCCGCTTCCGACAATCTCGCCAAAAGTGTCCCGGTTTGCCACAATAGTGGCACTTGCTCGCGCCGTTCGATGCGTTTCCCTTGCCGCGATCGCTTCCACCGGACGACTTCTTCATCGCACCTTTGCTCCACGTGGACTTCTTTCCGGAACTCCCTCCGGAGAACATGGCGGCACCCTCGCTCTCATTAGCGAATTGTCGGCGACGAGATTCTTCATGGAGAAGCCGACCGACCACCATTTCCTTCGTCCAAGTGTCTTGCACGCTATCGAGTGTCGTAATCACCGTCGACCACTCTTCCGGAAGCCCGCAAAACAAGGTCAAGATCCAATCCTCCTCCGTGACCGTTCCACCGAGGTCCATGAACGTTTCCCCGAGTTCCTCCACACGAGTCGCATACTCGTGCATCGATTCGCCCGCGCGCATCTTCACCGTGTAGAACGCATTCCGGGCTAGGATCTTGCCGTGGAGAGTCTTGTTCACGTGGATCGTCTCGAGCCGCTTCCACGCTTCATGCGCCGACGCTTCGAGCTTGATGCACATGCGCACCGAGCTCACGAGATTGATGCCGATGCGCGAAATCAACGTAGCGAACGCCTTTTGGTCCTTCTTCTTCCATGCCGCGATGTCGCTCTCGTTGTCCGGCTTCTTCTCCGTTCCATCGAAGAAAACCCAAAGTCCCCGCTCCATCATGAGCACTTGGAACTTAAACTTCCACGCGGAGTAGTTTTGTCCCATGAAAATCGGTACCGCCGACGTGTCGAACATCGTCGCGGTTGCCCAGGGTTCGCCGGAATTTACAACGACACCATCCAAGGAAGTGCGGGAGGCCTCGCTTGAAGTCGGCATGCTTGCTCCTTGTCGCGCGCGTAGACTCCTCCGACCAGCTCTGATACCACTGTTGTAAAGGACTCTCCTCTACTTTGCAGGAACTGGGAATTGTTCTAATCAGTACAACACTCTGTTGGCTTTCCAACAAGCCGTCAAACACGTTAATCACCCAAGTATCCGCCGAGATATAGACGTTCACGTGATCACTAGTGCTCTTAGAAGCAAGGATAGACCTCTCTGGATTTTGTAGTCGAATGTATCACATACAAAGTGATTCTCGATTTCAGTATGAAGAATGCAATACAAAGCAACTAGTTTTATAGCATGCAATCAACATCGAACCGCGTTCGTAACATCGCATCGCTACACTTCGCGAATGTTCTCGTAACATTTCGAAGGGGTGAAATTCGACACTCGAATTTCACTCATTCGAATGTTCCTTCAAGTCCCGAACTTTCTGGTGCTGCCATGTGGCACCGAATCGATTGGTCTTCCGAAGTCAAACTTCAGCTCCATGCAAACCTGCAGCTCACTCGAAGGTGAGCACCTAAAAACAGCACCGCTTGGTGGTTGGGGGCAAAACCGCCCCACGCAACCTCCAACAGGCTGCAAAGCGGTCGGCTGAGAGATAGATACGATTATCTCGCTCCGACTAATAGCGTTTGCGCCTTCATCAAAGTCAGAAAAATTGTTGTTAACCCGCTGCCCGTTAGGAGAAGCCTGAGAAATATGGACCAGGCTGAGTTTAACCGTTTCATGCAGGACTTTCGGGCGATGCAATCCAACATGCAGACTATGTCTGGCGAGTTGGAGCGCCTGAGGGTGGAAAACGCCGAACTACGCCAGGCGCGAGGTGAAGCGCGCCAGGAGTCGCCCGTCGTGGATGAAGCAAGTAGCAGCTCCTCTCTCAACGAGAACGTGTTTAACGAGCTGGATGCTTCGCAGGACGCTGAAGAGGAGTGGGCGGCACGGCAGCAAGGAACGCGGGAAGCGCCAGGACAGCAACCACAGGAGCAGGCAACGCCAAGGCAACAGTCGCAAACATTGCCACGACAGGCACCAGCGACAACCCCGGCGATGGCTTCAGTGGCGCCCCCGATGCATGCAGCAGCAACAGTCTCAACAACTGTTAAAATAAAACCAACAAACCCGCCCCCGTTCAACCCCAGCGAATAAACTGTCACTGTGTCTGCGTGGTTGTTCGGCGTGGAGGTCTTCTTCAATGCTGCGCAAATTGCTGACGATGTCACTCGCATTAACTTTGCAGTGCCACTGTTACGCGGACCTGCGTTGGAGTGGTGGAAGCGGACTCTTCAGACAGAGGGGACTTCGGCAGGACTGTCACGTGCGAACGACGGGACCTGGACATCTGTCACGCAACGAGCAACTACAATCTTCGGAGTGGCTACGATACGCACATGGACGGAGTGGGGCGCCGCGCTGCGAGCCAGATTCGAGCATGTATCCGCCTCGGATTCTGCTCGCATGAAGCTGCGTACCTGGAAGCAGGTGGCGTCGGTCCAAGACTACACAGCGACGTTCTGCAATTTGGCCGACCAAGTGGACGATATGAGTGACGCGGAGCGACTCGACCGATACGTCGCAGGCCTCAAATACGAAGTACAGTACGAGGTGCGACGTACGAGGCCACGCGATTTCCTCGATGCCGTCCAGATGGCCGAATCAACGGATGCGCTGATGCAGTGGGCGAGAATGAGTTCCCGGGAGGGCACTCAATTTCGTGGACCGCCGCGCCAGCCCACAATCAACGGTGTGGATGCGCCGAGACGTGGACCTAACACGTGCTTCAACTGCAACCAACCGGGCCACCGGTGGAAAGACTGCCCGAAGCTGAAACAGGGAAACAGGAACGATGGAGAGGGGTCGGGAACAGAGACGAGTCAGTAGCAGTCGGGCCACCTACTGACGAGACCCCGTCGCCCGGCAATCAACATCCACACCGAGTAGTGGTACCGATACAGGCTATTGACCGCCACCGGACGAATAAGGTGGATGAACACGTGGATCACCCTGTGCTGGTCGTAGGGAGGGTTAAGGGACATAAAATAAAACTTTTCGTTGACGGTGGGGCAAGCCACAGTCTCGTCAACCTGGCAACGGCCAAAAAAATTGGAGTCAAGCTGGACAGGTGTCTGCCCGAGATTGACGCGCGACTGGTGAACGGGACACCGCTGGCAATCAAGGACGAGGTGCGACAAATTCGGATGAAGTGTGGCGACGATTTCGGGTTTTCAATGAGGATTCTGGCGACAACACTGGACGGTTGCGATGTGCTGCTGGGACGGGATTGGCTGCAGCGATACAATCCTACGATCGACTGGACGACGGGAGCAATCACGGTGCTCAGCAACAAGGGGCGCGTGACTCTTTCGAAATGGTCGGAGCCGGAGCCGATGACAACACGTGTCAACGCGATAACGATGAAGAGGGCGATAAAACGGGGAGCGCAAGGCTACGCCGTACAGCTGTACGAGGTGGTAGCGTCCGAAAAAATCGCCGACATTGACACGCTCTGTGCTGCTGTACCAAGGGACGTGGCGAGCATGATTCGGAGGTATCCCGAAATTTTCGCGGATGACCTGCCTGACGGGCTGCCACCTCAATGACCAGAAGACCACATGATCGAACTGGAGCCGGGCGCACAACCAACTGTTCGGTCACAGTGGCGGCTCAGCCAACCAGAGCTCGACGAGTTGCGGAAACAGCTGGATTATCTGCTTTCGAAGGGTTTTATCCGGCCGAGCACGTCACCATACGCCGCCCCGATACTGTTCACACCGAAGAAGGACGGAGGCCTGCGCATGTGCATCGACAATCGAGCGCTGAATCGGATCACCATCAAGTCGCGTTACCCGATTCCGCGAGCGGACGACCTGCTGGATCAGCTTCGCGGGGCTCGCTTCTTCTCGAACATCGATTTGCGAGGTGGCTACCATCAACTTCGCGTGTTCGCCGACGACTGCCCGAAGACTGCGTTTTGCACCCGCTACGGCAGTTACGAGTACACTGTGATGCCGTTCGGATTAACAAACGCGCCCTCGACCTTCCAGCTTACCATGAACGGGGTGTTTCGGGACATGCTGGACAAAAACGTTATCGTCTACCTCGACGACATCCTGGTGTACAGCAAGACTTGGGAGCAGCATTTACGGGATTTAGAGGAGGTGTTTCGGCGCTTGCAGCAGAACCGACTGATTACTAAGGGCTTTAAGTGTGAGTTCTTACAGCCGGAGCTAAAGTTCCTGGGGCACGTGGTTTCAGGGGAGGGCATTAAAATTGACCCTCGCAAAGTGACCACAATTGAGGAGTGGAAGCCGCCCACGAACATCACGGAGTTGCAGAGTTTCCTCGGCTTCGTTAACTACGTCCGCCGTTTTGTACCGAATATGGCGGGGGTAACCAGGCCATTAACCGATCTTCTGCATAAGGGCGTGCAATTTCTTTGGGGGGAGAGAGAACAATTGGCCTTCGATGAGCTGAAGAAAATTTTGAGTTCACCCCCGGTGCTTCGCCTGGCAGACCCATCTCGACCGTTCGAAGTCGTGACGGACGCCAGCGATTTCGCCGTCGGCGCCGTCCTTCTACAGGACTTCGGCAACGGGCTGCAACCAATCGCGTACGAGTCACGAAAAATGCAGCCGCCCGAGCGCAACTACCCTGTACACGATAAAGAAATGCTCGCCATCGTGCATGCATTTCGTACCTGGCGCTGTTACCTCACGGGAGCCGACGTCACGATCAGGACAGACCACAAGTCACTCCAATACATGCGCAGCCAACCACAGCTCAACCCGCGACAAATCAGGTGGCTCGATTATCTCGAGTCAAATTTCAGCTACACCATCACGTACAAAAAGGGCGACAACTTCATCGCCGACGCCCTGACCCGCCCATCGATGCAGACCGCAGCAGTACTAATCGCCCATTCTAACCCTTTATTGGCAGGATTATTCAAGCACGGCTACATGACTGACCGGTTCTTCAGGACGAATCAACACCAACGGGTCACTACAGCACATGGGAGTAACCGAGTTTGGGTTCCTTCCTACCGACCCCTACGAGAGTTGCTAACGCAGGAGGTTCACGACTCCAACCTCTACGGGCACTTCGGCGTCGACAAAACGTTAAAGTTGCTGCAGCGGAATTACTACTGGCCCGACATGGCGTCGGACGTGCAGCACTACGTGTCCGCCTGCCCGACCTGCCAAGCGATGAAATCGTCACGCCAACGACCAGCTGGATTGCTGCAGCCCCTCGAGCCACCCGAACGACCATGGCAACATGTGACAATGGACTACGTCACCGGGCTGCCAGCTGGCGCAAGTGGCAACGACTCGGTACTGGTCGTCGTTGACCGATCAACGAAAATGGCGCACTTCGCACCATGCCGCACGACGATCACAGCCGAAGAAACAGCGAAGCTTTTCATCTCCACCGTCGTACGCCTACACGGGTTACCTTCGGCGATCATCAGCGATCGGGATCCGAAATTCACGTCGAAGTTCTGGCAGGAAACGTGGGCACAGTACGGAACCCGCCTGCAGTTTTCGTCGTCATACCACCCGCAAACCGACGGACAGACAGAGAGGACAAACCAGACGATGGAGCAGTTGATTCGCACGAACTGCCCCGACATCACCAAGTGGGAAGATTCACTCCCCATGCTCGAGTTTGCGTACAACAACGCACCGTCTGCGACGACTAATCAGTCACCGTTCTACCTCAATTACGGGATAGACCCCGTGGTACCCTCTTCAACGACCCCCGACAACCCGGTACCACGGTCGCAGCAATTCGTTTCAGAACTCCAAGCAGCTCGCGACAAAGCAGCGGAATTTATTCGGAAGGCTAACACTGTTGCCAGCCGCTACGCTGACAGACATCGACGGAACTTACCCTTCCGTGACGGGCAAAATGGTCCTTCTGGACACGAAAAACCTTCGACTGCCCCAACCTGCTAAACTGCGTCCCCGATACGTGGGACCTTTCCGCATCATTCGGATGTTGACCCCGGTCACGGCGAAACTTCTGCTACCGGACGACTAGAAAATTACGACGCCTTCCACGTCAGCTTGCTTCGCCATTACGTGGCTCCGCAGCCGTCCGACATCGCCCGCCCCAACATCGCGCCAAGTGTTCGGCCTGTGGCAGACCCGACACTGCAGCCCTGGAAGATTCTGAATCATCGCATCAGTGCGACCCCGGCTGGACGCCACGTCGACTTCCTCCTACGATAAGTGGATCGCACAAGCGAAGATGACACGTGGGTCCCAGCTGACTCACTACAAGGCCACTCGGTATTACGAGATTATCTTTCCCGCCGACGCGTGCCTGATATTGACCACATTTCTTAAGGGGGGGGTAGTGTAAGGAATTTTCCTAATTCCTTACTGAGGCGCTCCGTACGCGTACAATTCCAACTTTTCGGAGTTCAGGCTCGGTCCGACGACCTCGCCTTCCGAACGTCTCTCGCGTCGCCTTCGGGTTTCCCAACCCAAACCTGCACCCAACCATCTCGCGACTCCGCGACCTCGGCCTAGCTAGCCCTGCTATATTATGCCTAGGCCTCGTTGTTTGCTCAGTAGTTGTAATCACTTCCGCGATATTGCATTCTGCGCACTCTTCTTTCGTACAACTCACCATTATGACACCCACCAACAGTTGATCGAACATTTGTAACATTTGTCGATAGTTATGGTCAACAGTCGTCCGATGGTAACTAATATTTGGTCTAACGACTGCTTGTAGCGAAATGAGTTACGTTACGAACGACATTTGGCCATCCAGACAATGGACAAATGTTGAACGCCTTATTGCAGCGACGTCACCTCCCTATAGTGGATTTTCCGAATGGGAACAACAAAACACTAGTAGCGTAAAAAACTGCAAATGTACAATCTTTTGGATCTAGAGTTGACAAGTTATTGATACTAATTATTACTGGGCTTGAAGTGTGTCCAAAACATAGGTTAATTTAATCTCCTACTTTGGAGGCTCTAAATCATGTATTTTATATAAAACAGGTTTCTCACTTTGTGGATAAAAGGCGCAAACGGTGTGTCTTCAAGTGAGGTAGATCCTAGCCGCGAGCCGGGATTTTGTAGGATCGTTCCAATGAAGGAGTTCGTCCCCCAAGCACCCAACTAGACTTTTCAGGGGTACATGCGACATTGACGGGCAGCACTGTTGGCTACTCTTCAAAGCTGGATGGAGAGTACTCAGCGGCGTAAGCATCGTTGGAAGCATGGATAGTGTGTGTGAAGTGTCTCGATGTTCGTCCCGTTGTTAGCGTAGCGATTATCCGAAATGAGAGGAACACACCAAAGCTGAGGAGCAGCCTCCTTTCGAACATGTGCTAACTTTTTCCAGTTCAGTTCGTTCTCACTACACCCGCAAACTCTGGAAAGGGGAAAATCATTCCTCCACCCTGCAGGGCAGGGTTAGCTTGGTCGCTGTTCTGATATGGCTGGGTGCTCCCAGATTCCCTCCTCACACTGTACCACAGACATGTTGCCAGACTGGATGTTGCCACCGGCTATCAAACACGGCCTAGAGCCAATGATTATTTGGGACGTAGCTGGCAATGAGCTGGCTGCTTGGTGCATGTCCTGTCCACACCACATCAACAAGCTGCTTTGTTTTTTTTTTGAGTTACCAATGCAGAGAGGCTTGGGAGGATGCAAGCTGACGGCTGTTGCAATTCGCCGTGCACTGCATCGGCTCGGCTCGGGGGCACGGGTTTAGGAAGGCTCTGGGAAAGCAAAAAGCCGTTAACATTTTACAGAAAACGCGCAAAAACATTATATGTCCTAAAATTACCCTCGAAAATAACTATTTTAATCATGATCTTGAAAATGTTATTTGCTCGGGTTTGGCCTCCCGCCTGCCTGGCGCCTTCCAAACGTCCCGAGCCAAAGATGAGGTAGGTTGGGGGGGAACGGGACGGGAAAAATTGTATAAGATTTGAAGCGCGATGGAGGTTTTCAATGGCTGAGATGAACTGTGCAGACCACACTGGGAAACGTGTTTCATCGGCAACCTGTCGTGTGATCTGGCGTTCTGTCAGTTTGCGATCGGTTTTTTATGTTGGTCAGGTCAGAGTTGCTGGGGTGATAAACGAACTGTACATTTATTTATACTGTACAGTATTGTTTACTGTACACTATTCAGCATCTACAGTCATTGGAGAAGTCTGGCCAAATTATTTGCCGGGTCCCAGTTGATTTGCGTTGCGTCCCTTGCCAGTGGACCATTCGTGCATAACGTACACCACCAATCAACGCAGCAAGAGCAGGGATAACTTGGTCGACGGCCCCGAGCAGCGAATCCTTCAACCAGAGTTACCCTGGGGCAGAACTGTACAGTAACGGTAAGAAACGGGTTTGCCGGATCCGTTATTCCCCAGGCAGATCACAACCGCACCGCATCACACCCCAGACCTGACCTGCTCGGATGGGAGCTTCACAAATCAATGGAAAATTGTGGAGAGAAGAGTGGATTCGCCAGGGTCCTCTCAAATATAATCGTTAATCTGTGTGGTAGCGTAGCGAGGTACACGACGGATTCCAGCAGGATACGACGACACAACGACCCAGTTGTAATTGCAACTCCTCCCGCCTGTGCTCTAGTCTCCACTGCACGCCCTGATTGCGGATGTACACGCTGTCTGTTGTTGTGATGTGTGAGGCTCAGCTGCGACGACAACTGGAAAAGTGGGACTTGAGATTTCTCCTCCTCCACGGTTGACGACAATTCTTGCTCTCTCTCCATCACCTTTCTCTTTGAACTGCTGCACGAGATCGCTGTAGTAGGAGTGCTTTGCGTGCCTCACTAGAGATGATCCTTGGAGTTTCCGCTGTGTGCGATTTTAGCAGCAGCCTGATGGACGATCATCATTCTCTGTGGTGGGTCCACGTGTTGGTTTGAATATTCTGAAGTTTCGATGTTTGTTCTTCCTCCCATCGTTTGTTTGTTTGTTTGTGTTTGTTTTTTTTATCTTTAATTTTTTGCACTCTTCTTCTTCTACGCATTTTTTTCCGTAGTGGTATGACTTACCATGTTCGTTGAACTTAACGGATTTGATTGCTATCGTGTACGGTGCGCAGGGACGCGACACAGCCATGGCATTTCGAGGAGTCCACGTGGCAATTGCCCGATTCATTACCACTGGCAGCAGATTTACTACATCACGCCGCCTTGGATGCAATCCCAACCCAGCTCGATCCATGCGCGCTGCGAGATTTTTTGGACGGTCAGCACGAAATGGGACATCACCATGAGCACGTCGACGACCTTTTAACGGATCACCCTCTAGCGGATCGTCCGCCAGACTTTCACGATCATGCAGCCGTTGGATTGCGCCTTGGCGAAGGGATTAGTGATTACAATATGATCCATGGTTCCCTCGGAGTTACTACCACTCCTATAGATTTAGCCGGTTCGCACTATGATCATGATGGTGTTCATAATACAGAGCAGAATACTGTTCCACAACAGGGGGGGCCAAACTCGGGGGAGGTTGATTTGATGAGGACAGCGCAAGGGCAAGCGCAAGTGCAAGCGCAAGCGCAAGCGCAATGGCAAGCGCATGGGCGAGGGGGGGATCTGAGTCTGGAGCAGCTTGAGGAGTTTCCACAACAACGTGGCTGGGACGGATTTGTTGCTCCGCCGGTGGTCCCCCCCGCGGATCCTGAAGGCGGAGGGCTGGGCGGGTCAGGCGGAATGGGCGGAATGGGGGGAATGGGTGGCGGCAGCAGTCGGGTTGGTAAGCGGAGCAAAGGGGGTTTTGGAGGCTCGTGGGAAGGAGGAGGGGTAGTGGCTATGCCGGCTGTAGCGCCCATGCCGGCTGTAGCGACTAAGCCGGCTGTAGCGCCCATGCCGGCTGTAGAGGCTATGCCGGCTGTAGCGGCTGCGGCGGAGTGGAACATGGACTTGCTGAGCGCGCCGCTGAGCTCGAGCCTACAGCAGCGCAAGCAGCAGCAGCAATCGTCACCGTCGATTCGAGCGTCGTCAGGGTCGCCGCAAGTCTCGGTAACAGGTGCTGCTGCTGCTGGGGGTGCTGGCGGCGGTGCTGCTGCTGCTGCTGCTGCTGCTGCTGCTGCTGCTGCTTCTCCCGCTCTTGCGACTCCTTCTGTTGCTTCTCCTGCTCTTGCCGCCGTGTCCCCTGTCGCCGCAACCCCTCCCTACGTTGCGTCTCTCTTGATCGAGTCTCACGCCATTGCATCTCCCTTGATCGGTTCACCCGTCATCACCTCTTCAGCTGATAGCACCGGCCCTACTGTTGCTGCTGCTGTTGGTGGCGGCGGTAGCAGTGGTAGTGGTGTCAAGGAGGGAATGGTACTTAGTGGTTCGGGGGGATTAGAGCTAGGGCCTCGCAGGAAACCAGTGGACTTAGCTAAGCGTCTGGCCAGTGCGGTTAGATTTCAGAAGCAGCAGGTGTCTAGAGCGCAGTCAAATCCGCTGCAGCAGCAGCAGCAGCAACAGCAGCAGCAGCAGCAACTGTCGCAGCCGCTGCATACGAAGCAAACAGAAGAGAGACAGGAGGTAGAGCAGCAACAGTTAGAGCAGCAGCAGCAGCAGCAGCAGCAGCAGCAGCAGCAGCATCACGATCAGCTATGGGAGGCGCTGCAAGGGCGGCCGCATGCACCGCAGCAACATCAGATGCAGCGGCAGGAGCAAGTGCAACAGCAGATGCAACGGCAGGAGCAAGTGCAACAGCAACTTGTGCAGCAGCAGCAAGTGCAACAGGGGGGAGGAGGCAGAGTGACGGATTCCCTTCTGCTTGGGCTGGTGCGACGGCAGCTGTCGGAACAGGGAGCAGGGCTATTGCCGCGAGGCCAGGACCAGCAGAGGGAGCCGCAAAATCAGCAACACCAGCAACCGCAGCAGGAGCAGCAGCAGCCACTATACCAGCAGCAGAGTCGGTACCAGAGTCAGCAGCAGCAGGCAAACCAGCAGCTACAGCCGGCACAACGGCCGCTACAGCCGGCACAACGGCCGCCACAGCCAGCACAACAGGCGCTACAGCCGTCCAAGAGGCCGCTACAGCCGTCCCAGTTCGATTTAGAGTTCCCCTTCGCTAGCATAGACTCTATGCGCGCAGCAGAGATGGAGGCACTGGAAAAGGCCATTACAGGGTTCTCACGAGGTGCTTCTAACGAGGATAGGCTTGCTGTAGGGTCGGGAGAGAGGGGCAGGTTTGGAGTAGTTGGGATGACGGGCCAGGGCTGGAGTGGTGGTGGTAGGGGTGATGCTGGTAGTGGTGGTGGTGGTAGTGATGGTGGTATTGGTGGTTTGAGTGGCATTCGTGGTGGTGGTGGTAGTCGTGATTGCAGCGTTGCTGCTGCTGCTGGTGCTGCTGCTGCGAGTGGTGAGAGCGGTAGGTTCATGCAAGTTGATGGTAACGAAACGCTTCAGAATAGGTTAGGAGGAGGGGGGGACTTGGCATCAGAACTAGCGTCTCTGGTAAAGAGTGGCAGCTCTGGTGAGGGTGGTGGGCGCATGCAAGTTGATGGTGATCAAACGCTTCAGAATAGGGCAGGAGGGAGGGATTTGGCGCCTGAATTGGATTCTCTGGTTGGGAGAGATAGCACGGAGAGAAATACTAGGTTCATGCAAGTAGAAGGTTCAGGGGCTTTAGTGCCAGCCGCAGCGGCAGGGGCAGCTGCAGCAGCAGGGGCAGGGGGAGCAGGGGGAGCAGTGGCGGCTGGGGCAGCAGCAGGGGCAGCAGCAGCAGGGACGGATCTCGTGTTGTTCCCTCCAGGCTCCTTTGCAGATACCAGGAAATATTCGGTTGACCCTTCAGTTATGCGAGTACTTGATTCCGCAACCAAGACAGCTGCAGCAGGAGCAGCGGGAGCAGCGGGAGCAGGGGCAGGGGTAGGAATAGGAGCAGGAATAGGAGTAGGAGCAGGAGTAGGAGCAGGAGCAGGTTTAGGGGTAGATGCTCGATTTGGGGTAGCCCCAGCAGCAGCAGGCAGAGCAGCAGGGGACCCATTCAGTATAAGCCCGTTCGATAAAAGCACACGCCAGCAGCAGCGCACGCTGACAGATGCGTTTACAGTCACGCCAGTGGGAGGCGCGTCAGGTGGCGCGTCGGCATTGGAGCAGCGGCTGAGAGGGGCCTTAAGAGCAGGACCTCAGCTGCAGAAGCAGCAACAAACCAACCAACTAAGAACCAATCACCCGAGTGTAAATCCGAGTGTGAATCCGAGTGTGAATCCGAATGTGAATCAGCCCGGAGTGACTCACCTGAGGCCAATTCAGCCGAAACAGAACCACCAACCAAGAGTGATTCAGCAGAGAGTGATACAACCGAGAGTGATGGAGCAGCAGCAGCAGAGATTGATTCAACCGAGAGTGTTAGAGCAGCAGCAGCAGCAGAGGGTAGAGGCGGTGCCGAGGGCAGTGAGTGAGTTTGGTGACACGGAGAGTGTGCGGGACTTGGCCAGTGGGAGGGTTTCTGATGAGGGGTTACAGCAGGACCTGCTTCAGCTGGCTGAAGCCGTGGCCACGGGCGACCAGGTGAGGTTTGGGTGAGGGAGAGAAAGTGAGAGTGAGAGAGGGCAGTGAGTGAGTTTGGTGACACGGAGAGTGTGCGGGACTTGGCGAGTGGGAGGGTGTCTGATGAGGGGTTGCAATAGGACCTGCTTCAGCTGGCTGAAGCCGTGGCCACGGGCGACCAGGTGAGTTTGATATGAGTGAGGGAGTGAGAGGGTGAGTAAAAGAGTGTGAGTGAGTGAGTGAGTGGTGCGTGATACGAATCGTGCACTACCTGCTCATTGCCTGCCACCCCTCTCCCGGTCCCCTTCCCAATTTCTGCCTTCCCGTTTCCCCAACCACAGCCACGGATGGTCAGCCTCACTCGCTTTGGTGTCCGCTCTCCTCGCCCTACAGCTAGCACATGCCGCGCGTCCCCCACTACCTCCTCATTGCCTGCGTCCCCCTCTCCCTCTGCCCCTCCCTCCCCTCTCTTCCCTCCACTATAGCCGCAAATGGTGTCTCTCACCAGGCGTCTGCGCCCGCTCTCCTCCCCCTACGGCACGCCCATGCAGCGTGTCTCCCACTACCTCCTCACTGCCTGCTCACTGCCCGCCTGCCTCTCCCTCTCCCTGTGCCCATCCCCTTGTGCCTTCCTCCTACAGCCACGCATGGTCAGCCTCACCAGGTGCCTGCGCCCGCTCTCCTCCCCCTATGGAACGCCCATGCAGCGCGTCTCACACTACCTCCTCACTGCCCTCGCCAAGAGGGCTGCAGGCGCCCTGGGAACGGACTACATCGCGTATCTCAGCCGCGCGCCCGAGGTGAGATGGTGGTATGAATGCTGCTGAAGAGCTGCTGCTGCTGCTGCTACGGCCTCTGTTTCACACTACCTCCTCACGGCCCTTTCCAAGAGGGCTGCAGGCGCCCTGGGGACGGACTACATTGCCTATCTGACCCGGGCACCTGAGGTGAGATAGCAGTGAGATGGTGTTGGTGTTCAAGGGGACAGCTGCTGCTGCTGCTGCTGCTGCTGCTGCTGCTGCTGCTGCTGCTATCTCAAACTACCTGCTCACTGCTCTCGCCAAGACAGCTGCTGGCGCCCTGGGAACCGATTACATTGCCTATTCCTTCCCTCTCCAACCTTTTCCATCACTCTTCATCCCTCCAACCCTCTCCAATCCACTTCACCCCTCTCCACCGCAGGAGGAGGCGTTGATCCTGGCCTTTGCAGCGCACTGCCCCACGCTGCAGTTCTGCTACTCCGCCCTGGCCTGTGCCATGCTGGTGAGGCGTGCAAAGTGGTGGTGAGGCTTGCAGAGTGGTGGTGAGGCGTGCAGAATGGTGGTGGGGAATGTAGAGTGGTGGTAGGGAGTGAAGAAGGCTTGTGGGTGCTGCAGAATGCTGGTAAGTCGTGCAGAGTGGTGGCAAGGAATGTGCCATACTGCTGGTTCGCCGTTCGTTCAAATCCTCCATTCACTCTTCCTCCACCCACCCATCCCTACCCCCTCATTCTCCTCCCCTCCCCCACCCCTCTCTCTCCACAGGTCGCGGCAAAGGATGAGCTCACCACCCACATCGTCGACTTCACCATGTGGGCATTAGTGCAACACCTCTCTCCCCCCCCACACCCCCCCACCGCTCCTTGTCCCCTTTCTTCTCAACCCCTTTCTCTCCACAGGACGCAGCAGAGGACGAGACCAACATTCACATAGTCGACTTCACCTTTAGTGCCCAACTCCCGCATTCTCCCCTTCCTCTCCTCCCTCCCCTTCTTGCCCTACTTCTTCTCAACCCCTCTCTCTCCACAGGACGCAGCAGAGGATGAGACCAACATACACATTGTCGACTTTGCCATGTAGGCAGGCCACCCACATCCTCTCCCCCCCCCCCCCCCTTTTCTCCCTCTCCCCACCACACCTCTCCTTCTCTCTCTCTCCACAGGACGCAGCAGAGGATGAGACCAACATTCACATTGTCGACTTCGCCATGTGGGCAGGCCAGTGGCCAATTGTCATCCGCCAGCTGGCAGCCGCTGCCCGGAAAAGAATGGCCGCGGCAGCCGTCACCATCCACAGCCTTAACAGCAGCAGCAGCAGCGGCGGCATCGGTGGCGGCATAGGCATTGGTATCAATACCGCTGCTACCGCTAGCCACGGCTCCCCATCATCATCTGCCTTCTCCTCTCCCTCCCACCCCTCGCCTTCCCAACCTTCCTCCACCCACCACTCCCGCTCCCCCTCTTCCTCCCCTTCACCCACACCCCCGCAAGGTCCGTCCACCTCCGCTCCCTCTCCCATCCCTCCCTCCTTCCTCCGAATCCGATTCACAGCTGTAGACCCGCCCTTTGGTCATCCCTACGGGACCGGCCCGAAGCTTCCTGCGGCTTTCCTGCAGGCTGAGCTGGCGCGGGCGGCGCAGGAGTGTGGCGTGAGCTTGTCCTTTTCCCGGGTCGAGGCGGCGCCGGAGACGCTGCGGGCGGCGGCGATTGGAGTGGAGCGCGGGGAGTGTGTGCTGGTGAATATTGCTGGGCGGCTGGCTTGTGTGGCAGACTCCACAGTGCTCCGACACAGCCCTAAGGATACCGCAGTGAAGGTACGAGGGAGCCGTGAGGGTGAGAGGCAATGGGACGAGGATGGGGATG
Organism: Closterium sp. Naga37s-1; assembly: GCA_947471745.1. NCBI lineage: Eukaryota > Viridiplantae > Streptophyta > Zygnematophyceae > Desmidiales > Closteriaceae > Closterium > Closterium sp. Naga37s-1. The sequence continues at coordinate 4,180,750 of CANJKZ010000024.1, forward strand.
GGAACGAGCTGTGAGCCCTGCTCCTTGCTGGTGAATGTGGCTGGGCGGCTGGCGTGTGTGGCAGACTCTACAGTGCTGAGGCATAGCCCGAAGGATACAGCAGTGAAGGTGCTCTCTCCCATGTTCCCCCGCCCATGTGCTCCCCTTTCTCCAGGCGATCATGCAGCTAGACCCAAAGGTCGTTTCTCTGGTAGAGTGGGACTCCAATCATCAGCAGCCCTTCTTCCTTTCTCGCCTCAAAGACGCCCTTCTCTTCTTCCACAACATCTTCGCCTCCCACGATGCCCTCGCCTCTCTGCATACACCACCGCATGCCCTCTATATTCCCCTCAAAATTCCCCCATTGCTCCCCCTCCCGTCCCCTCCCCTGCTCCCTTCCCCCTCCCTTCTACGCACTTCCAGGCGATAATGCAGCTAGACCCAAAGGTCGTTTCTCTGGTAGAGTGGGACTCCAATCATCAGCAGCCCTTCTTCCTTTCTCGCTTCAAAGACGCCCTTCTCTTCTTCCACAACATCTTCGCCTCCCACGATGCCCTTGCCTCTCTCCATATGCCACGCACTGCCATTCTCACTCTTCCCTGTCCACTTCCCTCCTCCCTCCCCCCTTTCTCCCCCAGGCGATAATGCAGCTAGACCCAAAGGTCGTTTCTCTGGTCGAGTGGGACTCCAACCAGCAACAGCCCTTCTTCCTCCATCGCTTCAAAGACGCCCTCCTCTTCTTCCTCAACGTCTTCTCCTCCCACGATGCCCTTGCCTCCCGCTTCTCCTTCGGCCGCCGCGGATTCGAGGAGTTTGTTCTCGCACGGGAAATGGTGAACCTGGTAGCGTGCGAGGGCATGCAGAGGCTGGTGAGAGCGGAGAGTTTGGACCAGATGCATGTGCGGATGGGGCGGCTGGGGGTGGTGGCACGGCCGTTCAGCAAGAGGAGCATGTGGGGGTTGCGAGAGCTGATCGCGCCGTACCCTAAAGGGTTTGCGGTGGAAAGGCATCCCCAGGGGGGTGTGCGGCTGCTGTGGAATGGGAAGTCGATTCTGGGCGCCTCTGCTTGGACTTCAGCAGGGGGAGAAGGGAGGAGATGAGAGGAGTTTGTTCTCGCACGGGAAATGGTGAACCTGGTAGCGTGCGAGGGCATGCAGAGGCTGGTGAGAGCGGAGAGTTTGGACCAGATGCATGTGCGGATGGGGCGGCTGGGGGTGGTGGCACGGGCGTTCAGTAAGAGGAGCATGTGGGGGTTGAGAGAGCTGATCCCGCCGTACCCTATAGGGTTTGGGGTGGAAAGGCATCCACAGGGGGGTGTGCGGTTGTTGTGGAACGGCAAGTCCATTCTGGGTGCTTCGGCCTGGACGCCCGGGGGAGGAGAAGGGAGGAGATGAGATGCGGCGTAGGAGGAGGAGAAGGAGATGTGTTTGTGAGTGGTGAGGAGGAAAGGAGAGGTGGTTTGGGGTGGCGGCACGGCCGTTCAGTAAGAGGAGCATGTGGGGGTTGAGAGAGCTGATCGTGCCGTACCCCAAGGGGTTCATTCAATTCTTTCACGAAGAGAGAAGATGTGAGCAGAGTGGACTGTGGCGCATGCTTGGACTTCAGTCGAGGAAGAGATGTGTCGAAAGCAGAGTGCTTGGAGTTCTGAGAGTCTTCCAAAGCATCTCTTTTTGGAGACGCCTCCGTTAGATTCCGCTTTGACTGGAGGGAGTGGGGATGAGGGGGAGCGGGGAGGAGGGAATGCGGGGGAGAGGGGGAGGAGGGAATGTGGTCCGAATGCAGATATGATCTGGGGAAAGGAGGTGCGGAGGGAATGGAGGCACGAGCGGCAGTCTAAAACAGCAGAGCAGGGTAGCAGAGCAGCAGGATAGCAGAGCAGCAGGATAGAATGCTAATACAATAGCGCAGCAGGGCAGCAGGGCAGCAGGGCAGCAGGGCAGCAGAGCAGCAGGGCAGCAGGGCAGCAGAGCAGCAGAGCAGCAGTGCAGCAGAGCAGCAGGCATCAGGAAGCAGAGGATTAGCAGCAGCAGCAGCTGGTGGGGATGTTTGGAGTAGCACACAGGGTGGAGCAATCTGTGCTCCGTCAAGCAACAGCAATCAGGTCAGCAGCAGCAGCATACAGTAGCACAGCAGCACACAGCAGCATACAGTAGCACAGCAGCACACAGCAGCATACAGTAGCACAGCAGCACACAGCAGCATACAGCAGCACAGCAGGAGCACATATTTCCAGACTCAAGCCCTTGGGTTTCTATGATAATTCTAAAGAATCCATCTGGTGGGGATGTTTGGAGCAGCACACAGGTTGAAGCCATCAGCAACAACAGCAGCATACAGCAGCACAACAGCACGTATTTCCAGCCTCAAGGCCTTGGGTTTTTGTGGTCCGTCATTGGTTTCCAGCCGTTTCACCATCTCGGCTGGTGGTACCGGTGAGCACCGCGTTGCACCGTTCACATTCAAAGGGCTCGACGGCTTGGCTCCTCCAGCAGTTGCGTTGCAATGTGCCATCCCCTCCCCTCTAATGGTGTTGGAGGGCTTTCATATCCTGCAGTGTTGTCTGAAGGGTAGGAGTATGCTACTTTTCATTTGGACAAAATACTCTGGCACTAACAGGATAGAAATAGTAAAGATTCCTCCATAAGAAAAATGAAGTCTCCAAAGAAGAAAATATATTAGGCTTCTATTGTGCCTTGCTGAGCAAGCGCTCCGCTTTTAAAACCGAAATATAAAATAGTGAAGGCGGATCCAACTTGAAATCGTGCTCGGAAGAAGCAAAACTGGAACGACGATGGGCTGTGTAAAACACTGTTCCGGGCATCGCCCTTCCACAGACTGCACACACGTGATTCGTTCCCGCCAAAAAAAAAAATCAGATCGTGCTCGCGCGTTCGCATTTTCTGCATGCGACATTTGCACGACAGTTGTTTGTCGTGCGTTTTGATGGTTGGACCCGACTTCGACTTTCAAGCTGGGCCTGGGTTCCACATATGCTTACTTCAACTCCATTCACGTAGCTTGCCTAACTCACGGAGCTTGCCTAGCATAGAATAGCCAGAGACGAGGGATTAGGCTGATGCGGCATAGAAATGAAATTATCATTAGATTGTTTGTGATACTTCGTCGCCGTTGCTGCGTAGTGATATTTTCCTCGCGATCACAGAGAACCCCATTCCCGTCGCCATTCCTCTCACCCCTCTCATCGCCCACTATGCTATCCTCGAGTTCGCCAAATCGCCCACCCGTCTCCCTTTCCGTCGCGCGTCACGTCGCCATCTCGTCGCCCGTCCCGTCGCCCTCTTCGTCGCCCTCTCTCCCCTCCTCTCCTCCCGTCGGCCTCTCTCTCGCCCCTCCCTACCGATCGCCCTCCCGTCGCTCGCCCCGTCGCGCTCTCTCTCTCCGCTCCCTTCCCGTCGCCCTCTCTCTCGCCCCTCCCTTCCCGTCGCGCTCTCTCTCTCCGCGCCCTTCCCGTCGCCCTCTCTCTCGCCCCTCCCTTCCCATCGCTCTCTCTCTCTCCGCTCCGCCCTCTCTCTCGCTCCTCCTTCGAATCGCGCTCTCTCTCCGCTCCCTTCCCGTCGGCCTCTCTCTCCGCTCCCTTCCCGTCGCGCTCTCTCTCTCCGCTCCCTTCCCCTCGCCCTCTCTCTCGCCCCTCCCTTCCCGTCGCGCTCTCTCTCTCCGCTCCCTTCCCGTCGCCCTCTCTCTCGCCCCTCCCTTCCCGTCGCGCTCTCTCTCTCCGCTCCCTTCCCATCGCCCTCTCTCTCGCCCCTCCCTTCCCGTCGCGATCTCTCTCTCCGCTCCCTTCCCGTCGCCCTCTCTCTCGCCCCTCCTACCCGTCGCGCTCTCTCTCTCCGCGCCCTTCCCGTCGCCCTCTCTCTCGCCCCTCCCTTCCCATCGCGTTCTCTCTCTCCGCTCCGCCCTCTCTCTCGCTCCTCCCTTCGAATCGCGCTCTCTCTCCGCTCCCTTCTCGTCGCGCTCTCTCTCTCCGCTCCCTTCCCATTGCCCTCTCTCTTTCTGCTCCCTTCCCATCCTCCCTTCTCGCTCGCCTCGAATGGCCCTCCCGGCGACCTTCGACTCTCCCATCACGTATGCCCTCCTTTCTCCGTCGCCTCTCTCGTTCTCCCTCTGCTATCGCGTCAGCGTGACCCATTCCGTACTCTGTTATTGTGTTTGGTTTGTTTGTTTTTTCTGTCTTTCCATCTATTCTCGACACCCTCTCTCCCGCCGCCTATCCTCTCTCCCGTCGCCCTCCCGTTTCCCGTCGCCCTCCCGTTTCCCGCCCCCCTCCCGTTTCCCGTCGCCCTCCCTTTTCCCGTCGCCCTCCCGTTTCCCGTCGCCCTCGCGTTTCCCGTCGCCCTCCGGTTTCCCGTCGCCCTCCCGTTTCCCGTCGCCCTCCCTTCTTCCGTCGCCCTCCCTTTTCCCGTCGCCCTCGCGTTTCCCGTCGCCCTCCCGTTTCCCGTCGCCCTCCCGTTTTCCGTCGCCCTCCCGTTTCCCGTCGCCCTCCCGTTTCCCGTCGCCCTCGCGTTTCCCGTCGCCCTCCCGTTTCCCGTCGCCCTCCCGTTTCCCGTCGCCCCCCTTCTTCCGTCGCCCTCCCGTTTCCTACGCCCTCCCTTCCCGTCGCCCTCCCGTTTCCCGTCGCCCTCCCTCTTTCTCTTCATTCGCGTCACCTTGCCCATCATAATTTCCCCCCTAGTGCTGTTTTTCTCTTCTGTTTCCCGTTATTGCACCTCTCCCAGGCCTCAAGTCCAAGGCAGCACATTGATCAGAGCTCTACTAGCTCTAATAACGTTCAAACACTTTCACTCTCATCACGTACATGTGTGTCTGCTTGGGATTTAGCGTGAGATGTTGCTAGTTGTGAATTTGGTGAAGTATTGGCTCTAGTGAATGCAGGAGTGCTCGTCGCTCAACTTTGCGCCAAATTCGCACATGTACATGTGAGAGAACCTGGCTGCCAATCAGAATTGACAATGAACTATCGTTCCTGGTCCAATAAGAAACTCGTCCGAGGGTCGAAAAAAAAAGCACACATACAGCAATTCCAACATTCCAAAACAAAACAAAAATACTTCATCTTCAAGTGGACCCAACTTGAAGGGGGGGGGTCACTATTTTGCCTGCTGGCTTTAAGCCTTGGCAGGAATTTTCTCAAGGAGCTCGGGCAGCACGTGAAACAAATCGCCCACCAGCCCGTAATCTGCGACCTGGAAGATGGGAGCATCAGGATCAGTGTTAACGGCCACGATCGTTTTGGAATCGCCAAAAAAACGGACTGTAGCGTGTGCTTCGGCTTCAATTGGGGGAGAGAAAAAACAGAGTGCTTTGAGTTGTTACCTGGAAGATGGGAGCATCTGGATCCTTGTTAACGGCCACGATCGTCTTGGAATCTTTCATGCCCGCCAGATGCTGAATCGCGCCCGAAATCCCAAAAGCCATGTAGAGGTCTGGCGCGACGATTTTTCCGGTCTGCCCGACTTGCAGGTCGTTGGCTACGTAACCTGCATCCACAGCTGCCCGGGAAGCACCCACTGGCCAGAGGAAGAATGATAGAAAGTGGGAGGGGGAAGTGCAAGGCACAGTATGATACAGACGATTAGGCAAGAGGGATTGATTGGTGAGAGTGAAGGAATGAGTCGGAACGGATGGACACTGAGCAAAGCGCAAGAACGTGGTACCAACATGCTTTCACATAGAGCAATACGAAATTCACCTGTGTCGGTCAGCCCTTTATTTTAACCCTCACCTGCCCAGTTCGTTCCACCTACTTGGTGCAGTTCATTCGGTGAAAATATTTCCTAGTTTGTCCAGCATGTGATTCGAACCCTCACCTGCCCCTCCCAGTTTGTCTGTTAGCTGTTCCAGCAGCTTGGAATTCTCGGTCAATCCTACTTTGCTTGTTTGCTTTGGATTCCAGTCACTCTGCTTGCTTACACCATGCTGCACTGCACTCCAGCCGGTACATTTCTTACTTCGTCAAGCATGTGATTCCAGCCCTCACCTGCCCCTCCCAGTTTGTCTGCTATTGATATTCTCTTCACTCTCTGCTTGCTTACACCATGCTGCACTGCACTCCCGCCGGAATATGTCCTTGACACAAACTGAAATACGCCCTCAGTGACTGAGACACTGAGGTACGCCCTTAGTTCGTTCAGCATGTGATTTCAAACCTCACCTGCCCCTCCCAGTTTATCTGCTAGTTGTTCCAGCAGCTTGAAATTCTCTTCGCTCTTCAGCCCCCGCCCGCCCGCAATCACAACTTTTGAGCTGCCCAGGTCCGGCCGGTCAGCTGCCCGCAACTCCTGCCCGACCCAGGAGGAGTTTTCGGCTGCGGGGGCTGGGATCATGGGGGGAAAGAAGGGGGAAGAAAGAAGGGAGAGGGGGGAAGGGGCAGGAGGAGGAAGGGCTGGAATGGAAGGACGTGCAGTGTTGAGTTGGCAGGGTAAGGGGTGGGACTGGAAGTGGGGCAGGTGAGGAGAGGGGGCAGGTGAGGAGAGGCGGCAGGTGAGGAGTGGGGCAGGTGAGGAGAGGGGGCAGGTGAGGAGTGGGGCAGGTGAGGAGAGGGGGCAGGTGAGGAGTGGGGCAGGTGAGGAGAGGGGCAGGTGAGGAGTGGGGCAGGTGAGAAGTGGGGCAAGTAAGGAGTGGGGCAAGTGAGGAGCGGGGCAAGTGAGGAGCGGGGCAAGTGAGGAGAGGGGGCAGGTGAGGAGAGGGGGCAGGTGAGGAGTGGGGCAGGTGAGGAGAGGGGCAGGTGAGGAGTGGGGCAGGTGAGGAGAGGGGGCAGGTGAGGAGAGGAGGCAGGTGAGGAGAGGGGGCAGGTGAGGAGTGGGGCAGGTGAGGAGAGGGGGCAGGTGAGGAGTGGGGCAGGTGAGGAGAGGGGCAGGTGAGGAGTGGGGCAGGTGAGAAGTGGGGCAAGTAAGGAGTGGGGCAAGTGAGGAGCGGGGCAAGTGAGGAGCGGGGCAAGTGAGGAGAGGGGGCAGGTGAGGAGAGGGGCAGGTGAGGAGTGGGGCAGGTGAGGAGAGGGGGCAGGTGAGGAGAGGAGGCAGGTGAGGAGAGGGGGCAGGTGAGGAGTGGGGCAGGTGAGGAGAGGGGGCAGGTGAGGAGTGGGGCAGGTGAGGAGAGGGGCAGGTGAGGAGTGGGGCAGGTGAGGAGAGGGGGCAGGTGAGGAGAGGAGGCAGGTAAGGAGAGGGGGCAGGTGAGGAGTGGGGCAGGTGAGGAGAGGGGGCAGGTGAGGAGTGGGGCAGGTGAGGAGAGGGGCAGGTGAGGAGTGGGGCAGGTGAGAAGTGGGGCAAGTAAGGAGTGGGGCAAGTGAGGAGCGGGGCAAGTGAGGAGCGGGGCAAGTGAGGAGCGGGGCAAGTGAGGAGCGGGGCAAGTGAGGAGCGGGGCAAGTGAGGAGCGGGGCAAGTGAGGAGCGGGGCAAGTGAGGAGCGGGGCAAGTGAGGAGCGGGGCAAGTGCGGAGCGGGGCAAGTGGGGAGCGGGGCAAGTGGGGAGCGGGGCAAGTGAGGAGCGGGGCAAGTGCATGCAGCTCAGCACAAGTGACAACATGGTCCATGGCAGAGCAAGGAGCAGGTGAGGAGTGGGGCAGAGCGTACCTTGGAAGTCAAAAGGCGTGGTCTTGGGGGCAGAGGGAGACAAGGAGGACGAGGAGGAGACGGCAGGGAAGTAGGTGGCGCGGACAGTGAGGAGCGTTGGGATGGCGGGGGAGGGGTTGGAGCAGCGCACTGTGTGTGGCAAGAGCTTACCTTGGAAGTCAAACGGCGTGGTCTTGGGGGCAGAAGGGGCTGAAGAGGGGGAGGAAGCGGCCGGGAAGGAGGTGGCTCGGACTGTGAGCAGCGTTGGGGTGGTGGGGGAAGGGGTGGAGCAGCGCACTGTGGCTAGAGCATTCCCTGCGTAGATTGGACTGTGGGGTTGCGACAGTGGGGGAAGGGGGAAGAAAGGAGGCAGCAGGGAGGGAAGGAGACAGAGCCGGCAGTGAGCAGCGTTGGGACGGCACAGTGGGTGGAGCAGCGCACTGTGGCTAGAGCATTCCCTGCGTAGATTGGACTGGAGGGGAAAAGGAAGGATGGGGCAAGCACGGAAGACAGAAGAAGGGATGAGGGAGGGGGAGGAAAATGGGTGTGGAGCAGCGCACTGTGGTTAGAGAGTTTCCAGCGGAGATTGGACTTGGGGGGAAGGGGGCGAAGCGGAGGGGAATACGAGCGAAAGTGGGACGAGAACGCACTCACACACACACGGACGCACGCACGCAAGCACGCACACACGCTAGCAAACACACACACACGCACGCTTGCACTCACGCACAACCCTCTGAACTCGCTCCACCAAACTCTTCTTACTTAGTAGCGCCCCTCCCTCCCCTCCCCTCACCGCACTCCTTCCTCCCCTCCCTTCCCCTCCACTCACCGCACCCCCCCTTCCCCCACCTCCTCACCGCACAAAGGTATTCTCATCCACGATTTCAACCACGTCAGTCACCTCATCTTGACACGCCTAAAGAAACGCACCACCGCCCTCCCCACCTCCCCTCACTGCCACACCCCTCCCTCTCCCTTACTCTCACCGCACCTCGCCCTCCCCTCCCCCCTTCCCCCCCCCTCAGCACACGAAGGACGTCTCATCCACATCTGACACCATCATAGCGTCAACTCCACTCATGCCCCCGTTGAACCTCTCCATCGAACCCTTTCTTGCACATCTTTCCCGCCCCTCCCCTCCCACTCCCCCTCCTCCGCATTTCCCTCCCCTTCCTCCCTCCCCATCATTACCCTCCATTCCCCTCCCAACCTTCCTCCTCACCGCACAAAGGTCGTCTCATCCATGATTTCAACCACATCAGACACCATCGCAGCGTCCATTCACTCATGCTCCCGTGTAAACTCTCGCCAACAAACGTTTTTTTTGCACATCATCACTACCCTTCTTCCCTCCCCACCCCTCCCCTCCCCTTCCCCTCCCCCCTTCCTCCCCCTCTCCTCACCGCACAAAGGTCGTCTCATCCACGATTTCAACCACGTCAGACACCATCGCAGCGTCCAATAGCGCGGCGACACGTGGCAGCACGTTACGGGAGAAGGTGGACGAGGCGGCAAGCACGTGCGAGAAGGACCGCTGGGCGGCGAGGTTTGTCAGTAGCGCCGCCAGGGGCTCGGGCAGGGTGTGGTCCAGGGCGGGGCTCTCTGTTGTAATCACCTGAGAAAATGACAACGGAGTCAGGTGGAGATAGGGTGCAAAGGTTCTGAGGGAAGGGCAGAGTAGGTTGTTCAATTCTGTCAGCCAAATGTATGTGTTTTTTTTTTTTTTTTTTTTTTTTTTTTTTTTTTTTTTTTTTTGTTAACTCTGCTTTGTTTTTGTCAACTCAATGTTTACTGGTTTTGGGCACGTTTTCTGAACTGTAAACATCGTTTATTCGATCAATGCTATTCACCCACCTCATCCACCCCTTCGATCTTCGCCACAGCAGCTGCCACGTCAGCAACCGCGTCGCCACTGCCCGCCACCAGCACCGCCACTGGTCCGCCCAGCTTCCGTGCAGCCGCCACCGCGGAGAGCGTGGGCAGTTTTAAGGCCGCGGCGGAGCCCCCCGCGCCCCTCCCCGTGTGCTCCGCCAGTACCAGCGTGCTGGCCTGTAGTGGACGGGAGAAAGAAGGGAAAGGGGAAAAGGGGGAAGTGGAAACGGGGCGAAACGGGAGCTGCGAAGGGCGGGGAGCGGTGGGGCAGAGAATCGGCGGGCCAGGCGGGGATTAGGGGGGTTGGGCTGGGTGCTCAGAAAACACGCCGAGAACGGGGAACGCGGCTTTGAGTGAAGCGCCTGAGAAACAGGCGGCAGGAAACGGGGCTTTGAGTGACGTGGCGGCGACGTTGTTACCGCGTGAGGGAGATCAACGAGTGAACCAACAAGTAATGAAGCTAAGCATGGAAAAAAAAAAAGGCGCTGGTGGCGCGGGAGTGCAGACACTAAAGTTCGGCCATATAGCGTGCCCATCAGAGAACGTATATATTGCGAAACAGCTTTACAATAACGGGTTCCGCCAGATGCGGTCTACCGCCGAAAGCGTCTACTATGTGACTAACCCATCGAAGCGCGAGGACATCTAGGAGACTGCGTGGATGCGCGGCAAAACCGCTCTGGAACGACCCGGCAGCGCGATTCACGGCGCCAGACGCGCCGCTACTCCGTCTAAAATCGCCCGCGACGCGACGCAGAAGCGTGGCCATCTCTCGCTGACAGCGGAGGGGGGACGGCGGAAGGCGGAGGGCGGAAAGTGGAAGGCGGAGAGCGAAGTGCGGAAGGCGGAGAGCGGAAGGCGGAGAGCGGAAGGCGGAGAGAGGAGAGCGGACTGATGGACTGGAGGGCGGAAATGGTTGGTTGAATGCGCGGATTAGTAGGCTAATTAGCGGGGTTGAACTGCGGGAGATGCGGCAGCTGGTCCGCGCGCTGCTATGAGCTGGTCTGGTCTGCAGCACTCGATACTGAATTACGCTTGCTGTGCTGCTAGAGCTACCGCACTGCAACCCTGGATACTGTACTGTATCGCGCTGGCTCAGCTGCTACTGGTGGTGGTGCTCTTTCCTGCAGCTGATGAGTCAGCGCCACGTGGTTTCTAACAACGTCGCGCTGTCAAGTTTTCGGCTGCCGCGAGTGACAGTGGCGGTTCGTGTGCTGCTCAGCATTTGCTGGCGAACATGGCGAAAATTTCGAAGGCCAATGAGAGAGCGCGAAAAGGAAGACCAGAAGCACTTCGCAGTCACCCCGAACTAGCACTTCTGTACGAACGTCGCTGTCGAATCTCCATACAAGCTTACCATTGTTACATCTTGGAGAAAAAAAAGGCAGGCGAGTTGAACACAGAGTTAGCTTGTATGGAGTATTTGAACCACTCAGTATTGCACTACAACGTACGTAACCGTCCGTACTTGCGACCGCGGTTCTGATGACTGCGAGCGAAACGAGTCCTGACGTCATGTGGGGTCGCGAATGTCGCAGATTCGTGGAAGGCTCTGTGCCTTCCCTGAAGGTTCGACTTCCTTCCTTCGCCTTCGCTCAAATATTCTTCGCAAAAATGTCCTTCGCACTGGTGTGCAACGCAGATATGTTCGCACAGGTGTCCTTCACACAGGCTTGCCTTTGTCAGCAGGCAGAAGCGTCGTCGAAGCAGCCGGAGTTTCTTTCCGGAACCTTCTAAATTCCAACGTTTGAGTTTATTTCCTGCTTACTCCGCTTGGTATTCAATCCATGTCAAGCCCGGAGCGCGTGTACCTAGCAGCTGGGGGTATTTACAGCGCCATGGCGGCTATGATCCGCAGTCAAGCGTCTGACAAGCTTTCAAGAGTAGCTTCCCTTCTGCCTAGTCTCCATTCTCGCATCGTTCTGCATACTTTAGTACCTCCGTGACCACCGCTCTCGCCGCTATGGCTCCAGTCAAGGTCTACGGCGTGAACATGTCGACTTGCACCAAGAGGGTGCTCACCACTCTCGAGGAGAAGGCTGTTACGGTACGAATTGGGTAGTTATTACGGAACCTAAGTTTCTTTTTCCGAGCTGATGTCGTTTCAGCTGCCTTCCTTTTCTTAATCTGATAGTCAAGCAATTCATTATTCTTCCTTTCCTCAGGACTACGAGGTTGTCCCAGTGGATCTCGGGAAAGGAGAGCACAAGTCGGAAGAGTTCAAGAAGAAGCAGGTGGGCGAGATTCAACATTTCCATTATGAAATTTTGCACAAATGCAAATGCAAATTCTTTTTTGCTATCACCCAAATGCCACCGTGGTGTCCTTCCGTTTGCACTGCACAACAGCGTCGGATTCAGCTTGTTTCTCACCATCCACGCGACCCTTGGAATCCTCAACATGTGGCCTGATTTTGCCTCCGTGCGTTTCTCTCCTTGGCCCTGTTTCCGCGCAGCCCTTTGGAGTGATTCCCTATTTCGATGACGGGGAGGTTCAGGTCTTCGGTACGTTTGCAATTTCACCGTTTCTTTCCACCGTCTATTCAGCCCTATACATTTTCCCTTTTGGTTTTCCTTCTCAGTTGTCCCTCTTTCTATTTTTCACATCTATACTAAATCTTTGCTCAAATCACTGTGTTCACCTGAATGGCTTTCCCCATGGTGTAACCAGAATCGCGCGCCATCGCTCGTTACATCGCTGAGAAGAATTCCGGCCAAGGCACCGACCTTCTCGGCTCCACGCTCAAGGTATTCACTCATCCACTCTTTAGCCCGCTGAAACACCACCATCCGGTCCCGGACGCCTGCTAGTTGCTACCAGCGGTGATAGTAGACCGCCTCCAGGCGTGTCGGTTGATTCAACTAAGGAATTACATACCTGAGTGTTGCCGTGCAAGAACATCCGCTGGTGAATCAGGGGATGGAGGTTTAGGCTTAGAATTTTACATGGTAGATGCTTGACATTTCTCAAGAAGCTCTTTTAAGTGGCGTCTGCTGTGTGTTACCGTGTCCTGCAGGAGCGTGCGCTGGTGAACCAGTGGTTGGAGGTGGAGGCGCATAACTACAACCCGCCTCTCTCAGCACTGATCTCGGAGAAAGTGTTCAAGCCCATGTTCGGTGGGGGCGAGCCCGACCTGGCCAAGGCAGAAGAGCTCAAGGCGAAGGTAAGTGACGAGAACAGTCAAGCAACCTATTTCTGTCCTCTTTCTGGTTCTATTCGGCGGAAGAAAGCAGCCCTTTGTAGTGAGAATGTTGTTCAAACAATCTTTCTCTGTCCACTTTCCGCCTTCTCTTCCGTAATTCCACTAATTCCCGCAGCTCTCAAAGGTTCTCGATGTGTACGAAGCCCATCTGGCGAGCAACGAGTACCTGGCGGGGTCCAATTTCTCACTGGCGGATCTGTCACACCTGCCCTACACGGCTCTGCTGTGGGTGTCAGGGGATTCGGATCTCATTACTTCGCGTCCAAATGTGAATGCGTGGTGGGAGAGGATTTCCTCTCGCCCTGCCTGGAAGAAAGTTTCCGCGCTGCAGTGAGAGGAAGCTATTATCCACGTAGACTGGCTGTATGTACGGAAATTTGTTTATGAACTAATTATCCAGCTCTGCTGCAGCTAAGTCGTGGTTTTGAAACTTCGATCTGAATTATAAAAGCACTTGATCATCACCTCCGTCATGCTTCAATCTACCTCTATGAAATGGCTCCTGTAATTAACTTCAAGGCCATCAATCAATGTCAAGCACAAATTAGTAAGTCATAAGATCTAGTTTCTGTAGATACTGTTGGAGGTTGGCTTGCTAGCCATTTTTGTTACAATCCCAAGTGGGACTTAGCAAAGGATCGCTCAGGGTTGATCGCAAGGTAGTGTTGCAACGGAAGTAGAGAACTCAGTTCAGAGTGAATGTAAATGACTGAGATTGATAATAGCATGCATACATTTAGTTTATATAGGAAATACAAAGGAATACGAAACGACCTAGACTAGCCATGTACTCTAAGGGTAACATTCCCTTATTACAGCGAAGTTCAAACCGTGCGGCGCGGGAACCCGTTTCAAATCTGTTCCCGCTCTTTTCACTTCGAATCAGGCCTCTGGATAGGATTTGAACCAGTCTTTCTCATAAGGGTAACCAGCTGCTTTCACTCTTTCTGTAAGGGTACCAGGCAAGCACCACTCTTTTTTGTAAGGGTTTAAACCAAACTAGAACTGTTCATGATATTTAGCTAGTGGACTTTGGCGTGACAACTTAGCACAGTGGGTCTTATAGTGAAAGGGACGCGGAATCGATACTTGTGGGAGGCATTTGGCAGGTATATTACCCTTGGGATTCGGTTCTTCGAGCTAATTCTCTACTTTTTGACGAGGATGTATGTTCCCGATCAGTGCGACTACACCACTTCACTCTGAAATATCAGGGTCCTAATCCACTTTGTAAAGTAAGGGTCCGAATCAGAACACACCCTTATAGTAAGGGTCATAAGGGTGATTCACCCTTATATCAAGAGGCCTGCTTCGAATGTTTCTGCCTGCATCGGTCTTGATCAGACGGTTACCAGTGTCGCTTCGACTCTTCTGACTCCTCGTCTTCATACACTTTAGAGTCGGCCCCTGCAGCATACAGGAATGCCTTCTCGTAAAGTTTCATATCGTAACACTCCCCTTCATTTTCTGGGCGCGCAGGGGGCTGACTCGCTTGACTACTCCGGTGAGGTCGGAACAGTGCTTGTACTGCTGACGTGGCAGTCGCTTGGTGAGAAAGTCGGCTGCCATCTCGGTGGTGGGGCAGTACGTGAGATCAACCTTGTCTTGGTCAATTTCGTCCTTGACGAAAAGGTACCGAAGCGCGATGTGTTTCGTGCGGTTCACGAACCCTGGCTTGTTCGCAATCTTGATGGCACTTTGGTTGTCGCAGTGAAGGCGAAAGGTGGGCGAAGTTGGAATTTTCGCTTCCTGCAGTAACTCCTGCAGGTACATGTCAAATTACAATTGTATCGCTAGGCTACAGTAGGGTCACTCCTTAGTGAGTACAACACTTTAGGGTTAGGTTTCCCCTACTTGTACTCACCTCTTGCCTAGTTCACTCATTCATTCTTGCTTATTCTAACATGGTATTAGAGCAGAATCGTTCCTAGGGCCCACCGAACGTTCCACCCTGCCCTAACCGTATTTTTTTTTTCTTCCTACGCTGCCCCTGCAGCCGCGCTGCCCTTGCAGCCCGCGTGCTGCCCCTGCGACCGCGCTGCCCCTGCAGCCGTGCTCGCCCCTGCGACCGTGCTGCCCCTGCAGCCGTACTCGCCCCTGCGACTGTGCTGCCCCTGCAGCCGTGCCTGCCCCTGCGACCGTGCTGCCCCTGCAGCCGTGCCTGCCCCTGCAGCCGTGCCTGCCCCTGCGACCGTGCTGCCCCTGCAGCCGTGCCTGCCCCTGTGGCCCGCGTGCTGCCCTTGCAGCCCGCGCGTTCGCCCCTGCAGCCCGTGGGCGCTGCCTGTGCAGCCCGCGAGCCGCCTTGCCGAGCCGCGCGTCGCCCCTGCAGCCCGTGGGAGCTGCCCCTGCAGCCCGCGCGCCGCCCTGCCGAGCCGCGGGTTGCCCCTGCAGCCCGTGGGCGCTGCCCCTGCAGCCCGTACGCCGCCTTGCAGAGCCGCGCGTCGCCCCTGCCGCCCGTACGCCGCCCTGCAGAGCCGCGCGTCGCCCCTGCAGCCCGTGGGCACTGCCCCTGCAGCCCGAGCGCCGCCCTGCTGAGCCGCGCGTTGCCCCTGCAGCCCATGGGCGTTACCCCTGCAGCCCGTACGCCGCCCTGCAGAGCCGCGCGTCGCCCCTGCAGCCCGTACGCCGCCCTGCGGAGCCGCACATCGCCCCTGCAGCCCGTGGGCGCTGCCCCTGCAGCCCGCGCGCAGCCCTGCCGAGCCGAGCGTCGCCCCTGCAGCCTGGGCGCCGCCCTGCCGAGCCGCGCGCCGCCCCTACAGCCCGCGCGCCGCCTTGCCGAGCTGCGCGTCGCCCCTGCAGCCCGTGGGCGCTGCCCCTGCATCCCGCGCGCCGCCCTGCTGAGCCGCGCGTCGCCCCTGCAGCCCGTGGGCCGCGCGCAACCCTAAACCCTAAAAAAAAAAAAAAAAAAAAAAAAAAAAAACTACAGCTGCTGCTGCTGCTACTCGTGCTACTGCTGCTGCTGGTGGAGGTGCTACTGGGAGTGCTGGAGGTGTTGCTGGTGCTGGAGGAGCTGGAGGTGCAGGACCTACTCCTGACCATCGCTGTCTGTCATGGCCACTATCGCGGCAGTTGCTGCGACCAGGGGTGGACAGCAGCGGGCACTGCCTCTTCCGGACGACCGCACCCCTCAGCAGCTTCGTGAGTGGGTTGTTCAGCGAGCTGGTCCTGGTGGTGGAGGTTTTGGTTATACATGGCATAAGCGACGTCGCGACTGTGCTTCTCAGCGATGCGTCCCTGGCTGTGTAGAGGTTCCTGCTCTCGGTTCTAGTGAGTCTGCTGTTGCTCCAGGTGCTGGTGAGTCTGCTGCAGCTCTAGGTGCCCGTGAGTCTGCCGACGCTCTAGGTGCTAGTGCGTCTACTGCCACAGGTCCTGCCTCAGCTGAGGTCTTGCACACTTTCACGCTTGACTCAGATGCGTCACGTTGCTTCTTTCGTGATTGCACCACAGTCACACCACTCGCAGCACCTGACCCAGTCTCACTGGCTGACCCCTCTGGGGGCCCTGTAGTTGCGAGAGCCTCCACAGTCCTCCCTTGTCCAGCAGTCCCCTCCGGCTCTCTGTCAGGTCTCCACCTCCCCACGTTCTCGACGAACTTGGTGAGCAACGCTGCCATTCAGGATGTCTGGGTTGATACATTTATTCCTGGAGGGCAGCGTGTGGCGATCTGTACGTGCTCCCGGACTGGCCGTCACTTGGCTACGTTCACTCGACAGCCTGGGTCTAGTCTGTACACACTGACCACTGCGTCTGCACAGGTGGCTGAGTCAGGTCAGGTGGCTGCGTCGAGTCGGGTGTCTGCGTCGGGGCAGTTAGCTGCGTCTTGCTCGTGCAGAGTACTCACGCACGAGACTCAGCGCTGGCACCACTGTCTTGGTCACCCCTCCCTGCAGCGTCTACGCAGTATGCACTCCCGTCTCCTTGTCTCTGGCCTCCCCAGGACCCTGCCCCCACTGCCGCGCTCGCTTGCCCCGCCGTGCCTTCCTTGCGTCGAGGGGCGGCAGCGCGCCGCTCCTCACTCCTCCGAGTTTCCTCCGACCACCGCTCCTCTGCAGACTCTCCACCTGGACGTGTGGGGCCCGGCCCCCGTCGGTGGGACGGACCTGGAGCGCTACTTCCTGCTGGTTGTTGACGACTACACACGCTACACCACAGTCTTCCCCTTGCGTCGCTAGGCGGTCGTCAGCAGTGTTTTGATCCCCTGGATCCGTGCTACTCGTCTCCAGCTGCACGAGCGCTTTCAGCAGGACTTCCCAGTCCTGCGTCTGCACTCTGACAGGGGTGGTGAGTTCTCCTCTAGCGTCCTTGAGACGTTCTGCCAGGATGAGGGCATCACCCAGTCGTTCACGCTTCCGGCCTCTCCGCAGCAAAATGGGATCGCTGAGCGTCGCATTGGCCTGATCATGGAGGCTGCTCGTACCTCCATGATCCATGCGGCTGCTCCCCATTTCCTGTGGCCGTTTGCGGTCCGATACGCCGCGCATCAGCTCAACCTCTGGCCCCGTGTCTCTGCTCCAGAGACCTCGCCCACACTCCGTTGGACGGGACAGCCTGGTGATGTGTCGTCGTTTCGGGTCTGGGGCGTGCTCTCCCTTGTTCGCGATACCAAAGCGAGCAAACTGTCTCCTCGCACTCTCCGCTGTGTCTTCCTGGGCTTCACCACCGACGCTCCACCCTGGCAGTTCTACCACCCTGCCTCGCGTCGTGTTCTGTCCTCTCAGGACGTCACCTTCGACGAGTCGGTCTGTTACTACCGACTTCACCCACACGCGTCCCACCCGGTCCCCCTCGCGCCTCTCTTCCTGGTACCAGTCCCCCCCCCTGGGAGACCCCCTTCCCCCACAGGGTCCTGCTCCTCCAGGTGTGTCTCAGGTAGACCCACCCCCCTTGGATGAGCCAGTGGAGATATCTTCTGACTCCTCTGACCCAGGTGAGGGGGGTGACACCGCCGCCGACGACACGGTGACCACTCGCCGCACTCCTCGCTTGGAGACCCCCCCGGGTTTCCCACCTCGGCCGTCTTCGCCACCTCCGCAGCCTGCTGCTGCGGAATCTGGAGCTGAGGCTGCTGGAGCTGGGCCTGGGAGTGGTACGTCTGGGGGTGACTGCTCTCGTTTGGCTACCCCCTCCGGTTTCCCGCCTCTGCAGCCTTCTGCAGTGGACACTGGAGCTGAGACTGAGGGTCCTGAGCCTGCGGGTGCTGGGACTGAGGGCACTGAGCCTGCGGGTGCTGGGACTGAGGGTACTGAGCCTGCGGGTGCTGGGACTGAGAGTACTGAGCCTGCGGGTGCTGGGACTGAGGGCACTGAGCCTGCGGGTGCTGGGACTGAGGGTACTGAGCCTGAGGGTACTGAGCCTGGGGGTACTGAGACTTTGGGTGCTGACTCTGGGGGTGCTGCGAGTCCTTCTGGAGGTCCTGGAGCTGGAGGTACTGGAGCTACTAGGCCTGGAGGTACTACTGGAGGTACTGGAGCTGCTGTTGGTGCTGGAGCTGGAGGTACTAGAGGTGCTTCTGGTGCTGGAGGTGCTAGAGCTACCACTACTGGAGGTACTGGAACTGGACAGCCACCGCAGCCTGCTCTACTTGAGACGCTCTCGCCGCATGCGATTCGTGCGTGGGTCGTTCGACGAGGCAGTCCTGGTGGTGGAGGGTACGGTCCGGCTGGTGCTGGAGCTACTAGTCCAGGAGGTGCTGCTGATGCTGGAGGTGCTGGAGGTACTAGTGGAGGTACTAGAGGTACTGCTGGTGCTAGAGGTGCTGCTGGTGCTGGGGGTACTGGAGCTGTTGCTGGTGCTGGAGGTGCTGGAGGTGCTACTACTGGAGGTGCTGCCGGTACTGGAGGTCGTGGAGCTGGAGGTACTGGAGCTGCTGGTGCTGGAGGTACTCCTGTTACTGGAGGTGCTGGGGGTGCGGGAGTTGCTGACCCTGGAGGTGCTGGTGCTAGAGGTACTGGAGGTGCTGGAGCTAATGGCCCCGGAGGTGCTCGTACTGGAGGTGCTGGAGCTGCCGGAGCAGGTGGTGGTGCTGGTGCTGGAGGTGCTGGAGTTGCTACTGGAGCAGCTGGCACAGGAGGTACTGGAGGTACTACTGGTGCTGGAGGCGCTGGAGCTGGAGCTGGAGGCACTGGAGGTGCTGGAGGTACTACTGGTGCTCGAGGTGCTGGCGCTGTCGGAGCTCGTGGTGCTGGAGGTGCTAGTGCTACTGGTGCTGGAGGTGTTGCTGGGGGTACTGGAGGAGCTGCTCGTGCTGGAGGTACGGGAGCTACTGGTGCTCTTCGCCACCTTCTCAGTCTTCCGCCAGGTGCTACTGACTTCCCTGTGGCAGGTACTACTCCTCCGTTACTGTTTCCACCGGCGGACCAGTCACAGCCGCCGCTGCTACTGCACTCCCCACTGCCTGCTCCTGCTCCTTACACTGCGGTGACACAGTCCCTGACTGAGCGTCGAGAGCCTGAGACTCGTGCTTCCACCCCTGAGCGTCGAGAGCCTGAGTCTAGCTTTGACCTTGAGCCTGAGCCTAGAGCTGCTGTCCGTGCTCGTGTTTCTCGTACTCGTCGTCCGCGTGCTCCGGCTGTCCCCGGCACTCACGATATGACACTCCGTCCTTCCTCTGTTCCTCAGCGTGTTGTCCTACCGTTACCTCCTGCGTCCTCTCTGCCTTACGTTGCTGACCCTCCGTCTGACCTTGCTCGTGCGTCCAGTCCGACTGTTACTCGCCTTCTTGCTACGGTTGTGACGGACCCTACGTTCTCGCCTCCTGCTGCGTCTGCCCTAGTCGCTGAGCTCGTTGACTTTGCTGTTGTGTACCGCCTCGACTACCCTGCGAGTCTTGTCTCTGACCCTGTCCCTGCCTGTCCTCCGTCCGTCGGGGGTGAGACTGCTCTTGGCTGTACTGCCCTTGGCTGTGACGTTCTTGAGGACAGGCAGGAGGAGCTGGAGTGCCTTGCGGCCGCTTCACCCCATCACGCGACCATGCTGCTTGCCCCTGAGGGAGACCCGGATGCACTTGACATCCCCACCCCGCGCTCCTAACAGTACAGGCCTTCGCGAACTGCTGCTGTCGCGGCGATGTATTCTGCTTCGGCCGATGACAGGGCAACCAGCTCCTGCTTCTGTGAGTTCCAGGAGATTGTACCTGTTGGTTCCAGGCGAAAAACAAAGCCGGTTCGGGACCGTCGATTTGCAGGATCAGCGGCATGAACTGCTTCCACGTAACCGTTGAGGTTGAATGAGGTTGTCGTCAGCGTGGAGTAGGAGAGCCCGATGTCAGGTGTGGAAATGAAGTACTGCAGGGCGCGGAGCTGGAGACGAACAGCGTGGATCCAGGGGATCAAAACATCAGGGACCTCCCCCTTGCTGCGCAAGGGGAAGACCGTGGTGTAACGCGTGTAGTCGTCGACGACCAGCAGGAAGTACCGCTCGTGGCCTTGTCCACGGACGCGGGCTGGGCCCCACACGTCCATGTGGAGGGTCTGCAGGGGAGCCTCTGTGGGAGGAAACGAGGAGGAGTGAGGAGCGGCGCGCTGCCGCCCCTCGATGCAAGGAATGCAGGGCGGCGCAGGCGAGGGAGGGAGGGCAGGCAGAGACTCAGGAAGGCCAGAGACCAGGTAGCGAGAGTGCATGCTACGAAGGCGAGGCAGGGAGGGGTGACCAAGGCGGTTGTGCCACAGAAGAGTGTCGTGCGACAGGCGGCGACACTCACACTGGGTAGCTACCTGAGCAGACGCGTACAGCTGGGGGGACAAGGGGGTGTAGCGTGACGCAGTGGTGAGGGTGTACAGACTAGACCCAGGCGCACGTGTGAACGTCGCCAGGTGACGGCCGGTCCGGGAGCACGTGCAGATCGCCACACGCTGTCCTCCAGGAGTAAAGGTGTCAACCCAGTGATCCTGAAGAACGGCGTTGCTCACCAAGTTCGTAGAGAACGAGGGGAGGTGGAGACCAGACAGCTCACCAGATGGGACCGCCGGACACGGAAGCACTGTGGAAGACCGTGCAAGCACTGGGCCCCCAGAGGGGTCAGCCAGCGAGACAGGAACAGGTGCAGGGAGTGGAGTGACTGTGGTGCTGACGCGAAAGAAACAGCGGGAAGCACCAGAGTCAAGTATGAAGGTGTGCAAGGCCTGTGCGGACGCAGTACCAGGGGGAGCAGACTCACAAGCACCTAGTGCCACAGGCGCTATACCTGGGGCTATACCTGGGTCAGGCGGCACACACAAGTAGCAGTCACCCTCAGCACTAACAGTCAATGCATACATGGCAGCAAGAATAGCCTCATAGTCAAGATCAAAGATAGGTACATCACGCCTAAGCAGGTCTGCCCAGTTGGGGAACTCAGTAGCATCAGGAAACTTGGCGCGCCAGGCGTCGCTAAGCCGAGCGAAGCAGCGCTGCTCAGTGTGAAACCCTGTGCACTGGCGACCAGTGCGGGGACCTGTGCGAATCATATAGGGGCAGCGACCAGGACCCCCAGAAGCCCCACGCCCGGCATACCAGTCAAGAAGCTGCTGGGAAGTGGGGGTCTGGCGCTGACGCTGCTGCTGCTGCGACTGCTGCTGGCCCTGACCACCACTGCCACCACCGCTCCCTCCTCCCCCACCGCCGCTGCTGCCACCTCCACCGCTCCCAGTGCCTCCGCTGCCCCCACCACCACCTCTGTCAACGGGAGTAGTGTTTGGCCCCGTCCTCGCTTGGTCGGAGCCGACCGCAGGGGCCGCGAAACCGTGGGCGGACCACGGGGGCCGCGAAACCGCGGGAGGACCGCGGGGGCCACGAAATCGTGGGCGGACCACGGGGGCCACGAAATCGTGGGCGGACCACGGGGGCCGCGAAACCGTGGGCGGACCACGGGGGTCACGAAATCGTGGGCGGACCACGGGGGCCACGAAACCGTGGGCGGACCACGGGGGCCGCGAAACCGCGGGAGGACCGCGGGGACCGCGAAATACCCTGTCAACCAGGATACCCGGGCGATGTGCACGAAAGTCGCGAGGGTGTTTTCTGCGAGGACGACCTCGGGGGTGGTATCCCGAGGTCGACGTGGCTGGTGGGCGCCGTCACAGGTGGAGTATCTGCGCTGGACATGTGACGGGGAGTTGGGCGCCAACCAGCTGCACGCACCTGCGAAGCTGGTGCACCATTGTCAGGCGGGTGCAAAGCTATGCAGCCGAATTACTGTAGCGTTGGCACACCGCGGACTTGCAACGTTGGCAAGCCGCGACTCTGCTCTGCTGGAGCGCGGTCGACCGTGCTGCGCTGGCAGTCGACCAGCAGCCTCGCTAGGTCTGATGTAGTCTGTGTTGCCAATGTTGATGCAATAATTTTTTCTGAACTTTTGTTGTCATGTTTTCCTAGTGAAACTCTTGCCAATTTTCCCCGTGAACTAGCAAGTAGTGTTAGCACTTGGAAACGACTAAGGAAGGAACGAACGCAGAGATCACACGAGCATCCGTGCCTAGCCCGTAGTCTAGCTCCCGTTGCAATAGTTATCTCCGCATGGTGCGGTGAGCGTGGACGGCACACGACTTACCTTTCAGTCAGGTCGACGTAGTAGTCACTTACCTATTGTGTTCGTAGGCCGGCAGCTGTGCGAGTCACCACCATGGTTGGCGTGGGTGACGCTGGTGTTGCAGACACCATGGAGGCACGGCTGGCAGGCGCGAGGAGACGCCATGAGGCGCAGGAGTTTGGCGACCTCCCGTGGGCGGTCGTCGAGGCTGGCATCCGCGCCGTGTGGGCGACGGAGCACCCTCCTTCTCAGCCTGCTTCTCCTCGACCGGTGAACACCGAGGGCGGCGTCGACGTGGGCGTCAACGCCGGAGGTGGCCAAGTCGGCAGCAGTGCGGGAGGCACGTCGAGGCAGCGTGGTGTGATTCACGCCGATGAAGTCGGCGGCGTTCAGGCGCGAGGGATGCAGTCGTTCGCGGCTGCAGGGGCCTCGCAGGGCTACGTCGGAGGCAGACGAAGTGAATTGGCGCCGATGTCGGCGACACACGTGACCGCGGGAGGAATTCCGCCGAGCTACGGCTACTTCAAGTTTACGCCGGACAGGATCTCGGTCACCCCTCTGCTGGTCGGTCGTCCCGACATCCTCACGTGGAAGGAAGCCATCGAGCCCCAGCTGGAGATGGCCGGGCTGATGGGCTTCGCCCGCGGGACTGTGGCGACGCCAGAGGAGCACCACCCCAACCTGCGAGCAGAGTTTCGCGCCGTGCAGTTGCTGACCTTTACGGTCATTTCGCGGTGCTGCTCGCCGGGCGTACAGATCGCCCTGAAGTCGTGCAGGGAGTACCTCGACGCCGGCCACCGGGCGTGGCATTTCATCGAGTCAACTTACCAGGTAACCGACGACTTGTTCATCGCCCAGCTTGAGGGGCAGTTGACGCACCTGCGTATGGGCGACGAGGAGACCGCGACTGACTACTGCAACCGAGCTCGGCGAATTCTCGCCACCATTCGGATGGCTGGCGCAGAATACTCAACGTCGTCGTACGTCACACACGTCATGCAGGGACTCCCGAGCAGCTATAACCTGCTGAAGCGGCTGTCGATGGCGCCGAGCACGCGGGCGACGCTCAACGAGGACACATTGACCTCGTACATCCTGCAGGACGAGGCGATGCAAGAGGCTGAGAGGTCCCAGGAGCTCCTCGCGCAAGTGAACTACGTCGCCCCGGCGAAGCAAGGTGGTCGACCGGGACAGCGCGGGCAGTCTGGTGGCAGTCACCGCGGTGGCGGGAAGCCGGTGAAGGCCGCTGACACGAACAAGTCAGCCAAGGATGGCGGTCGTGGAGGAGGAGGTCGACGTCGGGAATCACACGAGCATCCGTGCCTAGCCCGTAGTCTAGCTCCCGTTGCAATAGTTATCTCCGCAACCTCCACCACCTCCACCCCCACGACCGCCTCCACCACCTCCACCTCCCCCGCCGCCACCTCCACCGCCACCTCCACCGCCACCCCAACCTCCCCTGCCACCCTTGCCGCCCCTGCCGCTGCGACGCTTCCCACTAGGAGCGGAAGCAGCCCCGACCTCCTCAGCACCAAGGTAGTCGTGAGCAGCAGCTGCGGAGGCGTAGGAGGGGGTGAGAGGGGAGGGGGAGCACCCCTCAAAGAGGGGAGAGCGAGGAGTGCCACGAGCAGCACCTACAGCGAGGATGTTCTTCTCTGCTGCAAGGAGGTGCTTCTCGAAGTCGTCGACAATGAGAGTGGGGGGGTCTAGCGCTAGGAAGTGGTCCCTGACTGAGCTAAGAGTGTCAAGGAGGCGGGTAACGAGGAAATAGAGAGTGAAGTACATCGGGGGGGGGGGTTTGCGGCGCAGAACTCGGCTGAAAGGGCGGCACGAAAGCGAGTGTCAGTTGCGCACAGGTGGGAAATGAGGTCCTTAGCAGTGGTGAACGAGGAAAGGTCGGGGAACAGGTAGGGTAGCATGAGTCGACCTATGGCTGCAGTGGCCAGGGAGGAGTAGCGCGCAACTACAGCGTCGTACAGCGTCTTAGCAGTTTTGTGCTGGCTGAAATGCGCGCGCTCAGGAATCGGCAGATGGTTTCTAATAGCTAGGCGTGCAGCAGCATCGCGAGTCTACCACTGTGAGCGTTCGAGAGCAGGAGCATCGGCAGCAGGAGCAACGGCAGTGCCAGACACGTAATCGAACAGTGAAACACCCTCTTTGGCATCAGTCAGAAGGAACAGTTGCAAGTCGTCGAGCCATACAGCGAACTCTATGGGGCGACCCTCAGGCTCGAACGCTAGAACATTAGGCGTCATCATAACGGCAGCAGGCAAAGGCAGCAAGAAGCAGGCAGGCAGTAGACCGCAGGCTAAGACAGAGGCAGTAGGCAGCAAGCAACACAGGCAACGTGCAGGGCAGTAGCTTGCTGCACTCGAGCTCCTAAGGTGGCGCTCTAGACAGTAGCAGGCCGCACACTTCTAAGGCAGCGGGCTCGGCAGCAGTGAGCCGCACAGGCAGGTACACGAGTAGGGCACGCGCGGCTGCTGGCTGCGTGCGGCTGAGGGCTGCGCGCGGCTCCTGGCTGCGCGTGGCGACTTGCTGCGCGCAGCTCCTGGCTGCGCGTGGCGACGGGCTGCGCGCGGCTCCTGGCTGCGCGTGGCGACGGGCAGCGCGCGCGGCTGCGGGCTGCGTGCGGCGACGAGCTGCGCGGGCGTGGCCTAAGCAGGCTGCGCGCGGGCGGCGTAAGGGGCGCACGGGCGGGGCCGAAACGGGCTGCGCGGGCGGGGCCTAAACGAGTCGCGCGGGCTGCTTAAGAGGCGCGCGCGGGAAAAAAAAGAGGGCCACGCGCGTGCAGCCGAGGCGCGCGCGGGCACTAGGCAAGGCAGGTACGTTTTAGTGAGGTGAAATAGTGAACGGTGGGCCCTAATCCTAGGTCCTAAGGACCTATGCTCTAGATGCCATGTTAAAATCTTAGGCAAGGTGGTTTCAACTATCGAGGAGTTTGGTACAAAGGTAAAACCTAAGGGGTTGTACCCCACAGTGAGTACCCCACTAAAGCCTACCTAAACTATAACATATAAACATATGTTTGACAGGTATATAATAGCAAGGCAGTACACTGATCAAAACCTAGCAAGAGAAAACATGCAGGTATAAGATATATAGCAGTGTACAACAAGAGCAAGTCAAGCAACCAGCAGGTGAGGCAGAGTGGGCACAAGCCCAAGAGCAGTGCAGAAATGGTGATGATCACCAAACCCAAGGGCCTTGGTGAAGACATCAGCAGTGTTGGCCCGAGAGGCCACGTAAGCAAGGCGCAGCTGACCACGCTGCTGCAGCTCACGCGTAACGAAGTAGCGAAGAGCAATGTGCTTCGTTCTGTGCTCCAGTCTCTGCTCGCGACGCAAGGCAAGCATTGCCTTGTTGTCGACGTATAGAACTGGAGGAGAACAAGGCCGCTCCCCCAAGTCGGTCAGCAGGTAGGTCAGCCAGCGTAGCTCCTGTGCAGCCATGGCCCCAGCGTAGATCTCGGCCTCATAGCTGGAACCAAGCACAGAAGAAGAACGAGTGGATCTCCACGAGACAGAATCAGAGCCAAGACTGAAGGTGTAACCCTGTGACAAACGCTGAGTCGTCTGGTCGTCGGCCCAAGAAGCGTCCGAGTGTCCTGTGAGGACCACCGAACCCCGTCCTCCAAGCACGAGCCCCATGCCCGATGTGCTGCACAAGTAACGCAGTACCCTCTTCGCAGCATCAAAGTGCACCTTTCGGTGTCTACCGGGTGCCACGTAGCGAGCCAGGAGGCTGAGAGGGTACGCGAGGTCAGGTCGTGTGCACGTCATCAGGTACATGAGGCAACCCACAAGCTCTGGGTACGGACCACTCGGCTCTACGGACTCGTCCGAAGGTGGAGCTGAGAGTGAGTGGCCGGTAGACAGAGGAGTGGGTTGTGGCGAGGACCACGTTGTCAAACTTATATGACATAGTCTGTTTAGGCTATAGTGGGGTAGACCATATGGGGTACAACACATTTAGGTTTTCCTACTTGTACCCACCTGCTTGCTAGTTCATTCATTCCTCGTTCTTATCTTTCACATGGTTTCAGAGCAGGTTCCCTAGTGGGAACGTTTTTTTTAAGGGCCCACCACGATCGTTTTTTTTTTCCCTGCCCTGCCTGAAGCCCGCCTCGCGCCTGCCTCACCTGCGCCGTCGCGCGCCCTGCCCTACTGCCGCCCGTAGCGGCCCTGCCCTCTCGGCCCATCGCGGCCCTGCCCTACCGGCCCGTCGCGGCCCTGACCTAGCCGCCCGTCGCGGCCCTGCCCTGACGCCGCCCCGTCGCAGCCCTGCCCTGCTGCCGCCCCGTCGCGGCCCTGCTCTGCCGCCGCCTCGTCGTGGCCCTGCCCTACAGCCGCCCCGTTGCGGCCCTGACCTAACCGCCCATCGCGGCCCTGCCCTGCACCCGCCCCTGGTAAGCGCCCCTGCTGCCCGTCGCGTCGCGCGCCCCTGCTGCCCGCCGCGCCGTGCGCCCCTGCAGCCCGTCCCGTCGCGCGCCCCTGCAGTCCGTCGCGTCGCCCGTCGGCCCTGCCCGTGCCCGTCACGCGTCCCGTCGCGCGCCCCTGCAGCCCGTCCCGTCGCGCGCCCCTGCAGTCCGTCGCGTCGCCCGTCGGCCCTGCCCGTGCCCGTCGCGTCGTCAGAGCGGGTTGCCCCAGCCCGCCGCGACGCCTGTCCGCAATGCCTGCCTGCGCGCCGCCCCTGCCCGCCCCGCGTCGCGCCGCCCCGTGCAAGCCGCCCGCGCGCAGACCCTTGCAGCCCGTGCGCCGCCCCTCTGCAGCCCGCGAGCCTCCCGTGCAGCCCGCGAACCGCCCCTGCAGCCAGCGCGCTTGCCTCTTGCAGCAAGCGCACTGCCCCTGCAGTCCGCGAGCCACCCCTGCAGCCCGCGAGCCACCCCTGCAGCCCGCGAGCCGCCTCTGCAGCGCCCAGTGCGCCCTGCCAAACCCTAAAATAAATAAATAATTTAAATTAAAAAAAAAAAAAAAGGAGGAGCCCTAGGTGCTACTACCCTAGGAGCTACTGCTTGCTGCTGCCTGCTATTGCCCTTCTCTGGCCGCACGCCGCCCTTCTGGCCGCGCGCTGCCTTTTCCTGACAGTGCGTCGCCTCGACCTACCCTAGTGCCTGTTCGCCGCCCTGCCTTTCCACTATGACGTCTTTTCGTGGTAGCAGTGGGAGTGGTGGTGGCGGTGGTGGCAGCAGTGGGAGTGGTGGCGGCGGCCGCAGTGGCAGTCTAGGCGGAGCTGCTCGGTGGGGAGGTTCTGGCAGTAGCCAGATACAGCTCCAGCGACGTCCGCGCGAGACCCTTACGCCCCTGCAGCTAAGTTAGTGGTACGCTCAGAGTAGAGGGTCTCGGAGTACTACTCGCTGCCCGTACGTCATTCGCACAGGTGATCGGGCTGGTCAGACTTGCGGGACGATAGGTCACACAGAGTCCCGCTGCTTCGCCGGTCTGAGCGACGCCTGGCGTACAGAGTTTGGTGACGCGGCTGAGCTCCCCAGCTGGGAGGAGCTGCTGACGCAGAGAGTGGATATCTTTGCTCTGGACTTTGATGCTATCCTCACTGCCATGTATGCATTGCCTACTAGTGCTGAGGGTGCCTGTTCCCTGTGTGTGCCGCCCGACCCAGGTATAGAGTCTGCTGCTCTAGGTGCTGGTGAGGATGCTGCTCTAGGTGCTAGTGAGGCTGCTGCTCTAGGTGCTAGTGAGTCTGCTGCTCCAGGTGCTGGTGAGTCTGCTCTCTCTGGTACTGCGCCTGCTGAGGCCTTGCACACCTTCACACTTGACTCAGGTGCTTTCCGCTCCTCCTTTCGCGACAGCACCACACTCACGCCACTCAGTCGGCCAGTTGTAGTCTCCCTGGCAGACCCCTCTGGGGGCCCGGTCCTTGCGCACTCCTCCACGGTTCTGCCGTGTCCGGCAGTTCCGTCTGGCTCACTGTCAGGTCTTCACCTCCCCTCGTTCTCTTTGAACTTGGTGAGTGGAGCTGACCTCCACGATGTGTGGGTTGACCAGTTCACTCCTGGAGGTCAGCGTGTGACCCACTGTACGTGCTCCCGGACTGGTCGGCACGTGGCCACGTTCACCCGAGCGCCTGGCTCGAGTCTGTACACACTGACTACTGTGTCACCTCAGGTAGCTG
Organism: Closterium sp. Naga37s-1; assembly: GCA_947471745.1. NCBI lineage: Eukaryota > Viridiplantae > Streptophyta > Zygnematophyceae > Desmidiales > Closteriaceae > Closterium > Closterium sp. Naga37s-1. Next base: position 4,209,006 of record CANJKZ010000024.1, read on the forward strand.
CGTCTGCGTCTGCGTCAGGTCAGCTAGCGGCCCCCTGCTCGTGTCGCGCTTTGTCGCACCAGACCGTCCTTTGGCACCACCGTCTTGGTCACCCCTCGGTGCAGCGCCTCCGTGGCATGCACCGACGTCTCCTTGTCTCTGGACTCCCAGAGACTCTGCCTCCTCTCCCACCCTCGCCTGCCCCTCCCTGCCTTCCCTGTGTCGAGGGGCGGCAGCGCGCCGCTCCTCACTCCTCCTCGTTTCCCCCGACGACTGCTCCCCTGCAGACCCTCCACATGGACGTGTGGGGCCCAGCCCGCGTCCGTGGACAGGACCGCGAGCGGTACTTTTTGCTGGTAGTTGACGACTACACGCGTTACACCACGGTCTTCCCCTTGCGCACCAAGGGTGAGGTCCCTGATGTTTTGATCCCTTGGATCTGCGCTGCCCGTCTCCAGCTCCGCGAGCGGTTCGAGACGGACTTTCCCGTCCTGCGTCTGCACTCTGACAGAGGTGGTGAGTTTGCCTCTGACTTTCTGCGGGACTTTTGTCGTGGGGAGGGCATTCGCCAGACGTTCACGCTCCCGGCCTCATCGCAGCAGAATGGGGTTGCTGAGCGCCGCATTGGCTTAGTCATGGAGGTCGCTCGTACCTCCATGGTCCATGCGGCTGCCCCCCATTTTCTGTGGCCGTTTGCGGTCCGATACGCTGCGCATCAGCTCAACCTCTGGCCCCGTGTCTCCTTCCCGGAGACCTCGCCCACCCTGCGGTGGACGGGGAAGGTTGGCGATGCGTCGGTGTTCTGGGTCTGGGGTTCTCGTGCCTTTGTCCGCGATACCACCGCGGACAAACTCTCCGCTCGCGCCATTCCCTGCGTCTTCCTTGGCTTTGTCCCTGACGCGCCTGGCTGGCAGTTTTACCACCCCACCTCGCGACGTGTCCTGCCCTCTCAGGACGTCACGTTCGACGAGTCGGTTCCCTTTTACCGTCTCTTTCCCTACCGCACTGCCCCTCTCCCCCCCCCCGCCGCTCTTCCTTGCACCAGGTCCTCCTCCGGTAGACCCCCTCCCCCCTCAGGGTCCTGCTCCCTCAGGTGTGTCTCAGGTAGACGCTGTCGAGCCTGTCGAGGTAGCGGTTGACTCTGGTGCTGCTGGGGGTGCTGAGCCTGAGCGTGTGGAGTCTGAGGGTGCGGAGCCTGGGGGTGCTGAGCCTGAGGGTACTGAGCCTGCGGTTGCTGAGACTGGGGGTGCTGAGTTTGCTGGAGGTACTGCTGGTGCTGGAGCTGGAGGCCCTGGAGCCACTAGCCCTGGAGGTGCTAGAGGTACTGCTGGTACTGGAGGTACTGGAGGTGCTGGAGTTACTAGTCCTGGAGGTCCCATTGGTGCCTCGCCCCAGCGGTCTAGCCGGCGGGAGCCTCTCTCACCACAGCAGTTGCGCAAGTTATACGCTCGGCGCTGTAGCCTTCGGAGTGGCGCTGCTGGAGCTGGAGGTCCTGGAGCTGCTAGTCGTGGGGGTGGTGCTGCTGGAGGTGCTGAGCCTGAGGGTGCGGAGCCTGGGGGTGCTGAATCTGCTGGAGTTCCTGCAGGTGTCTTGTCATGGCTGGAGCCCCTCTCTCCACAGCAGCTGCGCGAGTGGTACGCTCGGCGCTGTAGCCGTACTGCTGGAGCTGTGGGGCCTACCGCTGGAGGTGCTGGAGCTACTGGAGGTACTGGAGCTACTGGAGCTGGAGGTACTACTGGAGCTGGAGCTGCTGGAGGTTCTGCAAGTGCTGGAGCTGCCGGAGGTGCTCGTACTGGAGGTACTGGAGCTGCTGGAGTTGGAGCTCCTGGAGGTACTGCTGGTCCCGGAGGTGCTCGTACTGGAGGTACTGGAGCGACTGGAGCTGGTGGTGCTGCAGGAGCTGGAGCTGGAGGTGCTGGAGCTGTTGCTACTGGAGGTTCTGCTGGAGCTGGAGCTGCTGGAGGTGCTGGAGCTGGTGGTGCTGCAGGAGTTGGAGCTGGAGGCGCTGGAGCTGTTGCTGCTGGAGGTGCTACTGGTGCTGGAGCTGGTGGTGCTGTGGGAGTTGGAGCTGGAGTCCCTGGCGCTGGGAGTACTGGTGCTGTCTCTGCTATTTCTGGAGGCACTGCGCGGCCGCGGCCGTACTTCGTTCCCCTCCTTCAGCAGATTCTTGGTCTCCCGCCTTCTACTGGTCCTACTCCTCCCTTACTGTGTCCACCGCCTGTCCAGTCGCAGTCGCAGTTACAGTCAGCCTCTCCACTGCCTGGTCCTTCTCCTTACTCTGGGCCGACTAGGGGTCTTACTAAGCGTCGTGAGCCTGCGTCTCGTCCTGCGTCACCTGAGTCTCGTCCTGCGTCGCCTGTTCGCACTGTTCGCACTGGTCGTGTTCCGCGTCCGCGTCCTCCTGCTGTCCCAGGCACGCACCAGATGGCACTCCGTCCTTCCACTGCTCCACAGCGTGTCCCTTTGCCGTCTCCTCCTGCGTCCTCTTCTCCTGACGTCCCTGACCCGCCGTCAGACCTTGCTCGTGCTGCCAGTCCTACTGTCACGCGTCTTCTAGCCACTGTTGTCACTGACCCTTCTTTTGAGTCCACTGCTGCGTCTGCCCTAGTTGCTGAGCTTGTTGACTTTGCTGCCGCCTGTCGTCTAGACTACGCCGCTAGACTTGTTGCTGAGTCTGAGTCTGTCTGTCCTCCGTCCGTCGGGGGTGAGTGTGCTCTTGGCACGGACGTCCTTGAGGACAAGCAAGAGGACTTTGAGTGCTTTGCCGCTGCTTTACCTCATCTCGTGTCCATGCTGCTTGCCCCTGAGGGAGACCCGGATGCACCAGACATCCCGACCCCGCGCTCTTACGCAGAAGCGATAGAGGGTCCCTACTCCTCTCAGTGGCAGACAGCCATGGATGCAGAGATGGCTTCCTAGAAGTCCACAGGCACCTACGTCGACGAGGTTCCCCCACCTGGGGCGAACATCGTCAGTGGCATGTGGATTTTCAGGGTGAAGCGGCCGCCGGGTTCTCCGCCTGTCTTCAAGGCGCGTTCCGTTGCACGAGGCTTCAGTCAGCGAGAGGGAGTTGACTTCTTCCAGACCTTCTCCCCTACCCCGAAGATGACCATGTCAAGCTATATTTGTTATAGCTTCTATTGTTAGTCTAGGTGTACTTTCTACTTGTTGGGGTTAGGGTTAGGTTCCCTATATACTTGTTGTACTTTCCACTTCTAGTCATTCTTATTTCTTAACATGGTATAGAGCTAGGTTTACCCTAGCTAGGGTTTCCCCTAGCGTTTTCACTCTCGATAGTTGGGCCCACCAAAATCGCTACTAGAGCGCGCCCCGTCCTAACGCGCGCCCCTTAGGTCGTCGCCCGTCGCCCGTAGCGCGCCCGACGTCAGCAGCTCTCCCGTCGCCCGTCGTTTTTCCGTCGCCCGTCGATTTTTTCCCTCCCGTCGGCCGTCGCCCGTCCGTTTCCCTCGCGCGCCCCACTTGTCGCCCGTCGAACGACAGTAGAACGCGGGCCCCGCGGCCCTTGTTCGTTAGCAGGCCTCGCGGCCTGTCTAGGGTCGACGTAGAGAGCCGCGCGACCAGTGATTGACGACCCCGTGGCCCGAGTTAGCTGGCCCCGCGCGACCCCCCGTGTTCCCCTTCATTTCCGCCCGTACCCCGCGACCTTCCGCCCGTACCCTGCGTTCCGCGGCTTACTACGACCCTATCCCGCCTCTCCCTAGCTACGACCGCCGCCATTTACCCCAACAACCGCTCTCCACCCCAACAACCGCTCTCCACCCCTTTTCAACCGCTCCCAAACCACTGCACCGCAATCAACCGCACCAGATCCGCCTCTCAACTGCAGTAGAACACTCCCAACCGCGAGATATCGATCCCCACCGCTCTAGACCTCCCTCGACCGCACCAGAACCGCCCTTCACCGCTCTCAACCTGTCCCAACCGCCCTTCACCGCACTCAACCGCACCAGATCGTTTTCCACCGCTCTAGACCTCTCTCCACCGCACCAGACACGCACTCAACTGCACCAGGTTGCTCTTAGCCGCCCTCGTCCGTCCCTAGCCTCACCCAACCGCGTAGAGGGCCTCTCTCTCGCCCTAGGCGCCTCCCACTACTATGGCGACTGTCTTGGAGTTCGACCCTGAGGGTCGCCCTGTCGGTTTCCCGGCATGGCTGCGGAAGCTCAAGCTCTACCTCGGCAGTCGTCTCGAGAATGACATCCCTCTTTCCGAGCATGCCGCTGGTGAGCTGAAAGCCCCCCCCACTCCCGCTCCGCTTGGTGACGATGCGTCAGCAGATGCCCAAGCTGCCTATGCCCAACGTCGCACTGAGCTTAGGCGCTGGGCTGCGCGTGACAATGCAACCATCCTTGCTATCACTGCCCTGCTGCCGCTGACCGAGCAGGAACACTTTGCGCAGGAGGAGACGGCCCACGCACTGATGAAAGCTGTGATCACTCGCTATTCCACCCCGGTCACTGTGACTCTAGGACGCCACATCCTCCCCTTTCTCTTTCCTGATCTCCCGTCGTTCACTAGGGTGGCTGACCTGATCCTGCACTTGCGTTCCCTTGATGCTCAGTTCCGTGCTGCGTTTACCGACCCTGCCTTGCTTGCCAAGAACCCCCCCCCCATGTACATGACCCTGTAACTGCTAGCCTCCCGTCTCCCTGACCGATTCAAAACCGCTCGTGACCACTTTCTCACCGTTGATCCACCGACTCTCACCATTGAGCTCTTTGAGGAGAAGCTCCTTGCAGTAGAGGGTCCCGCTCGGTCTCTTGCTGCCACTACTGGTGCTGTCCTCCCCCCTATCTTTGAGGGTTGTGCCCCGTCCTTTCTTTCAAGGGGGGCAAAAAGGGCGGCAAGAAAGGAGGAGGTGGTGGTGGCGGTGGTAGTGGCGGTGGGGGTGGTGGTGGAGGAGGTGGAGGGAGTGGAGGAGGTGGAGGGAGTGGAGGAGGTGGAGGGAGTGAAGGAGGTGGCGGTTCCGGTGGTAGTGGAGGAGGGGGTCCTGTCTCGGGGAGTGTGGAGCCCCAGCAGCAGCTACAGCAGCAGCACCAGCCACAGCAGCAGCAGCAGCCACAGCAGCAGCAGCAGCAGCAGCAGCAGCAGCAGCAGCAGCAGCAGCAGCCACAGCAGCAGCAGCAGCCACGGCAGCAGCTGCTCCAGGGCCAGCAGCTGCTCCAGGGCCAGCAGCAGCAGGTCCAGCAGTGGCCCCCGCAGCAGCAGTGGAGGTCGGCCGGACCAGGGAGCACTGCCCGTAGCAGTGGCCAGTCCAGCTGGTCGTCGCGTGGTCCAGCCTTGACTCCCTGCCAGTACTGGGTTCAGACTGGGTCACGTCGAGACGGCCCCTGTGGCCGCCTCCACCCTCCGGGCCAGTGCTTTGCGCAGCTTACGGACCGCTACCGCGCACACTTCGGCCTTGGTCGCACTCCCCCTGACTGGCGCTCGCTGGCTCGCACCGTTGGTCCGCAGTTGTTTGACATGTCTGCAGTAGACTTAGACCATGCTTTGCGATCTGCCTCTGTGATGTATGCTGATGACTCTAGTGTTGAGTATTATGGTTACTACTCTTGTTTGTCTAGCTTAGGTGCTGTAGAGGTTGCTAGTGCTTTCCCTGCTAGCGTAGCTTGCACAGGTTCGACCACTGGGGCTGCGTCTTTGTCGTTCACGCTCGACTCTGGGGCGTCCAGCTGTTTCTTTCGCGACTGCACCGACCTCACACCACTACGCACTCCTTCTCTGTCGCCCTAGCTGACTCCACGGCGGGACCAGTGGTTGCTCACAGCACCACCACCCTCCCGTGTCCGGCGGCTCCCTCTGGGTTCCTCACAGGTTACTACACCCCCTCGTTCTCCAGGAACTTGGTGGGTGTCAGTCACCTGCACGACCTCGGAGTAGTCACCACTTTCCCTTTGGTCGAGCCTGTTGCCTCCTGCACAGTCGGTGTCACTGGGGCGCCTCTTGCCACTTTCCACAGGGAGCCAGGCTCCGGCTTGTACTCACTACACACGGGGTCTCACCGCTCAGGTCAGGTCAGGTCAGGTCAGGTAGTTGCTGTGTCGTGCGACTGTCGGTCACTCACCCACCCGTCGGTCCTCTGGCACCACCGCCTAGGTCACCCGTCCTTCCCACGTCTCAGTAGGATGGTACGTCACCGTCTGGTCTCAGGTCTCCCAGAGTCGCTCGCCCCGCTTCCCCGCTCGCCTGCGCCGCCGTGCACTCCTTGCGTCGAGGGTCGGCAGCGCGCTGCCCCTCACTCCTCTTCGTTCCCCCCCACCACGGCTCCTTTAGAGACTCTGCACTTGGACGTCTGGGGCCCCTCCCCTGTCCTTGGCCCACGCCAGGAGCGCTTCTTCCTGATTGTGGTGGACGACTTCTCCCGCTTCACCACGGTATTTCCCTTGCGACGGAAGGCCGACGTGCCTACCGTCCTAGAGCCGTGGCTACTAGCGAGGGGTGGTGCTCAGGGCCTTTGTGGACTCCGTCTACACTCGGACCGTGGTGGTGAGTTTGACTCCACTCGCCTGTCGGCGTTCTGTGAGGCGCAGGGGATCGTCCAGTCCTACACGCTACCAGCCTCGCCACAGCAGAACGGGGTAGCTGAGCGTCGCATCGGCCTGGTCATGGAGGTTGCCCGTACCTCCATGTGCCATGCCGGTGCACCCCAGTTCCTGTGGCCCCAGGCAGTCCGCTACGCCGCGCACCAGCTGAACCTGTGGCCCAGTGACGCACGGCCACGGGTGACGCCGGTCTTCCTTTGGACAGGTTCTCGAGGTGTAGCAGCTGCCTACCGCGTCTGGGGTTCTCTGGCTCACGTTCGCGCCCCTGGCGCGAACAAGTTGTCTGCGCGCACTCGTGCCTGTGTCTTTCTTGGCTTCCCTCTGGACGCCTCCGGCTGGCAGTTCTACGACCCGGTCACCCACCAGTTCTTTGCTTCTCAGGACGTCACTTTTGACGAGTCGGTCTGTTACTACAGGAGTCGCCCTCACCGAGGTTCTGAGGCCTTTTCTCCCCCGCTGTTCCTCACCTCTGACCCTCCCCCTGTTGCCCCGGTAGCCCCCCCACCCTCGCATCCTGCCCCGTCTGGTGTGTCGCACGTCACTCCGCAGTCGTCTCCCCCACAGCGTCCAGTCCCCGTCGTGTCTGGGGGTGTGGGAGGTGCAGCTGCGGAGGGTGAGGGTACTGAGGCTACTGGAGCAGGTGGTGCCGGTTCTGGGGGTGCAGGGGGTGTGGGTGTGGAGGCCCCTCCTGTGGAGGACACCGCTGCCTCGAGTCGGCGCCCTCGCCCCGCCTCACCCCCTGGTTTCCCGTCTGTTCCGCAGTTCCCTCCTCGTTCGTCGCTTCGGCCGGTCGCTGCGGAGCCTGGGGGTGTTTCTGCGGGAGGTACTGGAGACACTGGGGGTGTCGGTGGTGGAGGTGCTGGTTTTGGGGGTGCTGGAGCTGGAGGCACTGGCACTGTGGCGCCTACACCGCGCACTGTACGTTTCCTGACCCGTGAGCAGCGTCTTCTTCGGTTGGAGAGGGAGGAGCGTGAGAGGTTTGAGAGGGCGCAGCAGCAGCAGCAGCAGCAGCAGCAGCAGGAGCAGTCTCAGTCGCAGCAGTAGGAGAGAGTAGAGGAGGAGTCACAGCAGTAGCAGGAGAGAGCAAAGGAGGGGTCACGACTGCAGCAGCAGGTGCAGTTGCAGCCGCAGCAGGTAGAGTTGCAGTCGCAGCAGGAGAGGGTAGAGGAGGAGTCATGACCGCACCAGGAGAGGGTCGAGCAGGAGTCCCGCCCGCAGCAGCAGGTGCAGTTACAGACACAGCAGGAGAGAGTAGAGGAGTCACGACCGCAGCAGGAGAGGGTAGCAGAGGAGTTCCGGTCGCAGCAGCGAGTGCAGCACCAGCCGTAGCACGAGAGGGCAGAGGAGGAGACACAGGAGCAGCAGCAGAGGCAGGTACCGTCGCAGCAGACGCCAGAGGAGGCGGAGCGGCGGCGACTGCGACTGCGAGACCTCCCCGACCCAGCACCTGCACGCTTTGTTCGTGGTCCCCTACCGTCCCCTCCTGTTCCCCCTGTTGAGTCCCTTTCCTCGTCTCAGTGGACTCGTCGTCCTCCCCTCAGTCGTGCTGTGTTCCCAGAGCGTCGTCGGTCCCGTTACCGTGCAGACGGTCCGTTCCACCTTGTTCTTCGCTCTCGTGTTCCACCTCCTCCTGTCCTTCCACAGCCCCCCGAGTCGTCCCTCACTGTGCTTCACGACCCGTTGTCCGACTACCTCCGTGCCTCCCGTCCTGTCGTCTCCCGTGTTTTGTCCGCGTTGGTCACTCACCCGACTGCACCTCTGTTGTCTGTCTCAGCACTTGTTACCACTGTCGCTGGCTTTGCCTCTTCCCACCGCCTTGACTACGCCGCTCACCTGGTGAGTGGCCCTGCTCGTTCTCCGTCCTCTGGGGGTGCTCCTGTCTTTCCCTTGGAGGTCCTGGAGGACAAGCAGTTCGAGCTTGGTTTCCTTGCGGCCGCTGTTCCTCATCTGTGCGCCATGCTGCTTGCCCCTGAGGGGGATCCTGACGCCCTTGACATCCCGATCCCTCGCAATCACGCTGAGGCGGTCTCGGGACCCTGGGCTTCGTACTGGATAGCAGCTGAGGAGGCAGAGATGGCATCTTATAGGTCCACTGGCACCTACGTCGACGCCGTCCCACCACGTGGACGAACGTTGTCAGTGGCATGTGGCTCTACAAGGTGAAGCGGCCGCTTGGAGCACCACCGGTGTTCAAGGCGCGCTACGTGGCGAGAGGCTTCAGTCAGCGGGAGGGGGTCAACTTCTTCCAGACCTTCGCTCCCACCCCGAAGATGACCACTCTTCGGGTGTTGCTGCATATTGCAGCACAGCGCGACTACGAGTTGTACTCCTTAGACTTCTCCACCGCTTTTCTTCAGGGGAGCCTGCACGAGCAGATCTGGCTGCGTCGTCCGCCTGGCTTCACTGGCACTTTCCCTCATGGGACCCAGTGGCAGCTGCGCCGACCGGTCTACGGCCTGGGTCAGGCTCCCCGCGAGTGGCACGACACGCTACGTACGACTCTTGCAGCGCTTGACTTCCTTCCGTCGTCTGCTGACCCGTCGCTGTTCGTCCGCCGTGGCTCGACCCCGTTCTTTGTTTTGGTCTACGTTGACGACCTGGTCTTCGCCACTCCCGACCGACGCGCACTGGCCTCCGTGAAGGAGGAACTGCAGAGGAGACACACTTGCACTGACCTTGGTGAGCTGCAGCGCTACCTCGGCCTGCAGATCACCAGGGACAAGGCAGCTCGCACCATTACACTGACGCAGTCGCATATGGTCGAGCAGATCCTCACGCGGTTTCGCTTCCCGTTCTCCAAGGTACAGCCCACCCCTCTTGGTGTGGATCATGGGCTCACGGCTCCACCTTCGGACGAGCCATTTGAGTCTAGTGGTCCATATCCTGAGCTGATGGGTTGTCTCATGTACCTGATGACCCGCACTCAGCCCAGACCTAGCTTACCCTCTTAGCGTCCTTGCGCGCTTTGTTGCGCCTGGGAGACACCGAACTTCCCACTGATACGCTGCTAAGAGGGTGGCGAAGTATGTGGCGAGTACATCAGGCATGGGACTTGTCCTTGGAGGGAAGCAGCCAGTTACACTTACAGGTTTCTCGGACTCGTCGTGGGCCGACGACGCTGAGTCGCTGCGGTGTACACAGGGTTACTGCTTCAGCATTGGGACCGGAGCTGTTTCGTGGAGGTCGACTCGGGCGTCGTCCGTCTCTAGTTCCAGTTGTGAGGCAGAGGTGTACGCTGTGGCCATGGCCGCCCAAGAGCTTCGCTGGCTGTCTTTCCTCCTCACCGACCTTGGTGAGCGGCCTCGCTCCCCCCCAGTCTTGTTCGCCGACAACAGGTCTGCTATCCTGTTGTGCGAGGAGCCCCGACTGGTTGGGAAGGCGAAGCACATTCAGCTTCGTTACTTCCTTCTGCGAGAGTTGCAGCAGCGTGGCCAAGCACTCGTGCGACGTGTGGTCTCTGAGGCCAACACTGCAGATATCTTCACCAAGGCGTTGCCGCCTTGTGACCACCAGCGCTTCTGTACCCAGCTTGGCCTTGTGTCTTCTGGCCCTCACTTGCTTACGTAGAGATGCTTTGTCTTGAACTCTTGCATCTCACTATATATCATATAGCTGTGTTTGTGACAGGCCTTGTGGCCTCTTGCTTTTGTAGAGATGCTTGTCATGCATGTCGTGTACTCTTGCATCTCTTATATCTGCTATATACATGCATGTGGACTGGCCTTGTGGCCTCTTGTTTGTTCTCGGACTGCGTGGTGATCTTGAGATCCACCCCGAGAGTTGTTTTGTTATTGTCAACTGGTCTTGTGACCGTTGCTTGTATGTGCTGACTGGTCCTGTGATCGTTGCTGTGTTTTGCTTTCCACAGGACATCCGTCACCTAGACTATGGGGGTGTGTCAAGCTATATTTGTTATAGCTTCTATTGTTAGTCTAGGTGTACTTTCTACTTGTTGCGGTTAGGGTTAGGTTCCCTATATACTTGTTGTACTTTCCACTTCTAGTCATTCTTATTTCTTAACAGACCACTCTTCGGGTACTGCTGCACGTCGCTGCTCAGCGTGACTACGAGCTTCACTCTCTTGAATTCAGCACACCCTTCCTACAGGGCAGCCTGCACGAGGAGATCTGGCTACGCCGCCCACCTGGCTTCACTGGGTCGTTTCCTGCTAGTACCCAGTGGAGCCTCCGGCGGCCAGTCTACGGTCTCCGCCAGGCGCCCCGAGAGTGGCACGACACACTGAGGACGACTCTTGCGGCTCTTGGGTTTGCTCCTTCTACTGCTGACCCGTCGATGTTTCTACGCACCGACACCTCTCTACCGCCATTCTACGTCCTCATGTACGTTGACGACTTGGTTTTTGCTACTTCTGACACTGAGGGACTCGCCCACGTGAAGTCGGAGCTGCAGAAGAGACACACGTGCGCAGACCTGGGTGAGCTGCGCAGCTATCTTGGCTTGCAGATCACCCGGGACAGAGCACAGCGCACCATTACCTTGACTCAGTCACACATGGTGCAGCAGGTCCTTCAGCGCTTCCGCTTCACGTGTGTGAAAGATAAGAACGAGGAATGAATGAACTAGCAAGCAGGTGGGTACGAGTAGGAAACCCTAAATGTGTTGTACCCCATATGGTCTACCCCACTACAGCCTAAACAGACTATGTCATATAATTTTGACACACCCCCATAGGCAAAGTGGGGGAGAACAAGAGGTCACAAGACCAGTCAAGAAAAGCAAAGCAAGCTCAGGGTGGATCACGAAGTCACCACGCATTCTGAGCACAAGCAAATGGCCACAAGGCCAGTTCACATGCAGAGTTATATAAAGGAGAACAAGCAATACAGTGATCACAACCTAGCAAGTGTAAACATGCAGGTATATGTATAGAGGTCACAGTACAAGCAAAGTCAAGAAGTGAGCAAGTGAGGCCAGGTGGGCACAAGGCCTAGAACAGTACAGAAACGCTGATGATCACAAGGCTGAAGTGCCTTGGTGAAGATATCAGCAGTGTTGGCCTGAGTGGCCACGTAAGCAAGACGAAGCTGACCACGCTGCCGCAACTCTCGAGCAAGGAAGTAGCGCTGAGCGATGTGCTTCGTTCTGTGCTCCAGTCTGTGCTCCTCACACAAGGCAATCATGGCCTTGTTGTCGACGTACAGAACTGGAGGAGAACGAGGCGGCTCTCCCATGTCGGTCAGCAGGTAGGTGAGCCAGCGTAACTCCTGTGCAGCCATGGCCCCTGCGTAGATCTTAGCCTCACAGCTGGAGCTGAGAACAGAAGACGAGCGGGTAGACCGCCACGAAACAGAGCCGGAGCCAAGGCTGAAAGTGTAACCCTGTGACGACCGCTGCGTAGCCAGGTCGTCAGCCTAGGAAGCGTCTGCGTGGCCAGTGAGGACAACTCGAGCCCGTCCTCCAAGCAGGAGCCCCATGCCCGACGTACTGAAGCCTCGAGCAACGTAACGTGCCTTGAAGGCAGGCGGAGAACCCGGCGGCCGCTTCACCCTGAAAATCCACATGCCACTGACGATGTTCGCCCCAAGTGGGGGAACCTCGTCGACGTAGGTGCCTGTGGACTTCCAGGAAGCCATCTCTGCGTCCATGGCTGTCTGCCACTGAGAGGAGTACTCACTCGAAATCGCCTCCCTGTAGGAGGACGGGGTGGGGATGTCAAGTGCATCCGGGTCTCCCTCAGGGGCAAGCAGCATGGTCGCGTGATGGGGTGAAGTAGCCGCAAGGCACTCCAGCTCCTCCTGCCTGTCCTCAAGAACGTCACAGCCAAGGGCAGTACAGCCAAGAGCAGTCTCACCCCCGACGGACGGAGGACAGGCAGGGACAGGGTCAGAGACAAGACTCGCAAGGTAGTCGAGGCGGTACACAACAGCAAAGTCAACGAGCTCAACTACTAGGGCAGACGCAGCAGGAGACGAGAACGTAGGGTCCATCACAACCGTAGCAAAAAGGCGAGTAACAGTCGGACTGGACGCACGAGCAAGGTCAGACGGAGGGTCAGCAACGTAAGGCAGAGAGGACGCAGGAGGTAACGGTAGGACAACACACTGAGGAACAGCGGAAGGACGGAGTGTCATATCGTGAGTGCCGGGGACAGTCGGAGCACGCGGACGACGAGTACGAGAAACACGAGCACGGACAGCAGCTCTAGGCTCAGGCTCAAGGTCAAAGCTAGACTCAGGCTCTCGACGCTCAGGGGTGGAAGCACGAGTCTTAGGCTCTCGATGCTCAGTCAGGGACTGTGTCACCGCAGTGTAAGGAGCAGGAGCAGGCAGTGGGGAGTGCAGTAGCAGCGGCGGCTGTGACTGGTCCGCCGGTGGAAACAGTAACGGAGGAGTAATACCTGCCACAGGGAAGTCAGTAGCACCTGCTGAGAAGGTGGCGAAGAGCACCAGTAGCTCCCGTACCTCCAGCACGAGCATCTCCTCCAGTACCCCCAGCAACACCTCCAGCACCAGTAGCACCAGCACCTCCAGCACCACGAGCTCCGACAGCGCCAGCACCTCGAGCACCAGTAGTACCTCCAGCACCTCCAGTGCCTCCAGCTCCAGCTCCAGCGCCTCCAGCACTAGTAGTACCTCCAGTACCTCCTGTGCCAGCAGCTCCAGTAGCAACTCCAGCACCTCCAGCACCAGCAGCACCACCTGCTCCGGCAGCTCCAGCACCTCCAGTACGAGCACCTCCGGGTCCAGTAGCTCCAACACCTCCAGTACCTCCAGCACCAGCACCTCCAGGGTCAGCAGCTCCCGCACCCCCAGCACCTCCAGTAACAGGAGTACCTCCAGCACCAGCATCTCCAGTACCTCCAGCTCCAGGACCTCCAGCACTTGCAGCACCTCCAGTAGTAGCACCTCCAGCACCTCCAGCACTAGCAGCAGCTCCAGTACCCCCAGCACCAGCAGCACCTCTAGCACCAGCAGTACCTCTAGTACCTCTAGTACCTCTAGTACCTCTAGTAGTACCTCCAGCACCTCCAGCACCAGCAGCACCTCCTGGACTAGTAGCTCCAGCACCAGCCGGACCGTACCCTCCACCACCAGGACTGCCTCGGCGAACGACCCACGCACAAATCGCCTGCGGCGAGAGCGTCTCAAGTAGAGCAGGCTGCGGTGGCTGTCCAGCTCCAGTACCTCCAGTAGTGGTAGCTCCAGCACCTCCAGCACCAGAAGCACCTCTAGTACCTCCAGCTCCAGCACCTCAAGCACCAGCAGCAGCTCCAGTACCTCCAGTAGTACCTCCAGGCCTAGTAGCTCCAGTACCTCCAGCTCCAGGACCTCCAGAAGGACTCGCAGCACCCCCAGAGTCAGCACCCGAAGTCTCAGCACCCCCAGAGTCAGCACCCAAAGTCTCAGTACCCCCACGCTCAGTACCCTCAGGCTCAGTACCCTCAGTCCCAGCACCCGCAGGCTTAGTGCCCTCAGTCCCAGCACCCGCAGGCTCAGTACTCTCAGTCCCAGCACCCGCAGACTCAGTACCCTCAGTCCCAGCACCCGCAGGCTCAGTACTCTCAGTCCCAGCACCCGCAGGCTCAGGACCCTCAGTCTCACCTCCAGTGTCCACTGCAGAAGGCTGCAGAGGCGGGAAACCGGGGGGGGGGGTAGCCAAACGAGGAGAGCAGTCACCCCCAGACGTTCCACTCCCAGGCCCAGCTCCAGCAGCCTCAGCTCCTGAGTCCACAGCAGCAGGCTGCGGAGGTGGCGAAGACGGCTGAGGCGGGAAACCCGGGGGGGTCTCCAAGCGAGGAGTGCGGCGAGTGGTCGCCGTGTCGTCGGCGGCGGTGTCACCCCCCTCAGCTGGGTCAGAGGAGTCAGAAGAGATCTCCATTGGCTCATCCAAGGGGGGTGGGTCTACCTGAGACACACCTGAGGGAGCAGGACCCTGTGGTGGAAGGGGGTCTACCGGGGGGGGGACTGGTACCAGGAAGAGAGGCGCGAGGGGGACCGGGTGGGACGCGTGTGGGTGAAGTCGGTAGTAACAGACCGACTCGTCGAAGGTGACGTCCTGAGAGGACAGAACACGACGCGAGGCAGGGTGGTAGAACTGCCAGGGTGGAGCGTCGGTGGGGAAGCCCAGGAAGACACAGTGGAGAGTGCGAGGAGAGAGCTTGCTCGCTTTGGTATCGCGAACAAGGGAGAGCGCGCCCCAGACCCGAAACGACGACGCATCACTAGGCTGTCCCGTCCAATGGAGTGTGGGCGAGGTCTCTGGAGCAGAGACACGGGGCCAGAGGTTGAGCTGATGCGCGGCATATCGGACCGCAAACGGCCACAGGAAATGGGGAGCAGCCGCATGGATCATGGAGGTACGAGCAGCCTCCATGATCAGGCCAATGCGACGCTCAGCGATTCCATTTTGCTGCGGAGAGGCCGGAAGTGTGAACGACTGGGCGATGCCCTCCACCAGGCAGAACATCTCAAGGACGCCAGAGGAGAACTCACCACCCCTGTCAGAGTGCAGACGCAGGACTGGGAAGTCCTGCTGAAAGCGCTCGCGCAGCTGGAGACGAGTAGCACGGATCCAGGGGATCAAAACACCGCTGACGTACACCTTGCGACGCAAGGGGAAGACTGTGGTGTAGCGTGTGTAGTCGTCAACAACCAGCAGGAAGTAGCGCTCCAGGTCCGTCCCACCGACGGGGGCCGGGCCCCACACGTCCAGGTGGAGAGTCTGCAGAGGAGCAGTGGTCGGAGGAAACTCGGAGGAGTGAGGAGCGGCGCGCTGCCGCCCCTCGACGCAAGGAAGGCACGGCGGGACAAGCGAGCGCGGCAGGGGGGGCAGGGTCCTGGGGAGGCCAGAGACAAGGAGACGGGAGTGCATACTACGTAGACGCTGCAGGGAGGGGTGACCAAGACGGTGGTGCCAGCGCTGAGTCTCGTGCGTGAGTACTCTGCACGAGCAAGACGCAGCTAACTGCCCCGACGCAGACACCCGACTCGACGCAGCCACCTGACCTAACTCAGCCACCTGTGCAGACGCAGTGGTCAGTGTGTACAGACTAGACCCAGGCTGTCGAGTGAACGTAGCCAGATGACGGCCAGTCCGGGAGCACGTACAGATCGCCACACGCTGCCCTCCAGGAATAAATGTATCAACCCAGACATCCTGAATGGCAGCGTTGCTCACCAAGTTCGTCGAGAACGTGGGGAGGTGGAGGCCTGACAGAGAGCCGGAGGGGACTGCTGGACAAGGGAGGACCGTGGAGGCTCTCGCAACTACTGGGCCCCCAGAGGGGTCAGCCAGTGAGACTGGGACAGGTGCTGTGAGTGGTGTGACTGTGGTGCAATCACGAAAGAAGCAACGTGACGCGCCTGAGTCAAGCATGAAAGTGTGCAAGACCTCAGCTGAGGCAGGACCTGTGGTAGTAGACGCACTAGCACCTAGAGCGTCGGCAGACTCACGGGCACCTAGAGCTGCAGCAGACTCACTAGCACCTGGAGCGGCAGCAGACTCACTAGCACCTGGAGTGGCAGCAGACTCACTAGCACCAATAGCAGCAGTCTTAACAAAACGATAACCTCCACCACCAGGACAGCCTCACTGAATAACCCACTCACGAAGCTGCTGAGGGGTGGGGTCGTCCGGGAGAGGCAGTGCCCGCTGCTGTCCACCCCTGGCCGCAGCAACTGCCGCGATAGTGGCCATGACAGACAGTGACGGTCAGGAGTAGGTCCAGCACCTCCGGCTCCTCCAGCACCAGCAGCACCTCCAGCACTCCCAGTAGCACCTCCACCAGCAACAGCAGTAGCACGAGTAGCGACAGCAGTAGTAGTAGCAGCAGCAGCAGCAGTAGTAGTACTTTTTTTTTTTTTTTTTTTTTTTTAAGGGTTTAGGGTTTTGCGCGGCCCACGGGCTGCAGGGGCGACGCGCGGCTCGGCAGGGTGGCGCGCGGGCTGCAGGGGCAGTGCCCGCGGGCTGCAGGGGCGACGCGCAGCTTGGCAGGGTGGCGCGCGGGCTGTAGGGGCGGCGCGCGGCTCGGCAGGGCGGCGCCTAGGCTGCACGGGCGACGCTTGGCTCGGCAGGGCGGCGCGCAGGCTGTAGGGGCAGCGCCCACGGGCTGCAGGGGCGACGCGCAACTCGGCAGGGCGGCGCGCGGGCTGTAGGGGCGGCGCGCGGCTCGGGAGGGCGGCGCCCAGGCTGCAGGGGCGACGCTCGGCTCGGCAGGGCGGCGCGCGGGCTGCAGGGGCAGCGCCCACGGGCTGCAGGGGCGACGTGCGGCTCCGCAGGGCAGCGTACGGGCTGCAGGGGCGACGCGCGGCTCTGCAGGGCGACGTACGGGCTGCAGGGGCAGCGCCCACGGGCTGCGGGGGCAACGCGCGGCTCGGCAGGGCGGCGCGCGGGCTGCAGGGGCAGCGCCCACGGGCTGCAGGGGCGACGCGCTGTCAAAGTATATGCATGTTATATATGTGTAGGCTGTAGTGGGGTAGCCAATATGGGGTACAGCCCCTTTTAGGGTTTCATATTTGTACCCAATACTTTCATAGTTCAATCATTCCTGCTGCTAGATTCAAACATGGTTTCATAGCACTAGGTCCGTAGGACCGTCTTTTTTTTCGGGCCCACCTACCGTTGCAGTTACCACGCTACCCCACGTGTTGTCCTGCGCCTGCCTGCCTGCCTGCCTGCCTGCCCTGCCTTGTGACGTGCTGCGCTGCGCGCGCCGTCCTGCAGCCCTCGCGCTGCCTCCTGCTGCCCTAGGCCAGCGCGCCGCCCCTGCAGGCCCGTAAGGCCCACGCGCCGCCCCTGCAGGCCCGTCAGGCCCACGAGCCGCCCCTGCAGGCCCGTCAGGCCCGCGAGCCGCCCCTGCAGGCCCGTCAGGCCAGAGCGCCGCCCCGCCAGGCTGCTGACGCGGCCGCGGACTGCCTCTGACGCGGCCGCGCCCTGCCTCTGACGCGACCGCGCCCTGCCTCTGACGCAGCCGCGCCCTACAGCCGACGCGGCCCCGCCCTGCCTCTGACGCGGCCGCGCCCTGCCACCGACGCGGCCCCGCCCTGCCTCTGACGTGGCTGCGCCCTGCCGCCGACGCAGCCCCGCCCTGCCTCTGACGCGGCCGCGCCGTGTCGCCGACGCGGCCCCGCCCCGCCCCTGACGCGGCCGCGCCCTGCCTCTGACGCGGCCGCGCCCTGTCGCCAACGCGGCCCCGCCCCGCCCCTGATGCGGCCCCGCCCTGCCTCTGACGCGGCCGCGCCCTGCCTCTGACGCGGCCGCGCCCTGCCGCCGAAGCGGCCCCGCCCGGACGCCGACGCGGCCCCGCCAGCCCTGCAGCTGACGCGGCCCCGCCAGCCATGCAGCTGACGCGGCCCCGACCTGCCGCTGACGCGGCCCCGCCCTGCAGCTGCCGCGGCCCTACTCTGCAGCCGCTGCTGCGGCCGCGCCGTCGCCGCCGTCGTGCGCCTACCCTGCCGCCGCCCGCCGAGCGCCGGCCCTGCCCGCCACTGGTGAGCACCTGCCTTGTTCGCACGCTGCCGCGCCTGCCTGCCTGCCTGCGTGCCTGCCTGCCTGCCTGCCACGCCTGCCCTGCCCACGCTGCTACTGCTACTACTGCTACTTTTGCTACTGGCGGTGGCCAGATGCAGCTCCAGCGACGTCCGCGGGAGTCTCTCACGCCTCAGCAGCTTCGTGAGTGGTACGCTAGTTGGGGTTGTGGCGGTAGCCGTCGTGGCTGTCGCCCTGGAGCTGGTCAGTCGGGAGCATCTGGCAGTGGCCAGCTGCAGCTGCAGCGGCGTCCGCGCGAGACACTTACGTCCCAGCAGCTTCACGAGTGGTACGCTCAGAGTAGAGGGGCTTTGAGTACCGTTCGCTGCCCGTACGTCATTCGCACAGGTGATCGGGCTGGTCAGGCTTGCGGGACGCTTGGTCACACACAGTCCCGCTGCTTCGCCCATCTGAGCGACGCCTGGCGTACCGAGTTTGGTGACGAGGCTGAGCTCCCCACCTGGCTGGAGCTGCTTGGACAGAGGGTAGATATCTTTGCTCTTGACTATGATGCTATTCTCACTGCCATGTATGCATTGCCTACTAGTGCTGACCGTGCCTGTTACCTGTGCGTACCGCCTGACCCAGGTATAGAGCCTGCTGCTCTAGGTGCCAGTGAGGCTGCTGCTCTAGGTGCTAGTGCGTCTCCTGCACTAGGTGCTGGTGAGGCTGCTGCTCCAGGTGCTGGTGAGTCTGCTCTCTCTAGTACTGCGCCTGCTGAGGCCTTGTACACCTTCACACTTGACTCAGGTGCTTCCCGCTCCTTCTTTCGCGACAGCACCACCCTCACGCCGCTCCGTCGGCCGGTTGCAGTCTCCCTGGCAGACCCCTCTGGGGGTCCAGTCCTTGCGCACTCCTCCACGGTCCTGCCGTGTCCGGCGGTCCCGTCTGGCTCCCTGTCAGGTCTTCACCTCCCCTCGTTCTCTACGAACTTGGTGAGTGGAGCTGACCTACAGGATGTGTGGGTTGACCAGTTCACCCCTGGAGGTCAGCGTGTGACCCACTGTACGTGCTCCCGGACTGGTCGGCACCTGGCCACGTTCACCCGAGCGCCTGGCTCGAGTCTGTACACACTGACCACTGTGTCCCCTCAGGTAGCTGCGTCTGCGTCTGCGTTTGCGTCAGGTCAGCTAGCGACCCCCTGCTCGTGTCGCGCTTTGTCGCACCAGACCCTCCTTTGGCACCACCGCCTTGGTCACCCCTCGGTGCAGCGCCTTCATAGCATGCACCGCCGTTTCCTTGTCTCTGGACTTCCAGAGACTCTGCCTCCTCTACCACCCTCGCCTGCTCCTCCTTGTCTTCCCTGTGTCGAGGGGCGGCAGCGCGCCGCTCCTCACTCCTCCTCGTTCCCTCCCACAGAGGCTCCCCTGTAGACTCTCCACCTGGACGTGTGGGGCCCAGCCCGCGTCCGTGGACAGGGCCACGAGCGGTACTTCCTGCTGGTCGTCGACGACTACACGCGTTACACCACGGTCTTCCCCTTGCAGCGCAAGGGGGATGTCCCTCATGTTTTGATCCCCTGGATCCGCGCTGCTCGTCTCCAGCTTTGCGAGCGGTTCCAGTCGGACTTTCCTGTCCTACGTCTGCACTCTGACAGAGGTGGTGAGTTCTCCTCAGACCTCTTGGCAGCCTTCTGTGCGGAGCACGGCATCCGCCAGACGTTCACGCTTCCGGCCTCTCCGCAGCAGAATGGGGTTGCTGAGCGCCGCATTGGCTTAGTCATGGAGGTCGCTCGTACCTCCATGATCCATGCGGCTGCCCCCCATTTTCTGTGGCCGTTCGCGGTCCGGTACGCCACGCATCAGCTCAACCTCTGGCCCCGTGTCTCCTTGCCGGAGACCTCGCCCACACTGCTGTGGACGGGGAAGGTTGGCGATGCGTCACGTTTCCGGGTCTGGGGTGCTCGTGCCTTTGTCCGCGATACCACCGCGGACAAGCTCTCTGCCCGCGCTGTTCCCTGTGTCTTCCTTGGCTTTTTCCCTGACGCGCCTGGTTGGCAGTTTTACCACCCCACCTCGCGCCGTGTCTTCCCCTCTCAGGACGTCACGTTCGACGAGTCGGTTCACTTTTACCGTCTCTTCCCCTACCGCACTGCCACTCTCCCCCCCCCCCCGCCGCTCTTCCTCGCTCCAGGTGCTCCCCAGGTAGACCCCCTCCCCGCTCCCGATCCTGCTCCTTCAGGTGTGTCTCAGGTAGACCCTCCTCCCTTGACTGCGCCGGTTGAGGTCACTGGTGACTCGGGTCCTGCTGAGGGTGGTCCTGCTCGGGGTGCTGCTTCTGGGGGTGCTGAGCCTGGGGGTGCTGAGCCTGGGGGTGCGGAGCCTGGAGGTGCGGAGCCTGGGGGTGCGGAGACTGGAGGTGCTAAGCCTGGGCGTGAGGAGTCTGGGGGTGCTGAGCCTGGGGGCGCTGAGGCGTCTGGTGAGCAGTCTCCCTGGAGCGGCCGCCTCCGTAGTCGCTCCGCTGGTTCCTCGCCGCTGCACTCTCGTCGTCGACTCCCTCTCTCCCCACAGCAGCTGCTTGAGTGGTACGTTGGCCGTCAGGGTCGCGCTGCTGGAGCTAGGGGCTCTGCTGCAGGAGGCGCTGGAGCTGGTGACTCTGCTACTGGAGTTGTTTCTGCTGGAGGTTCTGGAGCTGCTGGTGGCGCTGGAGCTGGAGGTTCTGGAGCTGCTGAGGGTGATGGCACTGGAGGTTCTGGAGCTGCTGCGGGTGCTGGCGCTGAGGGTTATGAGTCTGCAGTTACGCGGTCTCCTTGGAGTAGCTGCCTTCGTCCGCGTGTGCCTCTCACCTCACAGCAGCTGCACGACTGGTACGGTCGCCGTCAGGGTCGCGCTTCTGGAGCTCGGGGCTCTGCCGCTGGAGGTACTTCTGGTGACGTCACTGGAGCTGGGAGTGGTGCTGGTCCCGGAGGTGCTCGTACTGGAGGTACTGGAGCTGCTGGGGCTGGAGGTGCTGAGCCTGAGGGTGCTACTGCTGGAGACCCTGGGTCTTGGGGTGCTGCTGCTGGAGACACGGAGGCTGGAGACCCTGGGACAGGAGGTGCCGGTTCTGTGGGTGCTGCTGCTGGAGGAGCTGGCGCTGAGGGTTCTGGAGCTGCTGGAGGTGCTGGAGCTGCTGGGGGTACTGGAGCTGCTGGTGCAGGTGTCACTGCACAGCCGCGCCTGTTCTTCGCTCCACTGTCTCCGTCGTCTCAGCCACCGCCTGACTCTGTGCTTCGCCAGGTTCTTAGTCTCCCTTCGTCTATTGGTCTTCCGTTACAGCCTGGCTCACCGCTGCCTGCTCCTTCTCCTTACACTGAGCAGACAGGGGGTCTTACTGAGCGTCGTGAGCCTACGTCGCGTCATGTCTCGCCTGTCCGTTCTGGCTGGTCGGGTCGTCGTGTTCCTCGTCCGCGTCAGCCGGACCTCGTAGTCCGTCGTCCTTCCTCTCCTTCGCAGCGTGTTCCTCTGCCGTCTCCTCCTGCGTCTTCTCTGCCTATCGTTGTGGACCCTGAGTCTGACCGGTTTCGGGCTGAGCACCCTACTGTCACGCGTCTGCTAGCCACTGTTGTCACTGACCCGTCGTTTGAGTCTGCTGCTGCGTCTGCCTTAGTCGCTGAGCTTGTTGACTTTGCTGCTGCCTGTCGTCTAGACTACGCCGCTAGTCTTGTTGCTGAGTCTGAGTCTGTCTGTCCTCCGTCCGTCGGGGGTGAGTGTGCTCTTGGCACGGACGTCCTTGAGGACAGGCAGGAGGACCTTGAGTGTCTTGCAGCCGCTGCGCCTCATCTCGTGTCCATGCTGCTTGCCCCTGAGGGAGACCCGGATGCTCCAGACATCCCCACCCCGCGCTCTTACGCTGAGGCGATAGCGGGTGAGTACTCCTCTCAGTGGCAGACAGCCATGGACGCAGAGATGGCATCCTGGAAGTCCACAGGCACTTACGTCGACGAGGTTCCCCCACCTGGGGCGAACATCGTCAGTGGCATGTGGATTTTCAGGGTGAAGCGGCCGCCGGGTTCTCCGCCTGTCTTCAAGGCGCGTTACGTTGCACGAGGTTTCAGTCAGCGAGAGGGAGTAGACTTCTTCCAGACCTTCTCCCCCACCCCGAAGATGACCACTCTTCGGGTGCTGCTGCACGTTCCCGCTCAGCGTGACTACGAGCTTCACTCTCTTGACTTCAGCACAGCCTTCTTACAGGGCAGCCTGCACGAGGAGATCTGGCTGCGCCGCCCACCTGGCTTCACTGGGTCGTTCCCTCCGGGTACCCAGTGGAGCCTCCGGCAGCCGGTCTACGGTCTCCGCCAGGCGCCACGTGAGTGGCACGACACACTGAGGACGACACTTGCGGCTCTTGGGTTTGCTCCGTCGACTGCTGACCCGTCGATGTTTCTGCGCACCGACACTTCGCTGCCGCCGTTCTACATCCTCGTGTACGTCGACGACTTGGTCTTTGCCACTGCTGACACTGAGGCTCTCGCCCTGGTGAAGTCGGAGCTGCAGAAGAGACACACGTGCACAGACCTGGGTGAGCTGCGCAGTTACCTTGGCTTGCAGATCACCCGGGACAGAGCACGCCGCACCATCACACTGACTCCGTCACACATGGTGCAGCAGGTCCTTCAGCGCTTCGGCTTCACCTGGTCCTCGGCACAGGCCACTCCTCTGGCTACAGGTCACTCGCTCTCAGCTCCACCTTCGGACGAGTCCGTAGAGCCGAGTGGTCCTTACCCAGAGCTAGTGGGCTGCCTCATGTACCTGATGACCTGCACTCGTCCTGACCTTGCGTACCCTCTTGGCCTTCTGGCTCGCTACGTGGCTCCTGGTCGACACCGAAAGGTGCACATGGATGCTGCTAAGAGGGTACTGCGCTACTTGTGCAGTACATCGGGCATGGGGCTCGTGCTTGGAGGACGGGGCGACGTTGTCCTCACTGGGCACTCAGACGCTTCTTGGGTTGACAACCAGGCTACGCAGCGGTCGTCACAGGGTTACACCTTCAGCCTTGGCTCTGGTTCGGTTTCTTGGCGTTCTACACGCTCGTCTTCAGTTCTCAGCTCCAGTTGTGAGGCTGAGATCTACGCCACAGCCATGGCTGCACAGGAGTTACGCTGGCTCACCTACCTGCTGAACGACTTGGGAGAGCGGCCTCGTTCTCCTCCAGTGCTGTACGTCGACAACAAGGCCGCCATTGCCTTGTGTCAGGAGCACAGACTGGAGCACAGAACGAAGCACATCGCTCTGCGTTACTTCCTGGCTCGAGAGTTGCTGCAGCGTGGTCAGCTTCGTCTTGCTCACGTGGCCACTCGGGCCAACACTGCTGATATATTCACCAAGGCGCTTCCGTCTGGTGATCATCTGCACTCTGTTAGGCCTTGTGCCCACGTTTCCTCACTTGCTGTAGACTTTGCTTGTACTGTGATCTATATATATACCTGCATGCTTGCTCTGCTAGGTAGAGATCAGTGTGCTGTTGTTGTTGCATATATACCTCTGCATGTGAACTGGCCTTGTGGCCCTTTGCTTGTGCTCAGTGTGTGTGGTGACGTTGTGATCCACCCTGAGCTTGCTTTGCTTCTCTTGACTGGTCTTGTGACCCCTTGCTCTCCCCCACTTTGCATATGGGGGTGTGTCAAAGTATATGGATGTTATATATGTGTAGGCTGTAGTGGGGTAGCCAATATGGGGTACAGCCCCTTTTAGGGTTTCATATTTGTACCCAATACTTTCATAGTTCAATCATTCCTGCTGCTAGATTCAAACACGCGCGGCTCTGCAGGGCGGCGTACGGGCTGCAGGGGCGACGCGCGGCTCTGCAGGGCGGCGTACGGGCTGCAGGGGCAGCGCCCACGGGCTGCAGGGGCAACGCGCGGCTCGGCAGGGCGGCGCGCGGGCTGCAGGGGCAGCTCCCACAGGCTGCAGGGGTTACGCGCGTCTAGGCAGGGGGGTGCCCGGGCTGCAGAGGCAGCGCCCATGGGCTGCAGGGGCGAACGCGCGGGCTGCAGGGGCAGCACGCGGGCCACAGGGGCAGGCACGGCTGCAGGGGCAGCACGGTCGCAGGGGCAGGCACGGCTGCAGGGGCAGCACGGTCGCAGGGGCGAGTACGGCTGCAGGGGCAGCGCGGTCGCAGGGGCAGCACGCGGGCTGCAAGGGCAGCGCGGCTGCAGGGGCAGCATAGGAAGAAAACAAATTACGGTTAGGGCAGGGCGGAACGTTCGGTGGGCCCTAGGAACGATTATGCTCTAATACCATGTTAGAATAAGCAGGAATGAATGATTGAACTAGGCAAGAGGTGAGTACAAGTAGGGGAAACCTAACCCTAAAGTGTTGTACTCACTAAGGAGTGACCCTACTGTAGCCTAGAGATATAATTGTAATTTGACATGTGGTAGCCATTTTCAAGGCTAGCAAGAAGCGCCGTCCTGCCCAGAAGTTCCTGTATTGGCTTGACTTGTGTTTTTCCCTGGAACCAGACTAGCAGAGTCGTTGTAGTGTAGGTACTGCTGTAGTTGCTCTTGTCATGTAGTTTTGTCTCTAATTTAACACGTCATGCCACCACAACCGTAAATTGTACTTCAACAAGGAAGGGTAACTAACTAACTAACTAACCAATGTGCACAGCACACTGACGAGCAAGAGTGACTTTGCAGTAGACACTGATAAACAAGACTGACATGGCTGCCCCACCCTTACTGAAAGACCAACTTCCGCGAACTGGCCTTTCGAGTAAGAGCGGGCCCAATCCTATCCAGAGGCCTGCTTCAGAGTTTAGGGCGTGGCATATTCTCAGAATCTACATGCAACGGAATGGTTGGGATTAGGGTTTGCAAGCATACAAATAGGAGTCCTACAAATGTTGTACCCTCTAGGGAGTGCCTCATTGCAGCCTATCATAACATTAACATTTGACACACCCCCATAGGCTAAGTGAGGGACACCAGGGCAAGCAAGGTGAAAAACAAACGGTCACAAGACCAGTCAAGGCAAGACAAGCTCAGGGTGGATCTCAAGGACACCACACAAATTCCGAGCACAAGCAAGCGGCCACAAGGCCAGTTCAAGAGTTCACTAGGATATAAATAGGAAAACACAACAAGCAGAGCAAGCAACAAGACTACAGCAACCGGGGGCCTACCTCAACAAGCCCCAACTGCACACAGAACCTGTGGTGATCACCAAGCGCCAAGGCCTTGGTGAAGACGTCTGCAGTGTTGGCCTCTGAGGCCACAAAGTCCAGGCGTGCCTGGCCGCGTCGCTGCAGCTCTCGCAGGAGGAAGTACCTCACGTCAATATGCTTCACTCTGCTCTCCAGTCGAGGCTCTCGACACAGGAGGATCATGGCCTTGTTGTCAGCGTACAAGGTCGGTGCAGAGCGAGGCCGCTCACCAAGGTCGGCGAGCAAGAAGGTCAACCAGCGAAGCTCCTGTGCCGCCATGGCACCAGCGTAGATCTCTGCCTCTGCACTGGAAGTAGCCACAGACGACGACCGTGTAGACCTCCACGACACAGCACCAGCTCCCAGACTGAAGCAGTAACCCTTAGTCGAACGCTGAGTCTCCACGTCGTCAGCGTAGGAAGAGTCGCATTGACCAGTCAACGCCACTGGCTGAGTCCCTCCAAGCACAAGCCCCATGCCTGATGTAGTCGCCAGGTACTTCGCCACCCTCACAGCAGCTGTCCAGTGGACAGGACGGTGTCTCCCAGTCGCAACAAAGCGAGAGAGGACGCTGAGGGGAAAGGCGAGGTCCGTTCGAGTACAAGTCATCAGGTACATGAGGCAGCCCACCAGCTCTGCGTAGGGACCACTGGACTCAAAAGGCTCGTCGGGAAAGGGGTCAGTGAGTCTGTGGTCAACAGCAAGAGGAGTGGGCTGTGTGGTGGAGAACTGGAAGTCGAACCGCCGAAGGACCTGCTGCACCATGTGTGACTGCGTCAGTGTGATGGTGTGAGCGGCTCTGTCCCGGGTGATCTGCAAGCCAAGGTAACGCTGCAGCTCACCCAGGTCAGTGCACTTGTGTCTCTTCTGCACTTCGAACTTCACCTGAGCCAGGGCTGCCCTGTCTGCTGTAGCAAACACCAAGTCGTCGACGTAGACAAGGATGAAGAAAGGAGTAGAACCCACTCGAACAAACAGCGACGGGTCGGCGGAGGACGGGCTGAACCCAAGGTCACGAAGCGTGGAGCGAAGAGTGTCGTGCCACTCACGGGGCGATTGGCGGAGACCGTAGACTGGTCGCCTCAGGCTCCACTGGGTCCCAGGTGGGAAGGTGTCAGTGAAGCCAGGAGGACGGCGCAGCCAGATCTCCTCGTGCAGTCGGCCCTGGAGGAACGCAGTGGAGAAGTCGAGGGAGTGCAGCTCGTAGTCTCGCTGCGCTGCTATGTGGAGTAACACCCGAAGAGTAGTCATCTTCGAGGTCGGGGCGAAGGTCTGGAAGAAGTCAACTCCCTCACGCTGACTGAAGCCCCTAGCCACGTAGCGCGCCTTGAACACCGGCGGTGCTCCAGGCGGCCGCGTCACCTTGAAGAGCCACATGCCATCGACTACGTTCGCCCTGGGAGGGGGAACTGCGTCGACGTAGGTGCCTGTGGATCTCCAAGACGCCAACTCTGAGTCCATAGCCGCTTTCCACTGAGAGGCCCACGCCCCTGACACTGCCTCGCGGTAAGTGCGAGGAGTCGGTATGTCAAGGGCGTCGAGGTCTCCCTCAGGGGAGAGCAGCATGGCACACACAGAGGGAGAAGCGGCTGCCCAGTACTCCAGCTCAGACTCTCTGTCCTCTAGGACGTCACAGCCAAGGGAAAACTCACCCCCGACGGACAGAGGACGGTAGGGAGGAGCTGGCACCACACGGGTAGCGTAGTCAAGGCGGCTGGCGGCAGCAAACTCGGCGACAGCGGCAGTGAGAGCAGAGACCGACGACGGAGGGAAACGAGAGTCGGTGACAAGAGTGGCGAGGACACGTGCGGCAACAGGACGAACAGTGCGGTAGTAGTCAGTGATAGGAGTGGGGAGGGCTGGGAGAGAGGACGGAGGAGGAGACGGGAGAACGGACACACGAGAAGGAGAACGACGACGAGACGTACAAAGGAGGGCAGTGTGGAGGTCAGTAACAGGGGACGAGTGACGAGCACGCGGAGGACAACGAGTGACCAAGTCGCGACGGACCGAAGGAGGAGGAGACTGGGGAGGAGGAGAAGACCAGACCGCCGGACGGTCGTCAGGAGGAGGCAACGGAGGAACAAACACAGGAGGAGACTGGGAGCGGACAGGAGGAGAGGAGGAAAAGCCAAGGGCCCGCAGGCCACTCACAGGTGGGAACAACTGCCGCTCCAGAGGAAGCTGCGGTGGCGGCTGCGGCTGCTGCTGCTGCGGCGGCGGCTGCGGCTGCGGCTGCGGTTGCTGCTGCGGCTGCTGCTGCTGCTGCTGCTGCTGCTGCTGCTGCTGCTGCTGCTGCTGCTGCTGCTGCTGCCGCTGCTGCTCCAAAAGGTCCAGCACCCGCAGCTCCTGCCGCTCCCTCTCCAACCGCTCCTGCTCCTCACGCTCACGCCGGCGGGCAGCCTGGAGTCGTGTGTCATGGCGGTGGGGTGGCGGAGTGGACTCCGCAGAACCAGGGTCAGACTCCTCAGACTCAGCACCCCCAGAACCAGCACCTCCAGTAACAGGACCTCCAACTCCAGCACCCCCAGTACCAGCACCTCCAGTGCCAGGACCTCCAACTCCAGCACCCCCAGAACTAGCACCACCAGTGCCAGCCCCTCCAGCTCCAGCACCCCCAGAGCTAGCGCCACCTGCGCCAGCACCTCCAGCTCCAGCACCCCCAGAGCTAGCGCCACCTGCGCCAGAACCTCCATCTCCAGCACCCCGCGACCGAGTACCCCCAGACCTAGCACCGCCAGTGGCTGCACCTCCAGCCCCAACACCAACCGAGTCCACAGTAACCTGTCGCGGAAGTGCCGAAGGCTGCTGAGGGGACTGTGAGGAGGACTGTGGGGAGGGAGACGCTACCTGACGCGCGACCGAGGGTAGAGGGGTAACGTGG
The DNA here is from genome assembly GCA_947471745.1 of Closterium sp. Naga37s-1. Lineage (NCBI taxonomy): Eukaryota > Viridiplantae > Streptophyta > Zygnematophyceae > Desmidiales > Closteriaceae > Closterium > Closterium sp. Naga37s-1. Next base: position 4,237,047 of record CANJKZ010000024.1, read on the forward strand.
GACACACCAGACGGGGCAAGACCAGGGGGGGGCGGGGGTACCGGAGGAGCGGGAGCAGGAGGAGGAGAGGGTGCGATGAAAAGAGGGGGAGGGGGTACCGGGAGACCTCGACAGGGGTACCGGGTGTAGTAGGACACGGACTCGTCAAACCGGACGTCACGGGAGTCTAGGAAGTGGTGGAGGGGAGGGTGGTAAAAGGACCAGTCGGCAGAGTCCACTGGGAAACCAAGGAAGACACAGGGGACGGCGCGTGCCGAGAGCTTGTCCGCGGAGGTGTCGCGAACAAGTGCAAGGCAGCCCCAGACTCGAAAGGCCGACCCGACACCAGGGGAACCAGTCCAAAGACTGGTCGGTGAAACCTCGGGCCGCGAGACACGCGGCTGGAGGTTCAGCTGGTGTGCGGCGTAGCGAACCGCGTGGGGCCACAGAAAATGGGGCGCACGGGCATGGATCATGGACGTGCGGGCGATGTCCATGACCAAGCCTATGCGGCGCTCAGCAACCCCATTCTGCTGTGGGGACTCTGGCAGCGTCCAGGACTGGGTGATGCCCTGTTCGCCGCAGAATCCGCCGAGAATGCCGGAGCGAAACTCGCCCCCACGGTCGGAGTGGAGACAACTGACTCGACGACCACGAGTGCCCTCAGTGGCTAGAAGCCACCTGATCAGCGTAGCAGTCACCTCGGACTTCTTCGCAAGAGGGAACACTGTGGTGTACCTGGAGAAGTCGTCAACGACCACCAGAAACTAACGCTCCCTCCCAGACCCCTGCGTCGGGGCAGGGCCCCAGACGTCCAAGTGGAGAGTCTCGAAGGGAGCGGTGGCTGGACGAAGGGAGGAGGAGTGGGGAGTGGCGCGTAAGCGACCGGCGACGCACGGAGAGCAAGGAGGGGCAAGCGAGAGAGGGAGCGACGGGAAGGTGCGTGGGAGACCTGAGACAAGTCCCTGACTGAGCATGCCACGTAGGCGAGGGAGCGACGGGTGGCCAAGGCGGTGGTGCCACAGGACGGTGCGGTGGGTGAGAGAGCGACAGGAGCAAGACGCCGCGACTGGACTGGGCACAGCGACCGGACCGGACACTACTACCTGGCTAGACACAGCAAACTGGACTGGGGACCTGGGCTGGAGGGGACGCAACGACCTGAGGGGAGGACGCGACCGGGGAGCGCTCGGTGTGGAGAACGTAGAGACCGGAGCGGGGCTCCCTGGTGAACGTGGCCAGAACAGCACCTGTGGTAGCGTCTGTACAGACTGCAGTCCGCCCACCCCCCACGAAGGTAACCGTGATCCCCCTGTCCTGGAGGTATCCAACACCCACCAAGTTCCGAGTGAACGAGGGGATGTGGAGGCCGCGCAGGACACCAGAGGGGACCACAGGGCACGGGAGGGTGGTGGAGCTACGCGCAACGGCTGGTCCAGAGGTAGGATCAGCCAGAGCCACCGACACAGGTGTGAGGAGTGGTGTAAGGATCGTGTGGTCGCGGAAGAAGCACTGAGACGCGCCCGAGTCCAGCGTGAACGACAGAGAGGCCTCAGCCGGCGGGTCACCTGACCCAGTCGCTACACAAGCACCTAGAGCAGCAACACAAGCACCTAAGCTAGACAGTCACAAGGCTACACTAGCAGGAGGCAAGCAGGCTAACCTACGAACACGCGAGCACACAGATCCATCAGCACTAAAGTCAGCATCAACATACAAAGCATGCTGACGCGCATCGTCCATGGACAAATCAAAGACATCAATCTTACGGGCTAACAGACGAGACCAGCGAGGCGTGACCGCCAGAGGGCCCCAACGAGCCCGGTAGAGGTCGTCGAGGCGGCGGAAGCACCGCGCGGCAGAGTGGTCGTCGCGACCACAGAGACAGGGGCTCCCCGGCCCGGTGACGCACCAGTGGGTGCACGGGCCAGCGTCACGGCGAGGGGGGCGAGGGGCCCAGCTGGAAGTACTGCTGCTGCGGCTGGTGCTCCCAGGGCCGCCCGGACCCCACTGCGGCGGGGGACCCCAGTGCTGCTGCGGACCCCACTGCAGCGGGGGCCCCCACTGCTGGGGTGCCTGCTGCTGCTGCGGTCCCTGCTGCTGCTGCTGTCCCTGCTGTGGCGGGTGCTGCTGTGGGTACCGCTGTGGCTGCTGCTGCTGTGGGCCTCCACCAGTGGGAGGGCCCGGCTGTCCGGCGCCCGCTCCAGGGCCCCCTCCTCCCGGTGCACCACCGCCGCCGCTGCCACCTCCACCCCCGCCGCTCCCACCTCCACCGCCTCCTCCACCGCCCCCTCCACCGCCGCCGCCTCCGCCCCCACCCCCCCCCCCTTCCCGCCCTTCTTGCCGCTCTTGCCCCGTTTCTGCCAGTCTGCGGCAGAAACGGCAGCAGTGTCCTCAGAGACCGACACAGCAGCAGAGGCGCGGGTAGCGGTGAAAGTGGGAAGCTGAGGGGCGGCACACCCCGCAAAGAGACGGGGGGCCACCGCATCAGTGGCGGAGGCAACGGTGAGGAGACTGCTCTCGATGGTCCCTAGAGCAGTCGCTAGGAGGTCGATAGTGAGCTCAGTGGGGTGCTTCTGAAGAAGCGCGTCGCGGGCAGTGGCAAGGCGGTCAGGGAGGCGGGTGACTAACCAGTGAACAGTGAGCCACATGGGGGGGGGAGCAACTAGAAGCTGTGCGTCGGTACAGGCAGCGCGGAAACCGGCGTCAAGCGAGCAGAGGTGAGTCACTAGGTCGGAAACAGTCGCAAACGAGCCTAGGTCGGGAAACACAAACGGCATGAGGAGGCGACTGAGGGAGGCAGAGGAGGGGGTGGAGTAGTGAGCAACAATAGCCTCCCAAACCCCCTGTGCAGTCTCCACCTGGTCAAAGTGGGCGGCCTCAGTCGGGGGGAGAAGCTCCGACAGAGTGAGAGCGGCGGCTGCGTCACGCGAGAGCCACACGTCCCTGGCCAGGACCCGACGGTCGTAGTCCGCCTGTGCCGTAGGGGTCGGCTCCGGGGTGGTCGGCAGGGCGGCGGGGGACGAGGGGGCCTGTAGGGCACCAGACGCGTGAGCCCACAGAGTGGCGCCGTCCTGTCGCTGGCTGGTGAGGAAGCGTGTGGTCTGGCGCTGCCAGGTACCGAACTCGATTGGGCGTCCCTCCGCATCGAAACGGAGGCGACGGGCCTCCATAGCGGAGCCCATGCTAGAGGCGGCTGGAGCACGGCGGAGGCGGAGCTAAGAACGAGGAGGAAAACTACGGAGCGCCAGGAGAGAAAGCGGCGGAGCGAGAGACTAGGAGTACCGAGCGACCTAGACTAGGCGTGAAATCGTGGATCGCCAGCTACAGGTGCGAGGAGCGAGGTATGAGCGGCTAAAACGGCTCTAACCTAGGTGACCGGCGAGAGAGAGCGGCTTCCAGCCGCTGAGGGATAGACCAGTGTCAGCAGAGCTGGGGAGGGCCCCGCGCACAAGGCGGTGGTGGGGCTAAGGTGATGAACAGTGAGAGAGGGGCGGGGAGGCCGAATGCGACGGTGAAAATGGGCGGGAGGAGGATCTGACGGTGGGAAATGGGCGGGGAGGGGAGGTTGACGCGACGGGCAAGGGAGGGCGACGGGATTGGGAGGGGAGGGCGACGCGACGGGCAGGGGGAAGGGAGGCGACGCGACGGGCAGGGGAAGGGGAGGCGAACGCGACGGGCAGGAGGAGGGGAGGCGACGCGACGGGCAGGGGGACGGGAGGCGACGCGACGGGCAGGGGGACGGGAGGCGAACGCGACGGGCAGGAGGAGGGGAGGCGACGCGACGGGCAGGGGGACGGGAGGCGACGCGACGGGCAGGAGGAGGGGAGGCGAACGCGACGGGCAGGAGGAGGGGAGGCGACGCGACGGGGAGGGGAAGGGGAGGGGTGGCGACGCGACGGGGAGGGGGAGGGCGCGACGGGCAGGGGGAGGGCGCGACGGGCAGGGGGAGGGCGCGACGGTCAGGGGGGAGGGCGCGACGGGCAGGGGGAGGGCGTGGAGGGCGCGGAGGGTACTAACGTGCGGAGGGCGCGGAGGGCACGAACGTGCGGAGGGCGCGGAGGGCACGGAGGGGCGGGCCGAGGGGCGCACTAAGGGGCGCGACGTGGGGCGGGCTGAGGGCCGCGCTAAGGGGCGCGAGGGCGCTAGGAGCGCGGAGGGCGCGGAGGGCGCTAGGCGTGACGGAGGGCGCGGAGGGCGCTAGGCGCTACGGAGGGCGCGAGGGCGCGGAACGGAGGGCGCGCCGGCTAGGGCGGGGAGGGAGGATCGATACCTACTCGTGATACCATCTCAGAATCTACATGCAACGGAATGGTTGGGATTAGGGTTTGCAAGCATACAAATAGGAGTCCTACAAATGTTGTACCCTCTAGGGAGTGCCTCACTGCAGCCTATCATAACATTAACATTTGACACATATGGTGTTCATTTTTGCCCGAAATCCTACCCAAACGCACACAACTGTAAATGAGCCGCGCTGATATGCACAAGATCCCACTTCACCGCAATAAAGTGAACTCATGTGACATGCCACTCCATGCATAGGTTGGAGTGGAGAGAGTTTGGCACTTTGAAGAGGTTGCATTGCAATTGCAATGATTCAATGAACCAGAGGATGATATTGTTGTGGCATGAGCAGAGGATGAAGCAAGGCCACCTTGCTAGCTGACCATGGTACGGTAACATTGGATGCGGAAGGGTTCGTGACAAATACACTCCAAAATTGTATTTATTTCATACCCATACAAAGAACTATCCACAACTGTTGTCTACATTCAGCCTGTTCTGGAGAGATCCCAGAACAGCCTGAATGTACGCAACGCTGTCCCCCAGCCGCGACCCAGCCACATAACATATCAAAGAAGCAATTCAGCCACAAACGCGGACGAGAGTCTACCAAAAGTCCAGCTTCCCAGCAATCGTCCGTTACCACGGTGCAGCCTTAGACGAGAGTCTACCAAAAGTTCACCCTCCCAGTGATCGTCCCGTCACCACGGAACACGACGAACATCTTTGGCGCGCGACGACGGTTTCCCGTGTTCTGCAGAACGGCCGTCAGCGCCGCGCCGTCCATAGTGCCGTACAGAGTGTACGCCGTGCCCCAGCGAACCCAGGTGGACTCTACCAAAAGCTCAGCTTCCCAGAAATCGTCCCGTTACCCTGGAAGACGATGAACATCTTGGGCGCGCGGCGGCGGTTACCCGTGTTCTGCAGACCGGCCATAAGCGCCGCGCCGTCCATAGTGCCGTACAGAGTGTAAGCCGTGCCCCAGCGAACATAGGTGGGAGTCCAGGTGCCGGGAAGATCCGTAACAGTGGTTAGGGTTGCCAGCGCGTCGCAGGGAGTACTGGTGCCGGCGGTTACGACGGACTGCGACGTGGGAGGCGAAGTGATTCCCGTAACAAGCAGCTGATAGGTGAGGGTCAAAGATCCGTTCCTGAAGGAAAGGGGAGTATAACGAGAGCGGGGAAAAGGAATTAAGAATACGGGGAGAAAGGAATGTTGGAACCAGAAAAGAAGCACCATGGAGTGCAGGCTTTACCGTAACTGACGAAATGGGGAGAATTTGTTGTGATGATAAGAAAGGGAAGGAGAGGGGAAGGGGGGGGAGTTGGGAGGAGGAGAAAAGGGGAAGGGGTTGGGTGGTTGGGGAGGGCGGGGAGGGCGGGGTGGTTGGGAAGAGGTGGGGGAAGGAGGGACTTACTGGGACTGATAGTTCTTGAGCGCAGCAGATCCCCTGACGCCATAGACGCGAGGGGGGCAAGACTTCAGTGAAGACTCGCCGGATGCTGCATTCCACGCAACCAACAGACATCGCAAACGAGAACAAGGTAAGAAACGCTGTGAAGAAACTAGTGTGAAAAAATGTTATTGAAAAGAAAGAAAGAGAAAAAAATATAATCGAATCCTGGGTGAAGCTTAGGTCGACTGAAACTACATCAGAACGATGGCGAACTGATGCGGAAGGGTGTGGCCACTCACCAATGAGAATGGGCCAGCGGAACCGCCCGCCGCGTCCACCGCGATCGTAGCCATGGGCCTGGACGGAACAACCTGCATCCACCCCACGGCGTCGACATCAACAAATGACAAGGATGAGAGCAAGGGCCTCCGCTTGTAGGATGAACGCCAATTTCAATAAAATCAAAACAAAGGAAAAATAATCAAAACAAAAACAATCAAACAAATGATGCAATGATGAGTTGAGTAACATGCAGCGCAATCGAGTAACCTTACGAGATTTGAGCACCCTAGTAATTGAAAGTTGTCTCTTACAAAGAGCGGCGATGAGGAGGCCGAGGAAGACGATGGATGCGAAGGATTTCATCGTACGGCTGTGGTGCGACGACTTAGACGATCGGCGACGGTGAGGATGAGATGATTTGGAATCGAACTATTCGCGGATGAGGAGCAAGTAATCGAAGATGGTGTTTCGATCTGTGAGAGAGCTGGATAATCGAGAGACAAACTCCATTCCCTTTTTGTACTGCTCCATACTTCCTCGTCAGACGCGACGCGAGGGTCCGAGAGCGAAGCTGGCGGTGGGAGGAGGAGGAAACGCGATCGGACATTGGACAGCGCAGCGGCTCGCGGAGGTTGGTTGGTCGGCTTCAAGTGGGGTGGCTTGTTCGGGGGAGGTAGGTGAGCTAAGAGGATCTTCCTGTTTTGAAAGCTAGTAAGGAAATAATGGCGGCTGGGTTGGGGAAAATCGAGGAATGGCTGGACGTGCAGCAGCAACGGCTTTGTTGTTGTGATGTGAGCTAACAAAAAGGCTGGCAGCCGCAGGATCTTTCTGAAACTACCCCAACCCATCCCAACCCACACAAGATCTACTTGTGAACAGAGCCACGTGTAAAAGGCAAAAAGCGCTGGCCACTTGTTTCGTGCTTGCAGCTACTGTACATGCGAGTTTTTTTACAGAGGTGGCTGTTTTTTCAGCAGATTCAGCCGCCACGCCATGCTTTCAGCGGGTATGTGTCGAAAAGCTGGTCTACGGTATTCAAGCACACCCACCCGCCCGCCCACAAGGCTGACACTCTGGCCACGTGACATGGACGGTCCGAGAAATACAGCACATGTCTGCGGCTTGGGTCAGAAAGGAAGGTTTAACTGTTGTACCTCTGTATAGGTAGCTTCAGTAACATGAATTTCAGCCTGACAGAGATGTCATTTAAGTCTGATACTGAGTAGCTCTAAATGTACCCCACGTTGGTTTAAGTACCATATGTACATGTTTCCAAAATAATCTTACACAGAACAGCCTCATGGCATCAATAGCGGATCAAATTTCTAAGCTCCCTCTAAGTCAACGGGCCATCCCATGCTGGAAAGGTCATTTGTATGTACACACCCAGCTACATACTATTCAATTACATTTGGAAAGGTCATTTGTATACATTCAATTACCCATGATAATGTGTATACAAGGGTCCGAACCGAAGTCCACCACCTATCCCCAATAATTGCAGTATCCAATTTCTAGGTTCAAGTCGTCGTGAGGCACCAAACCTCGAGATTCCATCCTTGGTCAAGGACGGCCACCATGTAACGCATACACTCTCTCTGGAAACGTACCCCTTTCTGATCCCCAGCTCAGATTCGTATTCACGCAACCATCTCCTCGAAGTTTGATTGTCAGAATTGTTAGTGATTCCGCCTGATTCCTCGCTCTAAGCTTCGTTTGCTTGTTGGTCACTTGCGTTGCTCCTAGCGACGAGTCTTAAGCGATTGACGCTTAGTTCACATGTGGTCTCGAGGCGGCGCGTCCGTGGCGCCGGTGGGAAAGCCGGCAGCTTACGGCGCGGGAGCACCTATGGCTGCTGCAGCGGTCCCCGAGAGCCTGAAAGTTGTCAACTGTCCGTCGCCAGATCTCGCGTTGACGAACTTCGCATTCCTTTCGCGAACGGAGTTACCGTGCTTCGCAGCGTTCCAAGGCAGCCCGCACGGATTCATCGAGATCGGAGGAAACATCCTCACCGTTGCATATCCTCTCAACCGCGTCCCTCCCGTCGCAATCTTAGTCTAGTTCCGTCTTTTCGTAACCTGTCTCTTCGCATGGTCTGTCATGGTCTGTCTTTGCGCGCTCCCTCGCGTATCCGCTGCATCCTTCCCTTCTTGTCAGGCTCGCTTCAATCTTTCTTACCTTCGTTCCTGCCGCCGTTTCCGTGTTTGGTGTCCTATCCGTTCCTACACTTCGACCTATGCCCGCCTGTCGTCTCCACTCCCTTGCTCCCCCAGCCTTGTTACCCCCAGCTTCCCCCTTTGCACTACCCCCGTCTCCTCTTTCTCTGTGCTCTAGTTACCCTTAACTTCGACCCCCACTCTATTGCGGTGGCGTGCCTTCGTCGCGCTTTTCTGTCCAATCATCGGTTACTGACGGCGGATTTCGACCAATCACAGCGCACGAAGGCGTGGAGGTGGGGGCCGTGGCGCTCAACGCCGTGCAGCGCCGCAACGCGCGCGTCTCTGCGGGCGACCGGGTGCCGGTGGGGAGGTGGGTGGCGGTGATAGCGGCAGGGGGGGCCGACAGGGTGGCTGCGGGGAGGTTGGTGGTGTAGATGGCTGGGAGGTAAGGGGGAGGTGGGGGCCGTAGCGCTCAACTCCGTGCAGCGCCGCAACGCGCGCGTCTCTGCGGGCGACCGGGTGCCGGTGGGGAGGTAGGTGGTGGCGACAGCTGGGAGGTAAGGGAGACAGGGTGCCTGGGGGGAGGAAGGAGTGATAAGGGAGACAAGGGGCGAAAACAGGGTGCTTGTGGGAAGGCAGGGAGATAGGGATGGGATGGGAGATAAATCACCTTTGGCAACAGACAGGGTGAAGTTTAGGTCAACCCAATGCTTGCAAAGTCTTTACAAGGTTTGGTGTTTTCTCTTTCCGTGTTCACCCGCTCATCTCCTCTCCCTCTCGATCCTCCCCGTCCCTCTCCCCTTCTCCCTACCTCTTCTCCCCTCTTCTCCTCTTTCCGCATCTCCTCTCTGGTCCCCGTGTCCCCCTTCCCTAAGCAGCGGGACGAATCCAGCGGGACACCAGATTCGTCCCGCTGCTTATGAACTTCAAGCTGCAATTGACTCAAAAGTCGCCTCGTTATAATCTTTCCCGCCCTCACCTCACTATACTATTTCCCGCCCTCACCTCACTATACTATTTCCCGCCCTCACCTCCTGTACTGTACTCCTGTCCGCCCGCCCTTGCCCCTTGCCAGGTTCGTTCCCCCGCCAATTAACTTTGAGCTGCAAACCACCACTTTGGAGATCGACTTTCACTCCAAGGGCCGAGCCAGAGCTGAGCAGGTGAGGGAGGGGATTCAAAGAGCGCAACAGACTGTAGCCTGTCGGACACTCGATAAGAAGAACTGGTGGGGTTTGCCTCCCCGCGCCCATGAGCTTGAGCTGCAGTCAACCACTCTGGAGATTGACTTTCATTCCAAGGGCCGTGCCGGAGCTGAGCAGGTGAGGGTTTGGAGATGACTCAAGAGGTGAGAAGAGCAAGTGAGGGAGGGGATTCAAACAGCGCAGCAGACTGTAGCATGTCGGGCACTCAAATAAGAAGAACTGGTGGGGTTTGCCTCCCCGCGCCCATGAGCTTGAGCTGCAGTCAACCACTCTGGAGATTGACTTTCACTCCAAGGGCCGAGCCGAGCCGAGCAGGTGAGGGAGGTGAGTCGAAAACCATGTACAGGCTGATCTGATTTAAGTGATACTGGGGAGAAGAGCAGGGGAGCTGTATTCTTTCTTTACTGACGTTCTTTATATCAGGCATGGGCATGGGTCTAACCCGCACCGCACCCACTTGAGTCGATCTGATTCTTGAGGAATCTCAGATATATTATCCCGACTTTTCCACGTTACTGACTTCTTTTGTATTATGCGTGGTCATAGGTCGTCTGGACGCACACCAGCCCGAGTTGAACCCAGTCAATCTAGCCACCTAGTCGGGCTGAATCCAAACCGGCCTGGGCCAAACCATGTAGGTCCAGCCACTAGTCGAGCCGAACCTAAACCGGCCCAACTCAGACCTTTTGGGAGCTGGCCGGGCCTCGGCCATCCGCTTTGCTCTGGTGGAATGAGGTTCATTCAACCCGAACCGCATTCAGTACTTGTCAGTAGCGGACAGGTGGGCTGTGGAGGCCTTACTTCCACCAACTCTTGTTGTTTCTAGGTCAAGGAAACGAACCCCATGGGTAGGTGAGTGAAAGGAAGGAGCCTCGTTGAGTGCGTTTCTTAGAGAGCCAGCATAAACAAACCGAACTGCATCCAGATCTGGCTGGCCGGGTTCGAGTTTGGCCTGGTCACTTTTCATATCGTTTGTTCCTCTCCTCTCCTCTCTTCTTCTCTCCTCTCCTCCTCCTCTCCTCTCCTCTCTTCTCCTCTCCTCTCCTCTCCTCACCTCTCCTCTCCTCTCCTCTCTTCTCCTCTCCTCTCTTCTCCTCTCCTCTCCTCTCCTCTCCTCTCCGCTCCTCTCCTCTCCTCTCCTCTCCGCTCCCCTCTTTTCATCTACTCTGCTCCCCTCTCCCTCTCCCCCCTGCCCTAAACTACCCCTTTCCCCCACGCAGCTGGACGCAGCAGGGCTCGCAAGGACGTGCGGAAGCGCTTTGCAGGGCGGGTGCTGACAGTGGGACAGAAGTTTTTCTTTGTGTTCCACTCAGCCTCCTTTCTTGACTTGTCCTCTCCTCTCCCCTCAGACCTGCTGTCCCGTCCCCTCCTCCCCTCCATTCCCTCTCCCTTCTCTCCCACCCCCCTGCAAAGCTTGATGCAGCGGACTTCTCAAAGGACGTGCTGAAGCGGTTTGCAGGGCAGGTGCTGACAATGGGGCAGAAGATCTCCTTTGAGTTCCCCTCGCCTTCCTTCCTTATACTGCCCTCTCCTCTCCCTTCTCCTCTCCCGTTCCCCTCTCCCTATTCCCTCATCCCGCACAGCTAGACGCAGCAGAGCTATCAAAGGATGTGCTGAAGCGCTTTGCAGGGCAGGTGCTGACAGTGGGGCAGAAGATCTCCTTTGAGTACCGCGGCACCAACTTTGCCCTCTCCGTCATTCTCGTGGAGTTCCCAGCACCCGAAGGGCAGGAGGGCGCACGGGCATTTGCGTCGACGCGCGGGCTGCTGGTGAAGCAGACGGGGATCATCTACGAGGCTGCTGCTGGCTCAGGCATCAAGGTAGGTTCTTTTCTGGGTCGGTTTTAGAGTCGATGAGCTCTAGTCCTAGCTCTAGCTGCTGCAGCCGCAGCACCAGCCAGCCAACTTCGCCCTCTCTGTCATCCTCGTGGAGTTCCCAGCACCCGAGGGGCAAGAGGGCGCACGGGCGTTTGCGTCCACGAGAGGGTTGCTGGTGAAGCAGACGGGGATCATCTATGAGGCTGCTGCTGGCTCAGGCATCAAGGTGGGTTTTTTCCTGGGTCGGCTCAAGAGTCGATAAGTTCTACCTCTAGCTTTAGCTCTAGCCTGAACTCTATCAGCCACAGCACCAACCCACCAACTTCGCCCTCTCCGTCATTCTCGTGGAGTGGAGTTCCCAGCGTTTGAAGAGCAGGAGGGCGCGCGGGCGTTTGCGTCCACGAGAGGGCTGCTGGTGAAGCAGACGGGAATTATCTATGAGGCTGCTGCTGGCTCAGGCATCAAGGTGGGTTCTTTTCTGGGTCGGTTTTAGAGTCGATCAGCTCTAGTCCTAGCTCTAGCTGCTGCAGCCGCAGCACCAGCCAGCCAACTTCGCCCTCTCTGTCATCCTCATGGAGTTCCCAGCTCCTGAGGGGCAAGAGGGCGCGCGGGCGTTTGCATCCACACGCGGGCTGCTGGTGAAGCAGAAAGGGATCGTTTATGAAGCAGCTGCTGGGTCAGGCATCAACGTGAGCTGCTGCTGCTGCTGCTGCTGCTGCTGCATGCTTAGGGATCAAGGTGGGTTAGGATATTGTCTCTGAGGCTGCTGCTGGCGCAGGGATGAAGGTGAGCTGTGTGGGTCGACGCAAGAGCCAAAACACTTTTCAAGAAGCACGAGGGGGTGCGATTCTTAGTGTCCCCTCCCGTCCCATCTGATCCCCACCCCTCCGCTCTCCCACCCTCCCCTTCCCTCCTCCTCCCCTCCTCCTTCCCTCCCCCTCCCCGCCCCTCCCCTCCTCTCTTTCCCGCTCCCTCCCCTCCCTGCTCATCAGGTGGTGAATCAGAGGGCAGGGGGCGGCAAGGCGGCGGCGCTATCCAAGCAGAATGACTTATACTCTGAGCTAAGATGGGAAAAGTTTCCACCCGATACTGACTCTCCTGTGGCTTGCCTTGCCCGTACCCCTCCCCTTCCCCTTTGCTAACCTTCCCCTGTGCTCGTCAGGTGGTGAATCAGATGAGGGCAGGGGGCGGCAAGGCGGCAGCGCTATTCAAGCAGAAGGATTTCAACTTTGAGAAGCTCGGCATCGGCGGGCTCGATGCTCAGTTTGCTGATATTTTCCGCCGAGCCTTCGCCTCCCGTGTCTTCCCACCGCACATCATCTCCCGGTGGGTTTTGTCATATATATATATTGCATTACACTGTGGGTTTTTTTTATATGTATACGTATATATATACATATAGTAAAAATAAAAGAGAAAGAACGCCAGCTTTGCTGTCCTTTTCTGCCGAGCCTTCGCCTCGCGCGCTTTTCCCCGTAAGTGCTGCCATTATCAGATGGAAAGTGCAAGTTATGATACAGTGGGTAGGTGTTGTCACAACGTCACAACATCTCTTGATACAATGGGTAGGAAAGGAAGCGGTTTTTACTGTGGGTGTCATGCCGCCACATCATCTCGCTGTCAGTGTCGTGTCGCCACGTCATCTCACAGCCCATGCTTGTTTGCCATCTCCCCATCTTCCCCCCAGCCTGGGCGTCGCGCATGTAAAGGGCATGCTGCTGCAGAGCACACTTGCTCACTACACACTTGCTCTATCTTCCCGCCCCATCCTCTCTCCCCCTCTCTCCCCCTCTCTCCCCCTCTCTCCCCCTCTCTCCCCCTCTCCCCCCCTCTATCCCCCAGCCTGGGCATTACACACGTGAAGGGAATGCTACTGCATGGTCCACCTGGTACGGGCAAGACGCTGATCGCGCGGCAGATAGGCAAGCTTCTCAACGGCATGGAGCCCAAGGTATGGGGGGTGGGGAGGGTGGGAGTGTCTTTGGTGCGGCTGGTGTGGCTGCTGGTGGGGGTGCTGTTGTTTCTGGTGCGTGTCCTTCCCTTCCCTCCCCCCAACGGCACGGGCAAGACGCTGATTGCGCAGCAGATAGGCAAGCTGCTCAACGGCATGGAGCCCAAGGTATGGTGGGCTGGAGTGTGGGCAGGTGGTTGGGTGGGTGGGTGGGGCTTCTGGTGGGGGTTGCGCTGCTGGTGGCGGGTGGGTCTCTGTTTCTCCTTTCCACCTCTCACCCCCCCCAGTACGGGCAAGTCACTGATTGCGCAGCAGATAGGCAAGCTGCTGAACGGCATGGAGTCCGAGGTATGGGGGGATGGCGGGTGGTAATGTAGATTGTGCGGCTGATGTGGCTAATGGTGGGTGGGACAGGTATGTATAGGCAACAGAGAAGAACATCCATCCGCACCGCAACCTGTTTACAATGTTGTATACCGCTCTGCACAGCTTTGCACCACTCCTTATCGTCCCTCCAGGTGGTGACTGGCCCTGAGATCCTAGACAAGTACGTGGGAGCAGCAGAGAAGAATATCCATGACGCGTTTACAGCACTTTAAACCGCTCGTCACCGCTCCGCACCACTCTTTTTGCACCCCTCCAGGTGGTGAACGGCCCTGAGATCCTGGACAAGTACGTGGGAGCAGCAGAGAAGAATATCCATGACGCGTTTACAGCACTTTAAACCGCTCGTCACCGCTCCGCACCACTCTTTTTGCACCCCTCCAGGTGGTGAACGGCCCTGAGATCCTGGACAAGTACGTGGGAGCAGCAGAGAAGAATATCCATGACGCGTTTACAGCACTTTAAACCGCTCGTCACCGCTCCGCACCACTCTTTTTGCACCCCTCCAGGTGGTGAACGGCCCTGAGATCCTGGACAAGTATGTGGGAGCAGCAGAGAAGAATATCCGAGATCTGTTTGCCGATGCTGAGAAGGACCAGAAGGAGCATGGAGATGAGAGTGACCTGCACATCATCATCTTTGATGAAATCGATGCCATCTGTAAGGTGAGACCAATGGTTAAAATTCCAAGATTTACATTGTTTTAGGTGTGCCAGGAAGGACCAGAAAGAGCATGGCGACGAGAGTGACTTGCACATTATCATCTTTGATGAGATTGACTCCATCTGTAAGGTGAGACTGTTTGATTCTGAGAAATGTATTGCTATCCAGAAGTGAAACTATTTATTCTGGCATGTGAGGCTCGCTATATTCACATCATCATTCTATCGGGTCTGCATTCTGTCACACTCACTCCTACCTCTCTCTTCCCTTCTCTCCTCCCATCTCTCCTCCAATATCTCCTCTTCCCTCCCTCCCCTCCTCTCCCATCAGAGTCGAGGGTCTGTTCGTGATGGCACGGGGGTGCACGACAGCATAGTCAACCAGCTGCTCACCAAGGTAAGCACATGCCGCTCCCACTCCTCGTCTCCCCTGCCGCCCCTCCTCCTTCTCCCCTCACCTGCCCCCTCCTCCTCTCCTCCTGCCGTCATGCTATCCCTCCATACTGCGATGGCACAGGGGTGCACGACAGCATAGTCAACCAACTGCTCACAAAGGTATATGCCCCTCCCCTTCCTCCTCCCCTCTCCTCCCTCCTCCTCCCCCCTCCTGCCCGTCCCTCCACCCTCTCCTCCCTACTCCCTATTTGCCTCTGCTGTGCCGTCCCCCCCGTTTTCCTCCTGCCCCCTCCCCTCCACCCTCTCCTACCCCCCCTTCCCTGATCCCTATTTGTCTCTGCTTTGCCGTCCCCCCCGTTTTCCTCAACTGTCTATGTCGTATGACATCATTGCTAGCATCATTCCTATTGCTGCCTTGCTCTCTCTTCCGAGTAAGCATGTCATTCCTTCTCCATCCCCACTCCCCTCCCCTCACTTTATCTCCACCCACCCCCGCTCCCTTCCCTTCCCACCCCTGTTTCTCTTTCGTCTCGCAACCCTCCTTCCTCTTTCTCCCAAGCGGTCCGTGCATTAGATCCGAGCGAGTACAGACATGCACGTGGATATAGAACATGCACGTGGATATAGAACATGCACGTGGATATAGAACATGCACGTGGATATAGAACATGCACGTGGATATAGAACATGCACGTGGATATAGAACATGCACGTGGATATAGAACATGCACGTGGATATAGAACATGCACGTGGATATAGAACATGCACGTGGATATAGAACATGCATTAGATCCGAGCTCCGTGTAACTAACCCCCCCCCCCCTCCTCCTCCTATCCTACACACTCCCGTGCCCCATCTAAGGGAGCTCCAGTGCTGGCTCCAGGATGGCAAGGCAGTCCCCAAGGGACATGCCACGCTTTCTCCCTCTCTCTTTGTTGTTCCCCACCTCCCCACATCATACAAACATAGATCGATGGAGTCGAGTCGCTGAACAACATTCTTCTAATCGGCATGACCAACCGGAAAGACATGCTCGACGAGGCTCTGCTCAGGTGCAGTGCGGTTCTGTGCGGTACAGTGGTGTGATGGGGCATGTTGCAGTGCGACGTGACTTGGGTTGATGTGAGCCGATGTGGTGTGGTGTGGTACGATGTGGTATGTTGCGGTATGATGTGGTACGTTGTGCGGAGCTATTCTTTAGAGTGTGAATGGTGATTTTGGTTTGCTGATTTTCATTCTCTTGCTCATCGTTCTCTTGCTCATCGTCCTCTTCCCTCTCCCACTGCCCCCCATTCCACACCCTTTCACCCAATTTCGCCAGACCTGGTCGATTGGAGGTGCAGATTGAAATAGGGTTACCAGACGAGGAGGGGCGAGTGAAGATCCTGGCCATCCATTCCAACAAGATGCGCGAGAACTCCTTCATGGGTGCTGACGTGGACCTCAACAGCCTGGGTAAGCCAGCCAAGACCTTTCCATGTTCGGGCAAGGCAAGGCTTGTTCAGAGCTTCTAAGACAGCTCAACCATCCATTCCAATAAGATGCGTGAACTTTCCTTCATGGGTGGGTGCTGCTGACGTGGACCTCAACAGCCTGGGTAAGCCCAGCCGAGCCTCGCTTGGTTGGGCAAGGCAGGGCTTGTTCAGAGCTTCCAAGACAGCTCAACCATCCATTCCAATGAGATGCACGAAACCGCTTTCAAGGGTGCTGGCGTGGACCTTCACAGCCCGGGTGAGCCAAGAGTCTCGACGACTTGGGGTTAGGTGAGGCTGCCCTTCCCTGTGAAGACTGAACTGAACTTCTGTCTGTGGCTTCAATCTAGCTTAAATCTAAAAAGGCACACAGACAGAAGTTCAGTCTTCGTGCCCCGCTAACCAGGGTGAAAACCCTGGTTTCCTTCCTTCCTTCGCTCCCTCTTCCAAATTCATACCAGCCTCGTGCCCCGCTTCGTGAGGTACTATGCGTTTTCCCTCTCCCCCACTTCCTTTCTATACTCGTGCCCCAGCCAGCCGTACCAGGAGCTTCAGTGAAGCGGAGCATGAAGGCCCAGATCTTCTTCTGACTCTCTCACATGAACGCACGCGTTTCCTCCCCCCCCCTCCCCCTCCCGTTTCTCTCCCCCCAGCCGCCCGCACCAAGAACTTCAGTGGGGCGGAGCTAGAAGGTCTAGTCAAAAGCGCCGTGTTCTTCGCTTTGTCAAGGCAGACGGACCCGTCGGACCTGACCAAGGCGATAGACGAGGACAACATTCGATCCCAGTGCCCTCTCCCGGTTCTCTCTTCCAACAGCTTCTCCCTTTCCTTTCTCTTGACCTGTTCTGCCCCGTTTCCCCAGCTGCACGCACCAAGAACTTCAGTGGAGCAGAGCTAGAGGGACTAGTGAAGAGCGCTGTCTCCTTCGCCCTGTCAAGACAGACGGACCCCTCAGACCTGACCAAGGCTATAGACGAGGACAACATCCCTCCCATTGCCTTCTCCCGTCCCCCTCTCCCAACCTCCTCTCACCAGCTGCCCATCCCCAAGAATTTCAGCGGAGCAGAGCTAGAAGGTCTCGTCAAGAGCGCTGTGTCCTTCGCGCTGTCAAGACAGACAGACCCCTCAGACCTGACCAAGGCCATAGACGAGGACAACATCCGGGTGACCTATGTTCTCCCACCAGTCCCCCCCCTGTGCCGGCCTCTTCCCCCTCCCAGCCGCCCGCACCAAGAACTTCAGCGGGGCAGAGCTAGAAGGACTGGTGAAGAGTGCAGTCTCCTTCGCCCTGTCACGGCAGACGGACCCGTCGGACCTGACCAAGGCGATAGACGAGGACAACATCCGGGTGACCTATGTTCTCCCACCAATCCCCCCCCTGTGCCGGCCTCTTCCCCCTCCCAGCTGCCCGCACCAAGAATTTCAGCGGAGCAGAGCTAGAAGGTCTAGTGAAGAGCGCTGTGTCCTTCGCCCTGTCAAGACAGACGGACCCGTCAGACCTGACCAAGGCGATAGACGAGGACAACATCCCTCCCGTTCCCCCCTCCCCTCTCCCCCTCCTTCCATTCAGCTGCACGCACCAAGAACTTCAGTGGAGCAGAGCTAGAAGGCCTGGTCAAGAGTGCAGTCTCCTTCGCCCTGTCACGGCAAACGGACCCCTCGGACCTCACCAAGGCGATAGACGAGGACAACATCCGAGTGACCATGGTGGATTTCGAAAAGGCGCTCACTGAGGTGCGGCCGGCGTACGGTGCCAACACAGAGCAGCTCAACATGTACCGGTGAGTCAATTGCACTTGAATTGAAGCACTAGCGCCGCTCGCACCTGTCAGACCTGACCAAAGCGATAGACGAGGGCAACATCAGGGTGGCCATGGTGGATTTCGAAAAGGCGCTCACTGAGGTGCGGCCCGCGTATGGTGCCAACACAGAGCAGCTCAACATGTACCGGTGAGTCATTTGCACTTGAAGCACTAGCGCCGCTCGCACCTGTCAGACCTGACAAAGGCGATAGACGAGGACAACATCAGGGTGACCATGGTGGATTTTGAAGAGGCGCTCAAGGAGGTGCGGCCGGCGTACGGTGCCAACACAGAGCAGCTCAACATGTACCGGTGAGTGGGTGGGTTGCCCCTTCACTTGCCACTTGTGCTATAAGGAGGTGCGACCGGCGTACGGTGCCAACACAGAGCAGCTCAACATGTACCGGTGAGTGAGTTTTCCCCTCAGTTGCTACCACCACATTCTCTCAACTGCCTAGTGCCAGTTGCTGCAAGTGCGGAGCCAAGGGGGGAGCAACGAGCGATCGAGCCGCCAAAACCCCCTCTACCCTTCCTTCCCTGTCCATCTCTCTCTCCCTCTACCCCCACCACCCTTGCAGTCTGAACGGCATGCTGCAGTCCCTGACAGCCCGCCACCACATTCTCTCCACCGCCAAGCGCCAGGTGCTGCAAGTGCGGAGCACAGAGCGAGCGATTGAACAACCGTCCGACATCCATCCCCTCAAGCGCATCCCCCATCTCCTTATCCCTTCATCATCCCTCGCCCTTTCCCCTTCCCTCCCTTGCAGTCTGAACGGCATGCTGCAGTCGTTGACGGTGCACCACCACATTCTCTCAACTGCCAAGCGCCAGGTGCTGCAAGTGAAAGCAAGGGCAGCGCACCCAGCACATAATCCCCTCTTTCTCCCTTTCCCTCCCTCCCTTGCAGTCTGAACGGCGTCCTCCAGTCCCTGACAGCGCACCACCACATTCTCTCCACTGCCAAGCACCAGGTGCTGCAAATGAAAGCAAGGGCAGCGCACGCAGCACATAATCCCCTCTTTCTCCCTTTCCCTCTCTCCCTTGCAGTCTGAACGGCATGCTGCAGTCCCTAACAGCCCACCACCACATTCTCTCCACCGCCAAGCGCCAGGTGCTGCAAGTGCGGAGCAGCGAGAGAACGCCCCTGCTGACGTGCCTGCTGGAGGGGTCGCCAGGGAGGTGAGTGTGGGGGGATTGGGAGACAGGGGAGAATGGGATTGCAAATACGCCTGATCACACTGTTAGAGCTAGACTAGACTAGAAACTCACATTTGTCCTTGTAATTATTTATATCCTAGTTGAGTGGTGTAAATTCTTTGTGCGTTGGGTTGGGAGGTGAGCCGCTGTGGGAGGAAAGGGGGATCACAAATTGGGTTCGGTCATGCCCTGCACTGCATGGTCCCATACTCATTCGTGTTTCAAGTCGAGTCTTGAGTCGACTCAAAAGTCAAGTCGAGTTTTGAGTCGACTCAAAAGTCAAGTCGAGTTTTGAGTCGACTCAAAAGTCAAGTCGAATTTTGAGTCGACTCAAAAGTCAAGTCGAGTTTTGAGTCTACTCAAAAAGTCAAGTCGAGTTTTGAGTCAACTCAAAAGTCAAGTCGAGTTTTGAGTCGACTCAAAAGTCAAGTCGAGTTTTGAGTCGACTCAAAAGTCAAGTCGAGTTTTGAGTCGACTCAAAAGTCAAGTCGAGTTTTGAGTCGACTCAAAAGTCAAGTCGAGTTTTGAGTCTACTCAAAAGTCCAGTCGAGTTTTGAGTCTACTCAAAAGTCAGGTCGAGTTTTGAGTCGACTCAAAAGTCAAGTCGAGTTTTGAGTCGACTCAAAAGTCAAGTCGAGTTTTGAGTCGACTCAATAGTCAAGTCGAGTTTTGAGTCTACTCAAAAGTCAAGTCGAGTTTTGAGTCTACTCAAAAGTCAAGTCGAGTTTTGAGTCTACTCAAAAGTCAAGTCGAGTTTTGAGTCTACTCAAAAGTCAAGTCGAGTTTTGAGTCGACTCAAAAGTCAAGTCGAATTTTGAGTCGACTCAAAAGTCAAGTCGAGTTTTGAGTCTACTCAAAAAGTCAAGTCGAGTTTTGAGTCGACTCAAAAGTCAAGTCGAGTTTTGAGTCTACTCAAAAAGTCAAGTCGAGTTTTGAGTCAACTCAAAAGTCAAGTCGAGTTTTGAGTCGACTCAAAAGTCAAGTCGAGTTTTGAGTCGACTCAAAAGTCAAGTCGAGTTTTGAGTCGACTCAAAAGTCAAGTCGAGTTTTGAGTCGACTCAAAAGTCAAGTCGAGTTTTGAGTCTACTCAAAAGTCCAGTCGAGTTTTGAGTCTACTCAAAAGTCAGGTCGAGTTTTGAGTCGACTCAAAAGTCAAGTCGAGTTTTGAGTCGACTCAAAAGTCAAGTCGAGTTTTGAGTCGACTCAATAGTCAAGTCGAGTTTTGAGTCTACTCAAAAGTCAAGTCGAGTTTTGAGTCTACTCAAAAGTCAAGTCGAGTTTTGAGTCTACTCAAAAGTCAAGTCGAGTTTTGAGTCTACTCAAAAGTCAAGTCGAGTTTTGAGTCGACTCAAAAGTCAAGTCGAGTTTTGAGTCGACTCAAAAGTCAAGTCGAGTTTTGAGTCGACTCAAAAGTCAAGTCGAGTTTTGAGTCGACTCAAAAGTCAAGTCGAGTTTTGAGTCGACTCAAAAGTCGACTCATCAAACAGGGGGATCACCGTCTGGGTTCGGTCATGCCCTGCCCTGCATGGTCCCATACTCATTCGTGTCTCCATTCCACCCGTTCTGCACTCCCTGCAGTGGAAAGACGGCTCTTGGTGCTACAATTGCCATGGAAAGCGGTTTCCCCTTTGTTAAGATGGTACGTGGCTTCGCATATTTCCCCTTGAACTTCTAAACCTCATCCTTGTCACCTCGTCCCATTGTCACCTTGTTACCTGGTCACCTTCGTCTTACCTTAATGCATGTAATATCCTGTTATACTCACCCAAATTCCTCCCTTTGTTTCCTAAATGTATCTCTCCCCCAAATCTACGGACCAGATCTCAGCAGAAACGATGGTGGGCATGTCAGAGCCGTCCAAATGCTCAGCCATAGCCAAGGTGGGTGAATTTTTATTGAGCATATTGTCTAGTACTGCGCATTACATTGTCTAGTAACAAACTGTTTTGTTTTTTCATACGTGTTCTCAAAACAAATACCCACAGGAAAGGTGGTGGTTTGCGTGTTAGATAGGGCCAATCCTCCTTCCCCCCCATCTCATCCAACAGGTCTTTGACGCTGCGTACAAGTCAGCCTTCAGCATCGTCATTCTGGACGACATAGAGCGCCTCTTTGAGTATGACAGCATCGGTCTGTGAGGCACCTCAAGAGCTCACATACGTTACTTCCTATCCCCTTCCCTCCCATTCTCAGGTGTTTGACGACGCGTATAAATCCGCCTTCAGCATCGTCATTCTCGACGACATAGAGCGACCCTTTGAGTATGTCAGCATCGGCTTGTGAGGCACCCCAAAATCCCATTTGCATTGCTTCCTATCCTCCTTTTCCCACACCCACAGGTGTTTGACGATGCGTATAAATCAGCCTTCAGCATCGTCATCTTGGACGACATAGAGCGCCTCTTTGAGTATGTCAGCATCGGCCCGCGCTTCTCCAACCTCGTGCTGCAGTCACTGCTCGTGCTCGTCAAGAGGCTCCCACCTGAGGTAAGAATGGTCAAACTCTCGTCCACTCTTCCCCGCCTCCCACTTTCCCACTCCCCCTGCCCTCTCCTACCTCCACTACCACTTACCACCAACTCCACCCGTCCAACCCTCCCGCGCTTCTCCAACCTCGTGCTGCACTCGCTGCTCGTGCTCGTCAAAATGCTCCCCCCTGAGGTAAGAAGAAGGTACTTCCAGTGGTCAAACCCGCCTCTCCACCCCTTTGTGTCATACAGTTCACAAGCTGTACGTGGTTGCAACCACCAGTCTACCCAAGGCTCTTCAGGAGACCATGCACCTCTCCTCCTCCTTCCCCCACCCCCCGCCTCGCTCCCTCACCCCCTCCTTCCCCCCTTCTCGCGCCTTCTCCTCCCCACATCCCCGCTTCCCCTCGCCTACCTCTTAATCCCCCCGCAGGGTCACAAGCTGTACGTGATTGCAACCACGAGCCTCCCAGAGGATCTTCAGCAGGCCATGCACCTCTCCTCCTCTTTCAACACTGTTCTCACCGTGCCCACGCTCTCACGCATCGAAACCAAGGCGGTGAGTTGCCTTTATTTGGAACCTCCAGTGCTTGAAGCAGATGTTTCTGACACAACCATCGACGCTCTGATTTCTTGCTTAGCCCTTACGCGAGAATTCCTCATGTTTCTTCTCTACATTCTTCATTTTTTCTAATTGCCTTCCTCCTTGTTATGTCACTCTGCCCAGGCACTGAGGGAACTGGAGGTGTTTGAAGCAGACGATATTGACACTGCTATGAACGCCCACATGATCAATGGTTCCTCTCTTGCACTCCCTCTCTCCCCTCCCTTGCCAATTGCCCCCTTCCTTGCACAGGCGCTGAGGGAACTGGAGGTGTTCGAAGCAGACGACATTGACACTGCTGTGGATGCCCTTCACTCCACAGTGGAAGAGGTGAGCTTTGCACCACAATGTACCGCACTGCACCGCACCACACTCACTGCACTGTAGGCCACTGAGGGAGCTGGACGTGTTTGAAGCAGACGACATTGATACTGCTGTGGATGCCCTTCACTCCACAGTGGAAGAGGTGAGCTTTGCACCACAATGTACCGCACTGCACCGCACCACACTCACTGCACTGTAGGCCACTGAGGGAGCTGGACGTGTTTGAAGCAGACGACATTGATACTGCTGTGGATGCCCTTCCCTCCACAGTGGAAGAGGTGAGCTTTGCACCACAATGTACCGCACTGCACCGCACCACACTCACTGCACTGTAGGCCACTGAGGGAGCTGGACGTGTTTGAAGCAGACGACATTGATACTGCTGTGGATGCCCTTCCCTCCACAGTGGAAGAGGTGAGCTTTGCACCACAATGTACCGCACTGCACCGCACCACACTCACTGCACTGTAGGCCACTGAGGGAGCTGGACGTGTTTGAAGCAGACGACATTGATACTGCTGTGGATGCCCTTCCCTCCACAGTGGAAGAGGTGAGCTTTGCACCACAATGTACCGCACTGCACCGCACCACACTCACTGCACTGTAGGCCACTGAGGGAGCTGGACTTGTTTGAAGCAGACGACATTGATACTGCTGTGGATGCCCTTCCCTCCACAGTGGAAGAGGTGAGCTTTGCACCACAATGTACCGCACTGCACCGCACCACACTCACTGCACTGTAGGCCACTGAGGGAGCTGGACTTGTTTGAAGCAGACGACATTGATACTGCTGTGGATGCCCTTCCCTCCACAGTGGAAGAGGTGAGCTCTGCACGGCACTGCACGGCACTGCACCACACCGCACCGAAATGCCATGTGTCGCATTGCACTGCACCGCATTACATCGCACTGCACATTGTTGTGGATGCTCTGCAATCCTCACCTCAAGGTCAGGAGGCTAATTTGTTTTGTCACGTACAAGTTGCAATCTCAGACCCTGCTGAGACATTTTTCCAACATACTCCAGTTTTTTTCTCCCCTGCTGACACATTATCCGAACATGGTCCAACCAGCTGTTTAAATCACGTCTGATTATTCTCAAAAGTGATTTCTCCCCTGCTGACGCATAACCCGAATATGGTCCAACCAACTGTTTCTGTCCCTCCCTACATTTTCCACCGAGCCCCCGTCCGCCCTCCCCCCTTCTCCCTTTTGTCAGATGACCATCAAGAAGCTCCTCATGTTCATCGAGATGGCTTCTCAGGGCTCCACTGCTCCCCATCCATAGAGCTGTCCTTAACATCACCCTAAATCCCCCCCCCCCCCACCCTCCATCCCCGTTCATCAGATGACCATCAAGAAGCTCCTCATGTTCATCGAGATGGCTTCTCAGGGCTCCACTGCTCCCCATCCATAGAGCTGTCCTTAACATCACCCTAAATCCCCCCCCCCCCACCCTCCATCCCCGTTCATCAGATGACCATCAAGAAGCTCCTCATGTTCATCGAGATGGCTTCTCAGGGCTCCACTGCTCCCCATCCATAGAGCTGTCCTTAACATCACCCTAAATCCCCCCCCCCCCACCCTCCATCCCCGTTCATCAGATGACCATCAAGAAGCTCCTCATGTTCATCGAGATGGCTTCTCAGGGCTCCACTGCTCCCCATCCATAGAGCTGTCCTTAACATCACCCTAAATCCCCCCCCCCCCACCCTCCATCCCCGTTCATCAGATGACCATCAAGAAGCTCCTCATGTTCATCGAGATGGCTTCTCAGGGCTCCACTGCTCCCCATCCATAGAGCTGTCCTTAACATCACCCTAAATCCCCCCCCCCCCACCCTCCATCCCCGTTCATCAGATGACCATCAAGAAGCTCCTCATGTTCATCGAGATGGCCTCTCAGGGCTCCACTGCTCCCGGCCAGCCCAGACCCAAGATTGACATTGGCTTCCTGTGCGAATGCCTTAAGGATTTGTCGTAAAGCAGGCACAGTAGTGAAAGGGAAAGGGAAAGGGGGGAAGGGGGGGTGGGTGGCGTGACTGACCACTGCCCGGGCAGCCCAGACCCAAGATCGACATTGGCTTCCTGTGGAAGTGAATCAAAGATCTTTCTTAGAACTATAGGGTGGGGGATGAGGGAGATGTGTTTCTGACCGATGCCTAGTCAGCTAAAGACCTAAGGCCAACACTAATTCCTGCACAACTGATGTATGCACTATACAGTACGCAAATTACCATGTCTGCTGTATGCACTTCATGGATATGATTGATCCGATGAACTGTAAACACTCTTGGTGCGGCAGTCTTTAACAGCAGAAACACAGGTATACTCTACATGGCCTAGCTATGTCAGGCCTGTCAATGAGTCGGGGCGCAGCGATGCTGTTGCAGCACGGAATGTACCGTACTATCTAAGCTGGAGTTGAAAAACATTATTCATTGGAAACCACAGAAGCCTATTACCAGCCCTACAGTTTGACCCCAAACTTCTCCTCAAACTGCTTGTCTGTGAATTGGAGAAACTGCTGCAAACACACCAGCTTCTTTGTCGCCTCCAATTCCACAAGCTGCTGCTCTGTAACAGCAACAGCTCTTTCCCCTGACTCGTCATTGCCCACGTGTTCCTCAAGCAGCAGTCCACTACCACCATGTTCCCCTTGGCCCTGCTGCTTTTTTTAGTCGAGTAAAAACTGTAACAGCTTCTCCCCTTGGTTCGTCATTCCCTAGGAACTCCTCGAGTAGAAGTTCGCTACCACCATCCTCCAAATCGCGCTGCTGCTCTTGCTTGTCACCCGTCCTTTAGATCTTTCTTTTTTCCACTCCCCATTCAATCCACTCCACTCCCTCCACTTTGTCAGAAAGTGAGGAGCAAACAGAACCCAGCTTGCCCCTCTGCTCCTCAGCTCCAATCGAAACACCCCTCGGCCGAATAACCATCTCATGTGCCACAACCGCATATCCAATTTGCACCAGTGCCACATGCCGTGGTCTGATTCGCCGATCCAAACTGTACCCAAGAAACTTAGGGTAGGCAAGGACCTCCTTTATAGAGAGCCCCATGTCCCGTTTTAAGTAGTCCAGCTTGGGTTTCAGGTTCGTTTTCCAACTGTAATAAATGGACGGCGGGTACGTCATAACCAAATCCACCACCAACCGACGAGCCCTGCACCTCTTGGCACTTAGTGCTGGATAGTCATTTTCCCCTACCAAGCGCTTTCCTCTCTCATCTTCCCCCAACCTTTGCATCCCGTTTCCCGCTTCTCCACTGCCCTCAAATGCCTCCTCCACTTCTCGCACAAGCTCTTTAAAGCTTTTCTTCACGACAGTTTCACTAGACGTTAGTAGCAAAGGAAACTGTGCGACCGCCCGCACGGCATTCTCTTGGCCAATCAAATCAGCCAATTCCGCCACCTTGCCTTGCAGGTTCTCCTTCGAAAGTTGCAGAACCGCCGGGTAGCTCCTCGCCACCCTCCCTGCTGCTTTCTCCCCCACCAGCTCCACAAAAAACTGGAGCTTAGCTAAGAGAGTTTCTGAGCTAAGGCCGAGGATGGTGGGGGCACGACGAAGCACAGAGGTTGCAACGGAGGGGGTGCCTGTGGGAGTGAAGGACTGGAGGATGGCAAGTTTCTCTGCAATGTGATAAGGAGAACGGGAGAGGAAGCCTGGAAACGTCAAGATAAGCCTGCTTAGGTAGCTTGTGTCCAAGGGCAGTTCATCTGGTCGCTGCTTACAAGGGCTTGTGCTGGTGCTATCTGCTTCTCCCTTCCCTCCGCATTCCGCCTTCAGGTAAGCTGATAACGTCTCAAGCTGTGTATATACCGCGTTTTTGCTCCGAATCAAGATGGATGGAGCTCTCTCTATAATCCCACCCAGTTTGTCCACTGGAACCCCTGCCTTTTCCACAAGAATGTCCAGGTTCGTGGAACGTACCTCAAAGCGAAGTAAGTTGCTGACACGTCGGAACACCAAGCCCAATCTGCTTCGGCGGACGCCTTGAGCCAAAAGGAACTCAAGCGTGTTTTGAATTCGTGGCAGGGGGGATCGGAGCCAGCGTGGACCTCTCTCAGTGATGTGGAGGATATCAGCATGAGATATGCCATATGACTGGAGGAGGCGGACACGTGGCAGGAAGTCATTGGTGGGATTGGAGCGGAGCAGTTGGGGGTGGGAAGCGAGGAGGGAAGCGACAGTGGAAGGATAGGAGATGCCGAGGTGGGAGGAGAAGAAGCGGTAGAGGGAGAGGAGGGAGGAGGGAGATACGACCCGGGGGCTGGAGGAGGGGGCGTGGGAGGAGATGTGGTGGGTGGTGCGTCCTCCTCACTCGCTTCTGCTTCTGCTTCCTCCTCCTCCTCCTCATCGTCCCCTTCCTCCTCCTCCTCCTCCTCCTCCCTCCTCCCCACACCCCCTTCATCCTTGCTGCTTCCCATCCCACTCCCCCACTCCTCCAACTCCTCTTTCACAATCTGGGGCCCGAATTTCTTCCTCAGCACTCCAGCAATCACTGCCACTGCCTCTTCCTCCTCCTCTTTGCAGCCTTTTGTCCTGTAGCTCTTCCTCCCGCCTCCCTCACTCTTTCCCCCCACATTACCTGCTCTCCTTTTACCGCTCACATCTCCACCTCCCGTTTCTCCCCCCTCCTCTTCCCCTACCCTCCTGATGCTCCCCTGGCTCCCTTTCCCACTCCCCCTCTCCTCGCCCTTCACTGTACGCGTTTTAAGCTCCGCTTGCACCTCTACTAAAGGGTTGATTCTGGAAAGTGATTTCGACCCAGAAATAGCAGCCTCCGCCTCGGAAGCTTCTGCGCCTGCTGGTCTGGAAGACGTACCAACGGCAGCCCATGTCGCGAAGCTTCGGACGTGGGATGAAGATGTCTCTTGAGTAGCATCGAAGCTTCGGTCTGGGTTTCGGAGTTGACAAAACGCGTTTCGCGCAGGTTCGTTTCGATCCGATCCAATCCAATCGAAGCTTGTTAAGGAAGGAACCGAAGATCACGATGCTATTCGGTGCGTTTGCGATGTCTCACGAGCAATATATCTGAGAATCCGATCTACGAATGGCTGTGACGTATGCGGTAGGACTAGCCATAGCGATCGGCGAGCTGATCTACGCGAGGCGGCGTAGAAGTTCATGATTTCGTTGATGATCTCGTTGCATCCGTCGAATTCGTCTAATCCGTCCAACTCGTGTATGCCTGAACCCTCGCTGACCTTGGCTGGCTGGCGACGCGAAACGTGAAGTCAGCTTCGCGTGCACGGATTAGAGAATGAACATTATTTCAATGATGATTGATGCCTCGAGCTCTTATTTAGCTAGAATAGCTATCTAGCTTCATCTATCCCGCATCTAGCTAGCTTCAACTATCCAGCACCTATCTAGCTGCTCCATGACGGGCGATTCCCTCGTCCAATTTTGGAAACCTGGGTTCCTTGGGGCTACCGACGAGACGAGTGTGACGATCAAAGGGCCAAGCGGTGCGGCTTGATCAGGTGCTGTGCGTTTAAAAACGTTTGAACAGGTATACGGAGTGGTTGAGCAGGTGCTTAGCGAATGCTCTGGGGATTGGCGAGAGCTTCTCGCCTAAGCTTGAGATTTGACCGAACGAAAGGAGCTCCGCTCCGAAGCTGTTTTCGCCAGAAACTGTAACTGTGGTTGCTGCCCAGCGAAAGATTCAAAGCTGATGCTACGAAATGGAACTCCAAGCTCCCTGCCGCTGCTGCCGCTGCCTCGGGAAAAGCAGCGTTTCGGTATAAGGTAAGTTGTAATCTTGTATCTCATCGCCTTTATGTGTATGGTATGTGAGTTCTTTCATCCCACTCATCTTGGATACACATGGTGTGGATTGTGCACCCATCAGGATATTTGTGGGCTCATCAAACGCGTGTTCACACTGTTCCATTTACCCAGTCAACGTCGCTATCTTGGAGAAGTGACATGGAACATCCAGACACCATGGTCCATACCAACTTGGAGGCACGAACCAGATTGGTCCCGCTGGTGCGGCAGTTGGGCATTGTCCAGCCAGAATCTTTTCCTGTTTCCAGGATGTTCCACACCTGTGAAGGAACCAGGTCTTTGTACTAACCAGCTCTTTGCCTGCTAGACAGAAGCAATCGTCGCAGCCATGAGTGCGTAGATTAGAGCAGAAGCATTGTAAGTGGTATGCAGAGCGACAGCTGGCAAGACGCTATTGGAGTAGACAGCGAGCAGACCGGCGGCAATCCCAAGGGCCATGTTGGGGAAGAGGCGGGCGAGGGAGAGGTGGAAGAGGGCGAAGAGGGCTGCAGACAGCATGGCAGCGTCGATCCTGGGGGGAAACAGGGAGAGAAGGGGAGAGAGGCAGGGAAGGGGAGAGAGGCAGGAAAGGGGATAATGCAGGGAGGAAAGGAGGGGAATACAAGAAAGACGATATCAAGCGTGTGGGGATAAGAAAGAACAAGTGACATCGGATTGATTAGAGAGTGTGGGCCATGAAAATGGAGGAAGTTCTCAAACCAGAAACAAGGTGGTAGCAGTAAGCCCTTGCCAACCTCATTACCGAGCCTCCTGCCAACCTCTCACCTGCCGAGCCTCTCTTGTAGGGTCGTGAGCAGCAGCCCTCTGAACAGTAACTCCTCTGCTACAGCCGGTGACACCGCCACCCACAGGAACGGCTGTAGCACGTCCAGCATGCCTGCCCCCATGCCTGCCAGTATGCCTGCCCCCACGCCTGCCCCATGCCTGCCCCCATGCCTGCCGTCATGCCTGCCGTCATGCCTGCTGCCGTCCTCAAATGCCCTCCTGTGTTCTCAAGCCCCAAAACCAGTCAACTCTCACCTGCAAAGCCGTCCCTCCCCTTCTCTCATCTGCAACCCCCCCACTTCCCCCCACCACCCCTGCAGGTCTAGAAGAATCGTCCACACAAACCTAAACGGCTACCAAACCCTCTCCCGCATCTCCCTTGGCCAAGGGAAACCCTCTCCCGCATCTCCCTGCAAAGCAACTTCTACCCCATGCCCGCCCTCGCCCTCTCATCCACCCACCTCCTCACTCTCATAATTTCCGCACCCCCTCACCACCACCACCCCAGGTCTGCAAACATTTTCAGGTCTGCATGCAACTTTCACACAGACCTGAACGGTTTTCAGATGGTGAGGAGGGAAACACTCGCCCGCATTCCCCTGCAAGGCAACTTCTACCCCATGCCCGCCCTCTCCTTCTCATGCCCCATGCCCCATGTCCCATGCCCCATGCTTGTCAAATATACCCATTCCCGCCCTCTCCTTCTCATGCCCCATGCCCCATGCCCCATGCCTGTCTCATGTACCCCATGCCTTTCCCTTCAGGTCTGCAACATCTTTCACACGGACCTCAACCGTTTTCAGATGGTGAGGAGGGAAACACTCGCCCGGATTCCAATGCAAGGCCACTTCTACCCCATGCCCGCCCTCTCCTTCTCATGTCCCATGCCCCATGCCTGTCAAATATACCCCATTCCCGCCCTCTCCTTCTCATGCCCCATGCCCCATGCCCCATGCTCCATGCCTGTCTCATATACCCCATGCCTTTCCCTTCAGGTCTGCAACATCTTTCACACGGACCTGATCGGTTTTCAGATGGTGAGGAGGGAAAGACTCGCCCGCATTCCCCTGCAAGGCAACTTCTACCCCATGCCCGCCTGGCCTTCCTGCAACACCCCTCGGGCCTGCGCTGCCAGTCTCCAAGTAAGCTCTTCTTCCCTACACTTGCTTTCACCCCACGGCTCCCCCCTCTCCTCACGCGGTCACACCCCTCTGCCTGCCAACCCACGCCCAATTCTACCCCATGCCCGCCTGGCCTTCCTGCAACACCCCTCGGGCCTGGGCTTCTCTGCTCACACTCGCCAAGCCATGGAATGTGCCAGTCTCAAGGTGAGACCTCTCTTGCCCGCCTTCTTAACGTGATTCATTTCTTGGCCTCGCTATGTGCATAACAGCTTCTCTTCTCCTCACCATCTGCCCCCTAAAGAATCCTAAAAAAACTGGTCTCGCTATGTGCTTAACAGCCTCTCTTAACCGTGCCCTCCTCCCCCTCCTTCCCCCCTATCCTTCTCTCCTCC
Organism: Closterium sp. Naga37s-1; assembly: GCA_947471745.1. Lineage (NCBI taxonomy): Eukaryota > Viridiplantae > Streptophyta > Zygnematophyceae > Desmidiales > Closteriaceae > Closterium > Closterium sp. Naga37s-1. The sequence goes on from CANJKZ010000024.1 coordinate 4,267,508, forward strand.
TCTCTCTTCTACTTCCCAACCCTAATAGACATGGTGTTGGATCGGCGGCTGAACCAGGACGATGGGAGGGGGCTCACACAGGGAGTCTCTGACAATTACCCGCTGCTCTCCCTGCTCTCCCTGCTCTCCCGCCTCCGCTCCTCCCCTCCCCTCGTCCCCTCGCCTCCTTCCTCGCCCTCAGAGCGGTTGGCTACAGATGGTGCTAGACCGAAGGCTGAACCAGGACGATGGAAGGGGGCTCACTCAAGGAGGCCCTGACACCCACCCGCTGCTCTCCCTGCTGTCGTCCTCCCCTCCCCTCTTCCCCTCTCCTTCTTCCACCCCCAGAGCGGTTGGCTACAGATGGTGCTAGACCGAAGGCTGAACCAAGACGATGGAAGGGGGCTCACTCAAGGAGTGTCTAACAACCGACCCCTGCTCTCGCTCCTCCACCTCCTTCTCAAAGCCAACACCTCCTCTCGCCCTCTCCCCCCTCCCCCCCCCCCCCCCCCCTCCTCCTCCCCCTCCCTCCTCCTCCGGTCCCCTCAAACCATCCCTCCTCTCTCACCGCGTCTCTCCTCTCGACTTAACTACCCACCCGCTCTTTTCATCGGGCAGCCCGGAAATTCCTCGGCTTGCACTGGCAGCCGTAGCAGGTCCAGTCCAGTAGAGGGAGGGTTGCGGCGGCTGTAGAAGAGGCAGTTGTAGCAGCCACACCCCCTCCGGTCCCATCTAGCAGCAACAAGGATGTGGCACTCAAACTATCTCCTCCTCCTATTCGTGCCGCTCCTGCTAGTTCTGGTAATCCCCCTCCCCCCTCCCCTCCAGCACCAGTAGATAATTCAAAACCAGAAAAAAAAAAGAGCCCATAGAATAGGTCCCCCTGCTGCCCCTGTCGCAATCACCTTCCATCAGCTATCATTTCCATCTGCTAACACTCCGTCCCCATGCCCCCCACAGTGGTTGATGCAATGGCGATATCTGAAGAGAGGGGCTAATTTGGAGAGGCACACACAGACATCAGGCATTGGCGCAATGTGAACCACTGGGACATCAGACATCAGGCATAGGATTGGGCTAATGTGAACCCGAAGAAGCCTATCAGCAGCAGCCCTACAGCGTGACCCCAAACTTCTTCTCAAACTGCTTGTCTGTACATTTAAGAAACTGATGCAAGCACACCGCTTTCCTTGCTACCTCCAAGTTCACAAGCTGTTGCTCTGTAACAGCTCCCCCCAATGGCTCGTCATGTCCTATGAATTCCTCAAGCATCGGTCCACTACCACATCGCTCCCCGTCGCCCTGCTGCTCTTTCCTGTCGCCAGCTCTTTCAATCTTTCTTTCTTCCGATCCCCATTCAACCCCCTCCACTTTGTCAGAACCCAGCTCGCTCCTCCGTTGCCCAGCTGCTATCAGAACATCCCTCCTGTCTTCAACAACACTCCTTCGTCTAACCGCCTCACGTGCCACAACCACATACCCCATTCGCACAAGTGCCACATGCCGCGGTCTGATTCGCCGATATAAACCGTAGATAAGTAAGTCCGGAAAAGCAAGCAACTCTGTAAAGGACAGCCCCATGTCACGCTTTAAATACTCCACCTTATGCTTCATGTTCGCTTCCCAACTGAAGTAGATAGACTGCGGGCACTTCACCACCAAATCCACCACCAACTGACGAGCCCTGCATCTCTTGTCGCCTTGTGCTCCAGCCTCATTCTTCTCATCCAACCAATCACCTCCTCCCAACCTCAGCATCCCACTTCTCTCACTGCTCTCCAAAGCCTCTTCCACTTCTCTCACAAGCTCTCTGAAAGTGTTCTTCATGTTATCTTCACTAGAAGTAGCAAAGGAAATCGTGCCACCACCCGCACAGCATTCTCTCGGCCAATTAAGTCAGCCAATACCGCCACCTTGCCTTGCACGTTCTCCTTTGATAGATGCAGAACCTGCGGGAAGCTCCTCGCCACTCTCCCTGCTGTTTTCTCCCCCACCAGCCCCACAAAAAACCGGAGCTTAGATATAAAAGTTTCCTGTCCAGAGCAAGACGGAGCACAGAGCTCGCAACAGAGGGGGTGCCTGGGGGAGTGAAGGACTGGAGGATGGCGATATTCTCTGCAATGCGGTGGGACGAAGAACTGAGGATAGTTGGAAACCTCAAAATAAGCCTAGATAGGTGGTTCCTGTCCAGATGCGGCTCATCTAGTCGCTGCTTCAAGTGGCCTGTGCTGGTGCTACCTGCCTCTACCTTCCCTCCGCATCCCGCCTTCAGGTAGGCTGATAGCATCTCAAGCTGAGTATTCACTGTCTCTTTTCTCCGAGTCAAGATGGACGGGTATCTCTCTATAATCACACCTTGCTTGTCCACAGGAACCCCCGCTTTCTCCACCAAAATGTCCAGGATCGTTGAACGAGCCTCCCAGTAGAGTAAGCCCCATCCGTGCACGAGCACAAAGCCCAGTCTGCTGCGGCGAACGCCTTGAGCCAAAAGAAACTCAAGCGTGTTCTGAATCCGTGGCAGGGGGGATCGGAGCCAGGCTGGTTGCCTCACAGTGATCTAGACGATGTCGGTGTGCAATACGCCAAACGACTGGATGAGACGGACACGTGGCACGAGTGTTGGGTGCAATACATGGTTTGCACGACAACCTACCACCTATTCGCCGACATTGAGTGAAAGTGAGGTGTTTTGTTTGAAGGTAATTCCTTATGTGTGAGTTGCGCATTTTCGTGCTTTACGTTTGAATGTTTACTGCTCATGAATCGCCCCAACGGTTCATGAGTTATATGCGTTTTCGTGAGAGGTTGCATTCCTGAGTGTTCGTGATAATCCGTGTGTGAATGCTGTGCGTTTGCGTTGTTCCGCGAGTTGTCGTAAGTATGCGTGATTTTCTGTGTTCGTGAATTTCCGTGAGGTTCGTGCGTTGTTCATGAATATTTATGTGCGTTCATGTTCGTTTGTGTTTTTCTGTTTCTCGTGTGTATTCATGAAGTGTCGTGAGTGTTCACGAAGTTGACTGAGATAATTTTCGCGTCAGTTAAGGTCAACTGCGCGGGTAAATCAGGACCCGCGCGTGGGGTCCTGATCGTGCGTGTGGGCCCTCAGGCCCGCGCGTGTGGCCTCGCACTGTTGCGAGCGTGGCAGGGCCCACGATCGCAACAGGACAGGGCGAATGATCGCCCTGCCCACGCGCAGGACAGCGCACGTCAGTGCACTGTACAGCACGACCGAAATATCGGTCGTGCATGATTGCAGTCAAGGGGGAGCTCGGGATTACGGTTGAAAAACCGAATCCCGCGTTGACTCGGCGTACAGGTAACTTCGCCGAAAACGTCGCGCGCGTAACGCAACAATTTCGACACAGTGACAAAACGGTGAAATCCGTTTTTCAACTGTAAGGCTTCGTGAAAACGGTAATCCCACATGATTGTTCATAATTACCAACGGGAATTCATGAGCGTTCGTGGGCTGAGTCAGCAGGGGCATTTGGCTGATATGAAATTCGAAGACAGTTTTTCTACAGAGGCAAATGCAGCCAAAATCAAGAGCAGTTCGACAACCGTTTTTCTTGGCACATATGGCGAAGTCCTGAACTCTAGTTAAACAACTGCTTTGTGCTTTCCTATGCTTGTGTGTTAGGCTTTGATATAAAATGCGTGCTTGTACGAAGTTGTCATCAATCCATTGAGTGAAGTTTTTCTCTATCAACGTATTGACGTGAAGAGAATTTTCTGCACACGGGCCAATTCGTCTTCAACGCTACGCAAAGGATTTTGGGAGTGCTCTAGTGCACGTCGTTGTCTTTACACTTAGGGGCTGGCTTTGCCAGGCACCCGAGGACCCTTGGAGGTGACCCCGTGGGGACTACTAAGAGTGAATTAAAAGGGCGTGCATAGAGTTTCTAGATCCCAATACTAGTCAACAACGAGGTCATTGGTGGGGTTGGAGCGGAGGAGTTGGGGATTGGAAGCGAGGAGGGAAGCGATAGTGGAAGGGGAGGAGATGCCGAGGTGGGAGGAGAAGAAGCGGTAGAGGGAGAGGAGGGAGGAGCGAGAGGTGGCACGAGGACGAGATGGCATGCTTGGTATACCTTCCTCACTCGCTTCTGCTTCTACTTCCTCATCCTGCATTTCTGTGTCCATTCCAACTTCCTCCTCGACCGCCGCCGCTGCCGCCACCGCCGCCACCGCCGCCACCGTTGCTGCATCCGATGCTTCCCCTCCTTCAATCTCCTCCCATCCCCCACTCCTTCCGTTCCCAAGCCCCTCATCCTCCTCTTTCACTATCTGAGGTCCGTATTTCTTCATCAGCACTTGAGCAATCACTGCCACAGCCTCCTCTTCCTCCTCGGATGCTTCCCCCTCTCCGCTCTTACTCCCGCTCCCTTCGCTTCTTGCCTTCGCATTGCCTGCTCTCCTCCCACGCCTCTTACCCCCAACTTCCTCGGTTCTTCCCTGCTTTTCCTTAGAAGCTTTTACGCTCACTTCGCCTTCTCTATCAGCTCCTATCTCCTCCTCCCTCACTTCACGCGCCTCATACTCCGTCCCGACGGTCGGCTTGTCATCGGCCGTCGGTTCAACTCCAAGGTTTGCGACCTCCGTCTCGGGAGAGTCTGCTGGCACGGAAGAGTTTTTAGCATTGCATCTGACCGCAACTCTCCGGTCACGGTTTCGAATCCTGACGAAGGATTTCCGTACGGAGTGGTCCAGTGGGCTGAGTCTACGCTGGTACGGGCTCGACCATGACGGAAAAACATATCTGACTGAATCCACGTGGTTTTTATCAAGCGATACGCAAGGACGACGACAGATCCGCGTGTAGTCGAGGCTACAGATCGACATGACTGACGGGGTTGAAGGAACTACACACGCCATGGCGAATAGCAGAGGAACCGAATCTGCGATCAATGTCAATGAGTCACGGCTACACGGAGCGCTCCTACGCAGTATGACGCTTCAAAACCCTATAAACTTTGCAGTTATTATCTAAAAACCGCTCATGTTCTTCGTGATGGACTACTCATAAAATGGTCGAACCAGTGCTACTTTCGCAGACGAGCTCTCTGCCTCTTGCTCGTGCCGTGGAAGAGGCAGGAGCAGCAAATGGATTCTAGTCTACCAGGCAGAGATTCGATGCTAGACTCCGAACAGCAAGCTCTCGAGATTGGCGAGAAGTGCAAGCTCAACCCCCGTGAACGAATGTGACCTTGAAATTGACAATTCGAGATGGTCACTTCGGGACCATCACCTTGGGCTCTGGTGGTCAATTGAAGCTGGCGACAAATCAGTTCATGAAAGGCCCGCATCACCCCTTCAGTATAAATTTGATTCGATACCAGACCCTGATGCCTGGGCAAATCCTTCGAATATGAAAAGACGCACTAATTTTTCAGAGCGGTCTTTTTACGTGGATCCTGAATTTCCAGGGCAGGGCTTGGGTTGCTCCTGATGTATCAGGGTTCGTTCATGTCAACATCCTGTTCATGGTGATATCGAACAGCTAATGTACTCCGATCATGCTTCTATTCTATGGTGCCGAACAACTGACATATTATACGTATTAATTTCAATATTATTCCTCAACACTTGGGATGAACCGTAAACACGCGTGGTGTACCGTCAGTTGCAGGCGAAGCTACAGTGTACTGTAGCACCCAGTTGTTCACCGCTGCTCCGTGCTCCCCAAACCTGTTGACCGCCACCAAGCCTCCCTGAAAGGTTGGGAACTTGGCTCGGATGCGACTGATGGCAGCTTCGGCAGCCGAGGCTGGGGTAGAGCCCATTCGCATGAGCTCAACTGCTAGAAAGCTGGAATAGTGAAGGGAGGAGCAACAGAAGGAAAGCAGCAAGAAAGGAATTAGGTGGAGGGGTACAGAGGGGTGAGAGAGGGTAAAATCTATCTAACGTGTCTTTATGTGAAAAACCCGTGTTTGGTTTCCAACTGAAAAATGCAGTGATGTCAATGTCAACAAGTGTTGAGACATCATCAGCTTGCCAAGCCACAATGTCAGCACAGCATACCATGGCAGGAACCTCATCATGACGTCACCATCTCCTGTTGCCCCACAGCCCCCCACTCTGGAGTCCACATATGCTCCTGCCCCTGCTATGGGTGCATCACCCACCCTGGGAACAATGAGAGGGAGGGAGTGAGAGGGGGAATGTGTCACCAGCAAGTGAGTGGGTGAATATCACTGCCCCACAACCCCCACTCTAGAGTCCACATACGCTCCTGCTCCTGCTATGGGTGCATCACCCACCCTGGAGCGGAGCGCAAGGATAGAGGGGATGACTGAGTGCGTGCATGAGTGAGTGCGTGAGTGAGTGCATGAGTGAGTGCGTGAGTGAGTGCGTGAGTGAGTGCATGAGTGAGTGCGTGAGTGAGTGCGTGAGTGCGTGAGTGAGTGCGTGAGTGAGTGCGTGAGTGAGTGCATGAGTGAGTGCATGAGTGAGTGCGTAAGTGCGTGAGTGAGTGCGTGAGTGAGTGCGTGACTTAAGAGTGATGTGAGTCAGTTCAAAACAGTCCTGTCGCCCCACAGCCCCCTACTCTTGAGTCCACATATGCTCCTGCTCCTGCTATGGGTGCATCACCCACCCTGGAGAGAACAGCAAGGATAGAGGGGGGGTGAATGAGTGACAGAGTGAGTGCATGAGCGAGTGAGTGGGTGAGCAAGTGAATCCACATTGCTATGGGAACAGGATCGTACGATGACATGGGTATGATGACATGGGTATGATGACATGGGTATGATGACATGGGTACGATGACATGGGTATGATGACATGGGTATGATGACATGGGTTTGATGACATGGGTATGATGACATGGGTTTGATGACACATGATGACATGGATATGATGACAGAAGTAACAACATACCTCCCAGGGATGTGGAAGGTGAGTCCGTTGGTGGATGTCGCTGCAGCCATGCTGCCGTTCTGATGGCATGGGCATGGGGGTGATGACGTCGTGGGCATAGTGAGATGACGTCATGGGCACCATGTGATGACGTCACGCACATGGGGTGACGACAGACAGACAGTGTGCAGATGAGGTAATGACGTCATGCATATGGGGGCATGGTACCAGGGGGCAGTGGGCAGTGGGCACACGTGCTGTGCATATGTGCTGCATGTGTACATGCAGTGCAGTTCAAAAGAGTCCGCATATCAGGCACAGGAGAGCAGTCTTAGGCCGACACAAGAACAGCCCAGAACCTGTCACCGCACCTCACCTCACCGCACCGCACCGCACCTGTGCTATGGCAACCATGGAGATGGTGTCGTGTGATGCCAGGCGGTTTCGCCTCCTCAACAAGCCTTGCTCCCGGCCAACAAGACGTGGATCACACCCCACGCGCACATCACCAGGTCCGGCTGCAGGTCCGGCACCACCAGGTCCGGCACCTGCTTCGGCCCCCTGAGGCTCGGCCGTGGCACCACCGCTTGGTTCGGAAGCATGTGATCCTGGAGCAGTGGCCGGGCGGTAGGGGCCGCAGTAACGGGCGGCATCAGGCGTCACGTTGCGCCAATAGTTGGGCTGACAGCTGGCGGCCTTCCATTGGCGCCACATGGCGAGAGAGCGATTGGTGGAGAGATCTTCCGGGCCGGCCAGGCCCATTTCCAGGGCGAAGTCCGTTGCTGCGTCGCCGATCAGCAGCGAGTGGTACGTGTGCAAGAGGACAAGATACGCCGCCCGCACTGCCGCCTTGACTCGGCGCAGGCCGGCCACTGCCCCCACGTCCATGGAGTCCTTGGGGAGGGGGGAGAGAGAGGGGGGCGGGGGGAGGGGACGGGGGGGAGAGGGTTGGGGGAAGAGTGGGGGGAGAGAGGAGAGGCAAGCGGGCAAGAGAACGGGAAACGGTTTTTGAGACGTCTTAAGAAATTACTTGGCACCGGCCGGCCACTGGCCCCACGCTCATGGAGGCATTGGCAATGGGGAGAAGGGGGAGAAACGGGAGAGGTTGGGGAGGGGCAAGAGAATGGGAGGGGGAGAAAATGGGGGGAGAGAAGGGGAAGTGGCGGTGGAGGCACAGAGTGGGGAATTTGGTAATTGGAGGGATTGAGCGGTGGAAAAGGGAGGAGATGGGGCGAAGGGGAAGGTCTGGAGGAGAGGGGGGTGGGGGGGTACAGTTGTCCGAAAATGTGTATGCCTCAACATGTTCCAAGTTGCCTTAAAGCTGCGGTCTACATTCGAAATGGTAATTTCAGGGGGTATTTCGGGTGCACACCCTAGGACGCAGTCTGATTTGCTCACGAAATAATCCTTTTCCAGAAAAGAGGGCGCGAAGGTTTCAAACACAACTGGCGAATCCCGCCAGTTTCGTGCATGGTTCGGTTGGGGGGTACTTATTTCGTGAGGTTGGGGTTGTGTTCGCGATTTCGCCACAACCCTCAACCAATCGAGATTGGGGAGGAGATTGGCGCGAAAATTGTAAGCCAATCCTGAGCTGGCCACTTTTCAGAGGGGGGATTGGGTTGTCAGAGAGCAGTAACTGCACCTCGCCACTCAAGCTTGGAGCGAAGCTCAGTGCTACCAGGTTTTCAAGTGATAAACCTGGTCCTCCCGCAGGAAGTATGTAGGCGACAGCTTTAAAAGTTGATTCAGAAGGGTAATTACCACGTGTAGAAAGTGTATTTTTGAGACGTCTCAAAAATACACTTTCTACACGTAAGAGTTGATTAAGAAGGGTAATAAGGTACTCTTCATCATCCCATCTCACCCCATGCAGTAACTTTGACGTCATCCCACGTCACCCCATGCGTGCTCATGACGTCATCCCATCTCTCACCCCATCCATAACCATGGCATCGAGTGTTGTTTCCCCCTTCTCGTCCGGACTTCCTCCATACCCCACTGGAGGGGGAAGAAGGGGGGAGGGAGTGTGTGAGGAGGGAGAGGAGAAGGGGGGTGTATGGGGGCAAACTAGAGGATACACGAGGAGATTGGACGAGATAAGTGGTCGGCGCAAGTTAAAATGAGGGCTCTTGAGATACTAATCATGCTGACGTGGCACCTGATCCATCGCACTGAAGCACCTCGCACACGTTACATCCTTCCACCACCGCGTCCAGTGCGGATCCGCCACGTGTCAGCACCTCCCATGCCCGACTATTGGCTTCTAGAAACGGCCACACGTTCACCACCATCGGCCATTGCCTTGCAGCCGAATCAACGGCTACAAATTGCTGTCCTTCTGTTGACGAAGCCGCGCATGGAAAAACAGCTATGAGGAGGGACGACAGACCGAATAAGAATACAATTTCATGAGTTTTTCCAACCATTTTCCTAAATCTGAGCCGAAGAAATGATCGAGATTGCTGCCTTCGCGCCATTTGCCGAAGGACTTTCGATTCCTCTGAAGAATTTCCGTAGGATGCGGAAACGTGCTTGTAGCGGATTTGGTGTATAATGAATTGCGAAATTGCGGAGAGTGCACAAATTCTGCGAGGCTTTGCTGATCAAAGTTCCCGACTCACGAGGAGCGGTTCAAATGCGGTTACTCGGTTCAGCGTACACATACCTCGTTCTGTCTGCTTTGAAGTCCTCGCACGGCACTTTCGAAACAATTTCATTTCGCCAGCCAATGAAGGCGAAATCGTGCGGCGATACTTTCAACGAGTCTGCGAGGGCGTTTACGCTCGCCTGAAACTCGACAATCGTTGCGTTGCGACCGCCAGTTCGAGGTGGTTACGACTCAAAGCGCAACTGAAGTACTTTCAGGTGTCACTTTTGTGGCATCTGGAGCGGCAAGGCAGGTCAACGCGGTTACAATATGACCCGTTTTGTTTTTTCGCTTGAACCTTTCGGACCAGAATTCTAAGCTGAAAATACGTGCCCCATCTGGTTGATTAGTCCGCCTGCACAACTCGTTACCTAGTAGGAAAATCAGATAGTAGGGAAACTCGTTTCCGTCTTGATTAGCTCGCCACTGGCACTTCGATTTTTCTCGCATGAGCTTTAGAAAAACGCGAGCGTGCTCTCTGTCCTGCTCCCTTCGCCCTTTCCCCCGATAATGTGGAGATTTAGTCATTCCGGGACAATAATGAGAAGGACAATGTATTTCTGCCATTTGTGTCCCATTTCGGTGTTCTTTGCCTCCACGAAAGCCTCTATAACGCCGCCATCATGAATCTCCGCTTCCGAAACTTCAAGTTCCTCTTGACGTTTCTTTACTTGTTTCAGTCATCACTTGGCGACGGCCGTCCTCTTCGTTCTGGCAAACGCTTCTCAAAGGGGCTCGAATGGGAGCACTTCGACGTCTTCTACCTTCTCGTGCGTTACTTGTTCAATAAACTCGAAAAAAATCTCGTTTAGTACTTTGAATCCCGTCTTGTGCAATTTTTGGTAAACGGCTGTGATGATTCACAGAGGTCAGGCATTGCTCCTCTTTACCTCACTCTGCATCAAGCAACCGGTTTCGATCAAACTGATTTCGTTTTTGCTGGGTGTTTTCCTTTCAGGATGGCCACTTAAGCCGCAAACAAGTTGGTCCAGGTGCAGGAAACGTCTACTACAAACAAGTAAGCATTCTCGGGGAACGAGACGGACCTTTTATTTTAACTTCGGTCGATCTTCACCTTGATAAGTAACAAAGAAGATCCGAACCACCTTCCGTGTGACGCTCTTCTCTTGTGTCCATTTCAGTTGGGCAATGCAGGAAGCATCAACAATCAGGGGGCGGTGAACAACCAAGCAGCCCGTGCCGTGAAAGACGGAACAGGGCTGGGGAGCGCCAACGTGCAACAGGAGAACTCACAGACGCAAACAGCATCTGCAAACCCCGTCACAACCACTGTTCAGGTTGACGCTGCTACTTCTACCACTGATTACACTGGTTCAACTGCAGCCCCTTCCAGCTGCCTCTGTTTTAGCACCAGGGGTGGGATTTAGTGGTGTTGGCGTGGGATCGCTAATCACAACCCTTCCTGGGCCTGATCCCTTTTCAAGTGGGTTGGTACGCCAAGGTACAGATCCCAGGTGCCGTAGGGATGAAGGCACAGAGCATTGTGATGATGGTGCATCTATATTTTCGTCCAGGGTTCCCATTGTTACAATCTCCACTTTTGGTGAAAGTGTGAGAATCTAGTAACATACCTTATGTGTTCCAGGCTTCACATTTCATATGGACTTATGGTGCATGTGGGTTGAAGATGTTATCAATGAAATAATTTAGGGTCCAAGATAGCATCAGGTGAAGCTGTGCCCGTGAGAACACTGGTGCTGTGTCCATGAGAACACTGGTGCAGTTCATCAGTAGGGATCTACATATAAGATACATCATGAATGATTCAATGGCATGTTTTCATTTTTATTGGAAATGGGTCGGGTGAGTACAACACTTCTGTTCAACCTCGGTGGTGTATTATCGAGAAGCTCCTTACGACTGTTGTTGTGGAGCTTGCGCTGCGATCAAGGGAGACACACGAACAGTCGTCGTCACCAATCACCCGCTTGTGCGACGTCAAGTTCTGGGCACGTCTCTGACAACGAAGGTGCCGCCGCCGATCCACTCGATGTAAGCACGCGACTGCGTCTCGCACATAAACAGCTCATCTGTCCAGCGCTGGGTCGAGTGCTTGACCAATCACAGGGATCCGCAAAGTACTGTACCCGCGCCACTACATCCACTATCGAAAGTTTCACTTCCGCTTCTGTGGCGCACACTTTCGCGCCTCGACCTCTGCCCCTCCACACCGTCAGCCAACAGCAGCGCCAACCTCCCAGGTTGGCGCATCCTCCAGTCCCCCTACAAAGCATCCGCCTTACACCAGCCATCGATTTATTGATCAGGTCAACCCTGCTCCATCTTATCCGTTCAAACACCGTCCCCCCACCACTGTCATGTCATATTTGGCGGGAGACGATGTACTGTACACCTCACCCAGCAGACATCCCCCCGCTTCCTCCCGACACATCCCCGGCTCCACCTCTTCTCCCCAACCCGTCCTTTTTCCCCCTTGTCCCCTCCCCAGGAAAATACCCCGCCTATCTCCATAGGGAGTTTCACATCCCTCGGAACGAATCTGGGCTGGCCGTATGCCAAGCATACAAGAAATATTTGTTTCTCTCGCCTGCCCTAATCCATTTCTTTGCCCTATAATTCTTGCTCCTAGCCTGTCCCACTTAGAAGACCTCAACGGACAAACAACCCCGCCCCTGACCGGGGCAGAAAACAAATAAAACCCATAGGGAATGCAAAAAGGGGCAAAAATCGTTTCCCTGGCAAGATCGACCGTCGACCCTCTTTCCGTTGAGGCATCTCGCAGGCAATACCCCCCTTGTCGCCAGCCACTTTCCTCGCAACACAAGCGACGCGCTTGCCAACTCAGCAAGCAGCCGCAGCGCAGGAACGAATCGCCGTGCGACTTGTCGGACGTCTCCTCGATAGCCTTGGCTCTTGACCTCGAGCCGGCCTACTCGCTCGTTACTGTCAAACATTAACCCTTGAGGTTAGTCCGTGTCCATTTAGGACGAATCGCCTAACTTGTCATTTTTTAGTGCGGTACGGAGCAGCGCGTAAGCCTTCCCCCTGACCCGATTTTGACCAGCCAGCTAGCTTCCTACGCCGGCCTGTCTCCTCTCCCCGCGTCTCCGCTCTCCTCGTCTCCTCCCTCTCGGTTTAGGCTGGGTCAGCTTATCGTGGTCCTATTACCAGGGTAGGAGCAAGCATATTCAGGTAGGCTTGTGAACAATGGCGCGGGAGTCTCGGCGCAACAAGCGCTGGTCGCAACGCGCCTAGCCTAGTCTTAGGCTTCGAAGGTAGTATTCCGCGTTGAGGTGGTTACTAGGTTACGGTCAGTAGTTCGCACATCGCTTGTATGACAAATAAGGTTGTGGGAGCTGCTCGTGCGTTGATGATCCGTGTCCGTCGCGTATCAGTTCGTAGTGGTAGTGGCTCGGCCTCAGACTCCGATCAGGCGAATAATAACGAATCGTCGTCGCAGTCGTCGCACGGCGGCATGCGACAAGGTAGTGCTCTAAAACGAAGCCAAATGGACTCGTATTCGCATCTCCATAGTATACATCACTTAGGTCTCTTTAGATGGCTCATGGTTCACCTCGCGTTTGTGTTACCCGTCGCTGTTCATTTCTTCGCCTGCTCGGCTGCTATGTTCTTCGGCCTACGTCTCGCTAGGGAGATTCTTATCCTCCGTCCAGGCTCCAGTATAGGCTCCTACAGCTCCGATTTAGCCCGATTCGATATAGGTACCAAGCGGCGATCCTCACGCGTTTACAGACCGCTTTCTGATGGCTGAAACGGGCATCTCTCCGGCGATGTCCCGTTATGATCAACCGAAGCCTGTGGTGAAAGAATTTCACGATCCCTTGGCTTGCGAATGGGACTTGGCTTTACACTGGAATTTCACGTCTGACGGACCGTTAAAAGTGCCCGCGGGAGATGACGATGAGGATGCCGGCGTGAAAACCGGCCGTCATGAAATCCTCATCCGGCCGAACCCGTCTCCGGATCCACGTCAGCTGGTCGTCAGCCAATCGCTGTTGAGACTGCTGCAGGAGAACGAACGGCTGAGATTGCTCGCGCAGGAGGACGGACGGCTGTCGTCCTCCCCCTCCTCGCCGCGTTATAGTCATCACGCCGACCTACAAGCGAACTTTCCAGCAGCTGCTCATGCTAGGGTTGATCAACTCACTAAAACGGGTACAAGCGCCGGTGCTGTGGGTGGTGATTGAGGCGACGAAAACGGAAGAAACCGCGCGGATTATCGCGAAGGCTACTATCGGGGACAGCGGGTCGGAGAATCCCGAGGTGGAAATCGCGCATCTGGGCGTGGAGGAGGAAATGGCCGAGGATTGGGACGAGCGAATTCTGCTTGAGCAACGGATGCGAGTCGTGGGACTAAGGTGCGTGTGCGGGGAGGGGTTGGGTGTGCGCGTTGAGGGGGTGGGCGTTCGCCGTGAGGGGTTGGGTGTGCAGGGAGAGGTGGGTGCGGGGATAGAAGGTGGGTGATTGCTGAGAGAGGTGGGTGCGGACGTCATTAGCTTATACGGTTCACCAACTTATATCTGACAAATGCTGACCTCCGTACCTTTCCCGAACCTCACAGGTACGTTCGAGAGCGCAGGCTGGACGGCATCGTGGTCTTCGCGGATGACGGCCTCGGTCTTCTCCCCGAAGTTCTTTGCCGAGGCTCAGCGCGTGCCTTGGTTCGGCGCAGGCTCGGTAGGCGTGCTGCTGCCGGTCGGCTTCACCGAGCTTATGGGGTCGGAAGAGCAGGCGGAGGAGCAGAGCAGTCAGGGGGGAGGGCTGGGGAAGAGCAAGGGGCAGGGACGGAAGCAGAAGCGCGGGCATGGGCATGGTAGGCGCATTGCTAGCGTTGATTCTAGTGAGGGCAGCGGCAGTGGCGGCGGTGGCGGTGCTGGGAGTGTCGAGGCTGCAGCAGCGGCGGGGGTAGGGTTAGCGTTAGAAGGGGGAGGAGCAGAGGAGGAAGAAAGGAGCAGAGGGTGGGGAGGCTGGCGGAACGGGTGGGGGAGTGGATGGGGAGGGGCGGGTGGGGGAGGATGGGTGGAGGAGAACAGCGGATACAGCAAGGGGAGGAGAGGAAACAGGAGGGGCAAGGGGAATGGCAGACGCAGCAGCAAAAGCTGCAGCAGACGCAGGGGAAGCAGGGAGAGGGAGGGAATGGGGTTGGCGATGGGGATGAGCAAAGTAAAATGCGGTTACCACAACGCAGGCTGTACAAGCCAGTAGCCAATCAGCGTCTTCCAGCATGTTGCGGGTAGGCAAGCAGACGCGCTATCAGATGCCCGTGCAGGGCCCTGTGTGCAAATAACGAGTTCTGTTCTTATCGGATGGCACACGGTGGTACACCACCCGGATCGCCTCCTAGCCGGGTTACCAAGGTACAACTCCCTAGGACCGGAGGAGGAGCAACGGAGGGGCATGCTATGGCATGGGTATGTCCTTTAACTCACGGTTACTATGGGCTAGAAAAGAGGAGCTTCCTGATTGGGTGCGAGGCTGGGATGAATGGGGCCCTGAGCTGGAACGAGGCCTGGGAGGAGGCTCGGAAGAAGGTTTGGAAGGAGCCTCGGAAGACGATTCGGAAGGAGGTTCGGTGCAGGCTCGGTAGCAGAGGGGCGGCTGTTTGACCTGCTGGGTGCGGTGGTGCGGAACCGAGAAAGAGGTGCGGCTGGGATTGGGGCAGTTGCGGACGGCGCGTGCTCGCGTGGTGGTGGAGGGCTGAGGCGCGCCAAGACAGCAAGTTTCCTGCAGAGTGAGTGGCGTTGGGTTGTGCAGGGTGAGTGATGTTGGGTTTTGCAGAGTGAGTGAGCCTGGTACTGGCTAGTCAAAAAGTGGTGCAATGGAGACATGAGGAGAGCTTGTGTGTTGGTGGGAAGGCTGAGATGCGCCAGTTCCCTGCAGAATGACTTGTCTTGGTGCCGGTGTGGCGTGTGAGAGAGTGCGATTGGTGCAGAGTGACCTGACGGGTCTTGATCATTCGCTGGTGGGTTATCTGGTTATCTCCCTGCGTCTGCCCATTGATGTCTGCATCAAGTCACCACCCCTGGTCCGGACCCTCCAGCTCCCCCCACTTCCTTTCTTTACCTCATTTTCATTCCTTGGTTTCCCTATGATCCCGCAGGTGGGTTGTATCACCGCAGCTGCCCATTACTGTCCGTGCCAAGTCAACCCCCTGGCCTGACCCGCTGCCTCCTCTCCCATTATTTACTCATTGTTTTCCTTCATTCTTTCCCCTCCATGATCCGCAGGTGGGTTGTATCACCGCAACCCATAACTGTCCGTTGCCAAGTCAACCCCCTGGCCTGACCCGCTGCCCTCCTCCCCTATTCCTTCCTTTACTCATTGTTTTCATTCTTTCTTTCCCCTCCCTTCATGATCCGCAGGTGGGTTGTATCACCGCAACTGCCCATTACTGTCCGTGCCAAGTCCACCCCTTGGCCTGACCCCCTGCCTCCTCCCCCTCCTAGCCCTCCCTCTCCCCCACCCCCACGACCCCCGACAAAAGGCAAAAAGGGTGGTGGGAAGAAGAAAGGAGGAAAGCACAAGAATAATCATTGATACAGTGATCACAAGGGGTGTAACATGATTATGCATAGATTCTGATTTCTTTTGTATGTTTTAGGTAGAGGAATCTCAGCTTATGAGCTATGTTTTTGGCAGTGCTTTTAGACAAGTGCCATTGCTGATGTGCTGTCAACATTGGTTGTATTCTGTTTGATGCTACAGTAATCTAATTCAATTGCAATGGTCTCAACTATGGTTCCGGATTATGCTGAGCATGTTCCTTGAGCATTCATCCATGTTAGAATAAGCAGGCAGGAATGATTGTATTGAGAAGGAAGGGCACTACAAGTAGTCCTAACCCTAGAGTGTTGTACCCCTTGTAGGCTAACCCACTATAGCCTAGAGATAACACAAACATGCAGTTTGACACACCCCCATAGGCTAAGTGGGAGATAGCAAACACAACAGACGGTCACAAGACCAGTCAAGCAGGAGAACAAAGCAAAGCAAAGCTCAGGGTGGATCTCAAGGACACCACACAATCTGAGCACAAGCAAGCGGCCACAAGGCCAGTTCACATGCAGAGTTATAATAGCAAGGCAGTACACTGATCACAACCTAGCAAGAGTAAACATGCAGGTATAAATATATATATATCAGTGTACAACAAGAGCAAGTCAAGCAACCAGCAGGTGAGGCAGAGTGGGCACAAGCCCAAGAGCAGTGCAGAAACGCTGATGATCACCAGACCCAAGGGCCTTGGTGAAGACATCAGCAGTGTTGGCCCGAGAGGCCACGTAAGCAAGGCGCAGCTGACCACGCTGCTGCAGCTCACGCGCAAGGAAGTAGCGAAGAGCAATGTGCTTCGTTCTGTGCTCCAGTCTCTGCTCGCGACACAAGGCAAGCATTGCCTTGTTGTCGACGTAAAGAACTGGAGGAGAACGAGGCCGCTCCCCCAAGTCGGTCAGCAGGTAGGTCAGCCAGCGTAGCTCCTGTGCAGCCATGGCCCCAGCGTAGATCTCGGCCTCGCAGCTGGAGCCAAGCACAGAAGAAGAACGAGTGGACCTCCACGAGACAGAACCAGAGCCAAGACTGAAGGTGTAACCTTGTGTCGAACGCTGAGTCGCCTGACCAGGCGACTCAGCGTTCGACACAAGGTTACACCTTCAGTCTTGGCTCTGGTTCTGTCTCGTGGAGGTCCACTCGTTCTTCTTCTGTGCTTGGCTCCAGCTGCGAGGCCGAGATCTACGCTGGGGCCATGGCTGCACAGGAGCTACGCTGGCTGACCTACCTGCTGACCGACTTGGGGGAGCGGCCTCGTTCTCCTCCAGTTCTTTACGTCGACAACAAGGCAATGCTTGCCTTGTGTCGCGAGCAGAGACTGGAGCACAGAACGAAGCACATTGCTCTTCGCTACTTCCTTGCGCGTGAGCTGCAGCAGCGTGGTCAGCTGCGCCTTGCTTACGTGGCCTCTCGGGCCAACACTGCTGATGTCTTCACCAAGGCCCTTGGGTCTGGTGATCATCAGCGTTTCTGCACTGCTCTTGGGCTTGTGCCCACTCTGCCTCACCTGCTGGTTGCTTGACTTGCTCTTGTTGTACACTGATATATATATATTTATACCTGCATGTTTACTCTTGCTAGGTTGTGATCAGTGTACTGCCTTGCTATTATAACTCTGCATGTGAACTGGCCTTGTGGCCGCTTGCTTGTGCTCAGATTGTGTGGTGTCCTTGAGATCCACCCTGAGCTTTGCTTTGCTTTGTTCTCCTGCTTGACTGGTCTTGTGACCGTCTGTTGTGTTTGCTATCTCCCACTTAGCCTATGGGGGTGTGTCAAACTGCATGTTTGTGTTATCTCTAGGCTATAGTGGGTTAGCCTACAAGGGGTACAACACTCTAGGGTTAGGACTACTTGTAGTGCCCTTCCTTCTCAATACAATCATTCCTGCCTGCTTATTCTAACATGGATGAATGCTCAAGGAACATGCTCAGCATAATCCGGAACCATAGTTGAGACCATTGCAATTGAATTAGATTACTGTAGCATCAAACAGAATACAACCAATGTTGACAGCACATCAGCAATGGCACTTGTCTAAAAGCACTGCCAAAAACATAGCTCATAAGCTGAGATTCCTCTACCTAAAACATACAAAAGAAATCAGAATCTATGCATAATCATGTTACACCCCTTGTGATCACTGTATCAATGATTATTCTTGTGCTTTCCTCCTTTCTTCTTCCCACCACCCTTTTTGCCTTTTGTCGGGGGTCGTGGGGGTGGGGGAGAGGGAGGGCTAGGAGGGGGAGGAGGCAGGGGGTCAGGCCAAGGGGTGGACTTGGCACGGACAGTAATGGGCAGTTGCGGTGATACAACCCACCTGCGGATCATGAAGGGAGGGGAAAGAAAGAATGAAAACAATGAGTAAAGGAAGGAATAGGGGAGGAGGCAGCGGGTCAGGCCAGGGGGTTGACTTGGCACGGACAGTTATGGGTTGCGGTGATACAACCCACCTGCGGATCATGGAGGGGAAAGAATGAAGGAAAACAATGAGTAAATAATGGGAGAGGAGGCAGCGGGTCAGGCCAGGGGGTTGACTTGGCACGGACAGTAATGGGCAGCTGCGGTGATACAACCCACCTGCGGATCATAGGGGAAACAAGGAATGAAAATGAGTAAAGAAAGGAGTGGGGGGAGGCTGGGGGTCGGACCAGGGGGTGGTGACTTGATGCAGACATCAATGGGCAGACGCAGGGAGATAACCAGATAACCCACCAGCGAATGATCAAGACCCGTCAGTCACTCTGCACCAATCGCACTCTCTCACACGCCACACCGGCACCAAGACAAGTCATTCTGCAGGGAACTGGCGCATCTCAGCCTCCCACCAACACACAAGCTCTCCTCATGTCTCCATTGCACCACTTTTTGACTAGCCAGTACCAGGCTCACTCACTCTGCAAAACCCAACATCACTCACCCTGCACAACCCAACGCCACTCACTCTGCAGGAAACTTGCTGTCTTGGCGCGCCTCAGCCCTCCACCACCACGCGAGCACGCGCCGTCCGCACTGCCC